>VXBA01002314.1:270638-284852 GCA_013399895.1 Serilophus lunatus
CTGGAGCAGGTGGATGTTGGGGGAAGGCTGTAGCCCGTGGGAGGCCCATGGTAGAGCCAGGTCCTGGCAGAGGACTGTAACCTGTGGGGAGAGGAGCCCACGCTGGAGCAAGATTCTTCTTTTAGGACTTGTGGCCTGTGGGGCCCACGCTGGAGCAGCCTGTGCCTGAGGGACTGCACCCTGTGGAATGTGAGCCATGTGGCAGCAGTGTCTGAAGGGCTGCTGCCCATGGGATGGACTCTCACCAGAGCAGATTGTGAGAGGAACCGTATCCTGTGAGAGATGGGACCTCATGGAATACAGCTGGAAGGACTCTTCTTCCCAAGCAGCGGCTGAAAACAGCAGCTGACCATAGCAACCGCCCCCACACACACACACCCCACCCCTCGCCTTTTCCCTTGACCACTGTGGGAGACCATGTTGGATGTTGGATGGGGGGGGGGGTAAAAGGTAACTCTTATTGTCTCTAACTCTTCAGCTCTGATCTTGTTAGTAATAAACTTGACTATTATTCCCACATGGAGTCTTGTTTTGCCTGTGACAGTGATTAACAAAGAATCTGTTATGGTCCTTAACTCATGGAACTTCTCGTTATATTCTCTCTCCTCTATTGCTGGTGAGGGGGAGTGAGAGAGTAGCTGTAGTGAGCCCCTGGCACTCAGCCCGGGTTAAACCACTACAGGCAGTCTCCCAGAGTACTCTACTAGTTAATTCCTTAAATAAATCAAAGTCTGCCCTCTGGAAATCCAGCATGGAGGCTTTGTTGAATCCTCTCCTTGTTTCACTATTTATTGAAAAAACTCTATTATTTCATGGTCACTGGATCCCACTCAGCCTCCAACTATCACATTCCCCACAGGCCCTTCCCTGTTAGTAAACAGTAAGTCAAGAATAGCCTCACCCCTGGTAGGCTCACTAACTAGCTGTGACAGGAAGCAGTCCTCCATACATTCTAAGAACCTTCTGGACTGCCTTCTCTCTTCTGTATTGAGTTCCCAGCAAATATCTGGGAGATTGAAGTCTCCTATGAGAACAAAGGCCTACGAACTTGAGAGATCCTCCATCTGCTATAGAGTAATAGATAATGTCTTCCTCCTGGTTGGGTGGCCTATAGCAGAATCCAATCACAATGTCAGTTTTGTTAGCTGCCCCTCTGACCTTAGTGTCAAGCACTCAACCCGGTCATCCTTAGTCTCAAGCTCCGTGTCATCAAGCATTTCTCTAATACATAGGGCCACCCCTCCTCTGCTTCTCCCTTGCGTATCTCTCCTAAAGAGTCTGTAGCCATCCATTGCAACATTACCTGCAGGCAACTTGCTGATAGACATTTAAATAAAACAAGATTTATGCAGTAAAACTGCACATTGTCTCAGATGAACTGTATGCTTCTGCTCCCAGTAGCTTTCCCTAATGCTCTGAAAATCAGAAGAATGCCTAAACATAAATTATGTGGTACTTAGAATCACTGTGATGCAAAATATCAATTACTTAATTTAAGAGCTGGATCCAAATATGTCTAAAGCCAGTGGGAGTTTCCAAAATGAGATTAAGAAAGTTTGAATTAATTTCTAATTTATTCTCTTTGAAAAAATAGTGGGTCTTTTTCCTTATTATTTCTCCCTGTTTCTTCTTGACTACTCTTTTGCTTGTTCACACAAAAGACGACAAGACAGTTCAGTTTGTAATTACAATGTATTAGGAAAGAAAAAAATATTAAGGCTTTATTTGAAAGTCAGCTTTCATTGTAAGATATGAGAGCTCAAAACACTATTTAATATTAGAAAGTTTATCAGGAATTTATAATTTGTGACAAAATACTTCTAAAAAGTATCCCAGCAGATACCAAATTTTCTTGTGATAATTTGAAGGGAAAATCAAATTAGTTTTCCTACTAAAGAATCATGATAATTATTTTAAAAAGTCTGGAGAAACTGCTGTGGCATCCAACATGAATATCTTGCTTGTGATTAATAATAATTCAAAATATTACCTAATTGATGCAAGGTTGACAGTCTGTTGGCAGCCCAATATTTTTGACTGGACACATGGCTGGCAAGGCATTGCCTTTCCCTGAAGGATAATGAAAGAGCTGCTGAAGTCAATCTTTCAACAGCTCGATCCATGCTATGCTACAGCCTTGTAGGATTCTGTATCCAGACTAATATGGGGAGGGTACAGAAGATCTTTGGCCCCTTTTCTGTTTGGAGAAAACACTCAGTACGTCCAGATATGAAGATGAGAGCACATTGCTTGTATCTACTGCTAATTCATGCATTTTAAATTTATGAAACCTTTTGGGTGATTTAGGTTAGAATTCTTCTTGTGTTCTTAAGCCTACATGCCACTTAAATTGATTAATGATACTACATAACTCCTGGGGCACAGTTTTTTCATGCTTCAACTGCATTGTATTGGTCCTCATGGAGAGACCTCACAAATTCAACTGTATTGTCACTTAGTCTCTTTAATAGTACCTTCTCTACATATTGATATCATTCATTTGTGGTGAACACAATTACACATGCTTAAAAGGTGACTGATAACAAGAGCCTATCAGCTTCTTTCATATTAATTCCAATGTTCAAACACTCACATGGGTTAGACTTTCTAATTTCATTTTCCTTCCCTGATGTCTAGCAGCTGTCTCTTCCCTTTTCTTCAAAGACACATGAGTGAGTCTGAATATCTATTATCATATATGGGTTGGCCTGTGAAACCCTGACTTTGAAAGGCATCTTCAGGGAGCTATTGTGATGGGTACAAGTGGCATCTATGGAATCTAGAGTCCCCTTATGGCAAAGGTGGGATTTGTTGGTTCTCAGGCTACAATATATTTCCACTTGTTTCAACACTAAGTGTCTTCTAACCAGGATACAAGTTTTGATGATGAATTTTTGATTACTTTGGGTTTGACCAATCTGTAAAAGAACATACTAAACTCTTCTTCTTTAATGACTTCTACGATTGCTTAATAAATCTAGTGCCTAAATAAAGAGGTTTTCCCTGGATTGCTCTTATAACTCTTCCTGAAACTAACCACAGACAGTTTTAATTAGAGAGACAGAGACAAGAAAGCAAGGCAGAAAAGAGAAACCAGAGTAATAAAATTAGGGGGCATAGGGATGTAGATTTAAGCTGGAATATAAATCTTTACAAAAGTACATGAAGTTATGCATTAAAGTGAATTATGTCATTAAAAAAAACCATATAAAATCCAGGGCCTTGGAACACAAAACTCACATTAATAGAAATTCATATTACGAGAAACAGATGCTTCCTATACAGAGATATAAACATGGAGGAAAGATTAATATTATAATCAAACAGAAAGAGAGGAATATAAATAAAAATTATTTTAAATAAACAGAGGCCATTAGTAGAGTAACCCCACTTTACCAAGACAGAAAGAAAAGAAGAAGACTTAAAGAGGAAGACTCAAGACAATGTATTTCAGCTAAGGTTACTTCAGATGAAGCTAAGAAGGAAGAAGAGAATAAATAGGTCTCTAAATTCCACTGAATTCTTGTGAAAAAAAAAAAAAGTTTAAATCTCATATATCTTGCTATGAAGCAGAGCAAAATTATATCTAAAATGGAGTCAACAAAGATAACACTAAACCTCAAAAATTCAGGAGAAAGTAAAATTAAGTGTTTATTCTATAATAAAATATCTATGACCTTCATTAAGCATTCAAAATTGGAGTGGCTGAATTGATGTGGAAAGATTTTAAAATGTTGTGTGTAAGCTAAAATCAATCAATACTCAAACTGTCATATTATTGCTTTTTTAAGACATTTTACTCTCTCTCTGCCATGCTACATATTTATAAAAATTATCTAGAGATCACCACCTTTCTAGGCCATGCATTCTAAATAGTCTTTACGTTTAAGTGATGTCCAAAAAAACCAAAACCAACTAGTTTTAATAAAGGATAGATAATTCAGCCATCAAAACTCCACTAAACAAGTGTCTCTACTCAACGTAATAGGTGTCAGTGTGCTGGATTGAACACCAGGAGTCTGCATTTTGTTCTTAACTGGTTTTATTGGTAAAAAAGCCTTTGTCTTTTTTTATGTATATTTATCCTTCACTTTATAAACACACTTACATGCTACTTACACTACTTTAATCTTCCTTTCCTGTGTGCTCTTTTGTAATGAAGTAGATGACATTGGCTTCTTCCCTGAAATGTTCTTCATGGTCTTTTACTGCATTTCCTGTAACTCTTCAAAATCATTAAATGTTCAGACAGTAAAATAGCAGATTATATTCACCATCTACTAAGGTTGCTTCAAGTAATAATAATTTCACTTTAATTAGAGAGTTTTATAAAAAGTTGTTTTTGTTAAAACTGATATGCAATCACACATTCTTCAACATCCCTTCTCTTCTCTAACTTCCATATATCAGAGACATACATCAAATCTGAGACAATACAGAGATCAAGTAAGACAAGTTTTTGCCTCCACCAAAAGTTATATGAGCCACTGACTACACAGAAAAATTCCAAATAAAAATCATGGGTCTTAAACAAGCTTCTATATGGTATCTCACAGCCTGAGTAATCCCCTTAGCTCACAAAATTTCAAAAGACTAAATAATTTCTTTTTGAAAATGCAATTTTTTTTCTCACGTTTGGTAATTTTTACATAATAAATTTCTATCTGTAATTGAAAAGAAGCCTGAAAACCTGACTGATTTAAAAGATTAAGATCTTTAGATTTTTTAAAACATTTACTACCAGTAGATTTGCTAGTAAACCCCCTCTGTGAGAGGGGGTTAAAATTATGTAATATTACTAAAAATTATACTTGCATTTTTTTTCTCTGCACAAAAGCATATGGCAAAAGTGTGAGGTGCAGTTTCCTAAATGTTATATGTTTGATGAGGTTTTGTAATTAGCTTTAATGCAACCAATAGTTTTAGATGTGATTACCACTGTAGAAATAGGTTTTGCTCAGAATCTATTATTTATATGTTCAACTAGGACAGGCTACTTCCAATTCTACTTCCCAGTTTTGTAAATACTGAAATTCTGTGGCTGGAATCACAGAAAAATTAAGTATTTTCTTTATAAAAATGATACTTGTTTTGGTTAAGTCAAATAGAGATTATTCAACAGATGATACATGCATTTGAAAATATTTTCCTCTTAGATGGTAGAGAAGAACATTTTAATATGGTGTTTAATTTTATATCACTTTTATTCTTTTCAGCACTGGATCACTGAGCAGAAATTCTCCTACTTTCATTCCTGCCATAACTTACATTTACATTCTGATATCAGATTTTCCTTCTGTAAAACTACATACAGCACTAATAATGCCTTTGAATGGCCTGATAAAAATTGTAGTAAAGCTGAGAAGTGAAACATTGCTTTGGACATGGTAAATGCTATCTATTTATGAGAAACGATCATTTATGAGCATCTGAGTTAACTCACTGTGATTTTACTCAGCTAGGATAAAAATAAGCATCCCAAGGTATTGGATCTTTCACCTCAGCCTGAAAAGATTTCAATCTTCACCTTACACTTCAAGGGACAAATGCAGAAACCGAGCTGGGAAGGAAAGGAAGGAAAAAAAGGGAAACACTCTCACTCATTTATAAAATAGCAGTAGCAGAACAAAGCATGAGAAGAATCATGAGATCCCTGCTCCAAGGATTGCAGAATGTATTTGGCCATTAAGCTACCTATTAGGCAGCCATCTCACAAAATAGTTCTTCTTCAACAAATGCTAAGCTAGCCTAGCCAAATGAGTTAGGGTAGAGCTAAGAAATAATGGAGAACCTGAGCTGGCCCTTGAAATGCTGAGGCTTTTTTTTTTTTTGGACTTGGTTGTTTGGACCAAGATTTCAACATCCAGGAATGAGAATCTTCTGGGTTTTCTATTCACTTCCCTCACACAGCTTAATGAGAAAGCAAGCATAATTTTTGGTTGTCCAAAGACACATACCCTGATACAGATCTTTCAATAGGTCCTCAGTGTAGAAAGGAGGGAATAAACACACTGTACTCTTAATTTCTGGTTTGCTGTCTGCAGTTTCCCACCAACAGGACCAAACCACTTCCTGTCCTTGTCTATGTGAAAGCAAAGAGCAAGCATTTTGGATTGGCTTCCATCTACACTTCTGCTGTTTCCTTTGTTTGAGTAAATAAGAAAAACTGAGTCAATGATGGTCAGATGCCTGTGGTGTCACTGCAACATTCAAAGGAATGAACGAAGTGGCGCATCTGAGTTAAGCATTTCTCAGGCCAAAACCATGTTAAAAAGATAGTGAGTGTAGGCCTAAATGGAGTACCAACTTATTGTTGATGATCTCATCCACGTAATAAAGTGAGATGCCTAAATGTGATGTTAATTTAAAATCTTAGAAGAATCAAATATTGTGACAAGGACGATCAAATTGATTACTCTCTGACAGCAGAATGACAGCTTGCCAGTCAGGCAGCCGCAAGCGACTAGCTGGCCCTTTTGTCTCACTCTTGGCATCTGACTTGAAGATGTTCAGACACTAGGTTTTGATGAGATTTCAGAAAGGTGCAGAGTTTGAGCCTGACACATTCAATATGCCATCTCTCGTCCAAAATAGATGGAATAGGAGCTTTTGCTAAAGCACTGCTGGGAGAATAGTTGCCAGCTGTGAAACTCTGTCTCAGTGGACGAGAAGTGTGTGCCTGGTTATTATTTAACATAGCTATTTCCCCTTCTGTTCACAAACAGAGGTAAATTATTGAAAAACAGCCTGGGTTTGTTTTGTTTTAGATTTTCTAATGAGCAAGACAGTGAAATTTGGTTTTTAATTTGACTTGATTTTAAAGAAAAATCAAAGGTGAATCGATATATTTATGCCTTAACACTTGTCAAGAGACATTAATAATTATCCATATAGTCCATATGTCCCTAATCCGAAAGTGCAGTTGATTATTCCAGTTTTCAAAGTGTTTTCTTACTGGAGTAATGGCCCTATAGATTCACATAATGTGGGACAGATAAATCACCAGATCTTTGATCTTTTCCTGGCTAATGAACCTTTCTTACTTCTGACACATCTGGCTCATTTTATTTATTAGTGTTAAATGATTTTATTATTTTGAATAACCAAAGAAAATGGAATCCTGACAAGAACATTTGTATTCTTGTTTCAGAAAGTGATTTTCGGACTGTATTCCAGGGTACTGGAATCCACAAGTAAAATATTTTCATTTTATATCATCTGTGAAGGGCCACCTAAAAGAAAAAGTTTATTCTTAAAATTACTTTCTTTTAGAATTAATATGCGTCAAAACAAAACTAAATTTAATAGCTTTAGTCTGAGTTACTATGAGGAATTTTCAATACAGAGGGTTTTTCTGTTCTACCAGAGGCAACAGTTGCATAAAATACTTTAAAAGTCTGAGATTAAAATTTAGCACCTTTAAAAAAATGAGTTTCAAACAATTTTTTCAAACCACAGATGTTATTCTGGAAAATCTTTAAGGACATATTGATAACTTCCAAGTAATACAAAGAAACAGACTTTATCATAATTCTTCTGCATTAATCAGTGTACAGTGGGTGAAAAATGTCAAGTAACTGGCTTTTTTCAGCAAAATGTTATTGGAAGGAGATATTCTTTATGGTGCTGAAGCTGAATCTCATAGATTTAATAACTAATAATTCTACATTTAAATAAATAAATAAAGTTCCTAACAAACTAATTTGAAATATGTCTGGGAAAACACGTTGTCATACAAAGACTTAAAAATATGATTAATTTTAGGCATATAAGTGGTAACATCAGGAAATACAAGTTCTCCATAGTTTAGGTTTGTTAGTGCACTGGAAGAGAAGTATCTGCACAAGATGCTGTACAGTCCTGTCACATGAGAATTTACCTGGTATCTCACCTAATTTCTGTTTTATTTTCTTGAGTGTCCTATTTGGCTACTGCAAGAGCATAGGTGTGTTTGATTTTGCTGCTATCACTACTACTATCAGTTTTTTTCTTCATTTAGTATAATCCGGTCAGTCTGCATCCTTTCTGGTGGCTAAATATGAGGCTTTTTTCAAACACATCTGAAGTCCTTACAACATAAAGGATCTCAATACTTTCAGAAATAAATTAACGAAAAAGCTCTCATACACTAACCACAGCTGCTAATAGTGCTGCAAATCACTGTGATTAGCTAGCGGAATTGTTTTTGGTTTAGGTCATATACAGTTATTTTTCTTTTTTCACAGAAGCTGAAAAGAATCTAGAGAGCCCCTCACCTCACAAGCCGCTATTTCCTTCCTAGCTGCTCATGTTTCTTTTGTCTACAGATTTTGTGTTTTCCCATCAGCTCTTAATATTAGAGAATTTCATCCCAGTAGATAAGATGGGATGCTTTTGGCTTAAAAACATGCAATGACCTACACCTGTGCTGATGCCGCAGCTTAAAATCATGTCAGTGGAATTAAGATTGTGTTCCCTGAGTTTTACACATAGAATTTTTTCTTTTTGCAGCTAGTGGCTTATGAACCATAAGTAACAAAATATAGTTAATGACTTCTAAGCACAAAATAATGAATATACCCAGAATGTAAATAATGTAAGCACAAAATTCCGTATTAAATTAACTCACAGAGTCTAAGCACTCTTTGAAAAGCTTAAAATCTCTCCCTTGAGTATAGGTCTAGGACATGTCTAGCCTGAACCCTATCACTTTTATGTCTTGTTTTCTTTTTTGTCAGTCACACCAACTCATGAGTTTTTTTGTCCCACATGCCTCCGTGCAACACCATTATCCCAATTTATGATACTGAATGGCTGGAGAGCACACTTAAAAGATGCAACTTAAAATTGGATAAAACCTTACTGCACAACAACCACCACAACTGGGGTTTAATTAATCCTGAATTTCAAACAAG
This sequence comes from Serilophus lunatus, assembly GCA_013399895.1. NCBI lineage: Eukaryota > Metazoa > Chordata > Aves > Passeriformes > Eurylaimidae > Serilophus > Serilophus lunatus. Next base: position 279,533 of record VXBA01002314.1, read on the forward strand.
ATATTTAACAGCTGGTTTCAGTACAAATGATCTGCTAGGAGTACAGACTTAGAATAGAAGGACAGTAATATAGGATGGGTTTCTCTCTTTAGTAGTACAAGTCCAGAAATTCTATTAATGAAGTGATCTTGCAAGGGAAGCAAACAAACTCCCTTTCATCTGTTTTGGTCATATTTGACTATATTTCTTGGTGGCAATAGACACACTTGGTTTTGTTGCTTTAATAGTTAAATGAAAAGCTGTTGCAAAAATAGTCAAAGGAGTGGTCTCAGTGACTTAGTAGGGAACAAACAACCCCTTGATTCTGTTTAAAGCACTGCTTTCCTCTGAGGCTGAATGGGTTAATACTGCTGTCTGAAGGAGACATTAATCTTGAGAATGTAGTAATTTCTGACATTAATGATCATCCTATGGCATTTTTGTTGGTGCACAGAACTAGATCCAGGCTGATATATAGGAACTTTTGTTCTCTTGTCAGGTCCTTTGGTTTGTTCATGGCATTTACAGTCTTTTGTCTCTTGAAGTCTTCAGTGGTTTTCTGTGCTTTTAGACACATTTGATCTCAATAGTAGCTACAATTAAATTATAATAAAAGTAAAAATAGGATAGTTACTTAGGAAAAACAGTGAAGGAGGTTTTAGCCAACTGAGATGAAAAGGCATGTGGAAATAAAAAAAAAAAAAAAACCAACTTATTTACTTTTTGATTTAATTAATTAAGTTTCAAAATGAAGGAAGCAGTTCGAATTTAGGACAGATATTTTTGAAATAGCAATATAATAATATACGTCTTCTTTACAGATAAAATAAATAATTATATGGGGCTGTTTTATCCGTCAGTATGTTAACATGTTAGGGGCGTGGTTTAGCAGTGAACATAGCAGTGCTAGGTTAATGGTTGAACTTGATGATATTGGAGTTTTTCCCAAAATAAACAGTTCTTAGATATTTCAGAGATATTAACACTTGACTACGGAATTGAATTAATTTTATGATCAGTGCTTACTAATGTTTTATTTAAGACTGCATTTCCTCTTAAGCGCAGGGATATATTCTCAGTACCAGCTGGATTCCTTAGAGTTCTGTGAACACTCCAAGATATATCAACCCAAGATATAAACAGACACTTGTAATGTTTAGCATCCCCCACTGTTCAGCAGTATGTCTGGATTTTACAAAAAGTTGAAAAAAAAAAAAAAGATAAAAGGGATTTTTTTATTTGCTTTCCCTTACTAATTAGATCGATCACCTCTGAACTCTGTGAGATATGAGTCTAGATTCTATAGCTTGGTCTCCTGAGCTATAATTTCCTGAGCTAATTTCTGACAACATTTATGTCAACAGATTCCAGGCATCTTCTGGTAAATCAGTGGCCATCTGGACACTCAGTCACGTAAGCTTTTCTGCTGCATTGTTTAGTTTCAGGTTATGATATACAATGTTGGTAAATTCAAATTGTTCTTGCCCTTTATATTTGCACTACTTCTAGTACAATTGGGCTCTAGATCTCTCTTTAACTTACTAGATGTTTCCAGGTTACCTTTTAGTTATATGTTGGATGATATGGATTTTAGTTGCTATTTGGGAGCGTAGGTTTTTTTCATCAAATTTTCACGTACTGATCTTCTGTAGCATCTTCTGCTTGATGAAGAATTCACAAAAGCTAGGAGATAATCATTATTCATGCCAAAGCTGATGAAATTTTCAGAGTTCACAAATATTTTCTTGAACATATTTTTGACAAATGAATAATATGTCACTCTAAGAAGAGGCTTCATGAAAATTATATAAACCAGCCCTTACAACTGCCCTGCTATCCCCCTTTGAAAAACCATGCACACAGTCAGCATTTCAGTGGGAGGTACCAAGCAAACAAAGGACGTGATTTTGGCCATAATTTATTTTACAGCGGGTTGAAATCATGTATATTATGCCATTGTTCAGAATATATTGAAAGTAGAACTATTTGAGTCAGGAAGAAGTTTTGATCAGTCTGAAGAGAAAGGATAAAAATTGCTTTGCTGAGTTTGTATACTGAGGAAGGCAAATGGAGAAAAGCTGGTATTCTGGTGAGGCAGGTGAAAGAATTCAATGTGTTATTGAAGTATTAATAATACATTACATAGCAGGGATGGAGTCAAAGCTGGACATACATCAAGAGTCTTTCAGCAGTGGATTATCTTCAACTTCTGGCAGGAGGAAAGAAGAACAAGTGTTAGACTGTTCTTTGTGTCACATGAGGAGGAGAAAAGGGTGATACAAAATGACCTGATTCTTGCACTTAGATCCCTCCATTATGAATGCTATAAAATCTAATATTATAATAATGAAAATATTATAAAATAGTTATTTAAAATGACTATGGAGATGATCTTTCTGGAGACCTAATTTTATTTCATGGTAGAAAAAAGTAACATAGAATAAACTGCATATCACGAACAGCAAGAGTATATCATTAACAGCAAGTCAACGGCAAGGACTCAGGAATCATGCCTTGTTCCTCAGTTGTTGTTTATTAAATGTTTTTTTATCAAAAAATTAGTATTTTTCAGATTAATTTCTAGAATACACATTATAAAGAGGCTTAGATCACCAGATGGTCTTTAGGGACACTAATCTCAATGACAGAGAACGAATTTTAATATAGGAAGTGTACCCTCAACCCCTGAAATACTATAGGAGGAATTAAAAAAAAAAAGAAAAGCTGGAATCTGGAGACAGCTCTCTCAGTTCCCAAGTAGGAGGTGGAAAATTCTGCCTCAGAATCAGGAGCATTCTCTGTAACACATTTCTTGATAACCTCAGCAGTATCACAACCTTGAACTTGAGTTCTTCTGAGCTTGGCAAGAATTCACTCTGTCTCCCTGCAGTTTGCATTAAACCTCCACTACAGTATTCAGTTGTACTTGACACAACCTTGTAGAATTTTGGTCCATGGCCAGTGTTCTTTTCTAGCAGGTCCACAGAAATGCTAAAAAATAGGCCTGGGAAAAAACAGCACATCATCCTTTTCCGTCCCCTTTCCTTAGCCAGACCATATTTACTGCTGCTGTTTTAACCTCTTCTCAAGCACTTCAAATGATTTCTACAGCATCTGAAGCAATTTCTTCTGTTGTATTACTACCATTATTGTTAAGAAAGTTTTCCTGACATCTAAACTGAATCTTTTTTGCTGTCATCTAAGAACACTATTTCCCGTTCTGTGTATGATAAAAAGCAAATTGTACCCTTTCTCTCTCCAGCAGTCTTTTATGTTTTCAAAGGCTACCATCACTCTCCTGTACAACCTTATCTGCCCTAGATTTTAAACAACCCTGTTTCAACATTTTCTTGTTAGTTTTAATGTTTTCTAAACCATTGATCATCCATTGGAATGTACTCAACTGATCAACATCTTTCATGAATCCTGGTGGATAAAATTGAACTATGATCTTAAGATAGCAAGACTATTGTTTATACATGTTTTTTATCCACTTATATGCCCTTTACAAAAATGCCATTGTTTGAGTCAAAGTCATTGCAATCTATTTTACCTCAAGGACTTTTTCTGTAGCACTGCTACTAAATGAGACATTTCATAGCTTTTATTTATGCTACTGATTGCTCATATCAAAATAGTAAATTTTGCATTTGTCTATATTGAGTTCAATCTTATTTTTTCAAACCTTTTCTCTAGTTTGTCAAGTTCCAAATCACTGCTACTCCATTAAACCATTCTCTTAAAGTTTCATTTTGCTTAACTACAGCAGGTAGTATGTAATGGGTTTAAAGTTACAGAAGCGTTAAAACTATTTTTTCTTTTTGCATTTCCCTGGTTCCTGGGAGTGAAAGCAGAGGAAGATGGACGAGGATGGTCATGGCTTTGGTTGGCTGAGCAATCAGCGGGCACGGGATCAGGAGCACGGTGGGTGCGGGACCGCTCCCACCACTCCCCCAACTTCCCGCATGGCAGGTGGGGGGGTGCAGCCCATGGCCCCATGGCAGAGTAGAGTGGCCTGGTGGGCCGCTGGGCATGGGGCTGGCCAGGCAGCAAGAGCTAGTCCCAGCAGAAGAGCTGGTCCGTGGCCCCTGCTGGCACTGCTCTGCATTTCCCACTGCCTGGCTTGCAGCTCACAGGCTGGAAGCTGCACACAAGGGTGTGACTTCCCAGCAGCTGTGGCGGCGGAGGTGCTGCCACACTTCACCGGTGCCGCCCAGTGTTACGGGCTTGGGCCAGAGCCCAGGCCGCAGCAGGGGTGAGGTGAACAGCTACAGCCATTTTCCCTTGCTAGCAGCACCCACCCAAGAGACAGTGGCAGTGGCATGGGGCTGTACCATGATTGCCAGCGCTGGAGGGGCAGTGGCCACTTCTGCAGGGCTCCCGCTCCAAGGAGTGGGGGTGCTGCAGGGTGCTGACACCTGGTGTGCAGCTCACAGCCCTGGCTGGGTGTAAGCAGAGCCTCCAGCTGCTGTGCCGTGTAGGGGGATGGCCAGTGTCCGCGCGGCTAAGACAGCTGGTGCTGCTGAGCCCTCGTGCTGGTGCGCAGCAGCGGTTTCTCCCTGCAGGCAGGCCCCACGGTGCCTGATGGCCCACGGTGAGTTCTTGCAGCAGCAGTGGGTGCCCTGCACTGGCAGTGCACTGGCAGCAGGCGCACAGCGATGGCAGCCCCTCCCAGTGCAGCTGGGGTGGGCAGCCCTATGGCGGCTGCTCCAGCTGGCCCGCACATGGCCCCGCCAGCCCTGGGAGTGCCCCATGGATGGCAGTAATGGCTCCACCAGGCCCTGGGGCCTAGCTCATGTGGCATTTGGGCAGGATGCTGAAAATCTCATTGAGGGGTGGCATCCCGTGCCACTGCCCAGTGGGAAGGCGGCATGTCCACGAATGCTGCCCCCAGTTCACATGAGATTGACAGCCCACAAAAGCCAGAAGCCCAGGAGTCCTGCCCCTCTTTCATCTTCTGTTGGTGCTGAGGGAAACATGGCTGCTCTTCCTTGGGTCCCTAGGCCACTCAGTTTCATCACAGCAGCACTGGAGCTCGGACAGTGATGACAGAAAACCATCCAGCAGCAATGCAAGTGGTATCTTTCCCCTTGGGTTTCCCTGGGGAGGCTTTTCACTGTCTCTTATCTTTCAGAGGCTTCGAGGACCAGGAAATACCATCTTCAAGGCAGCTTTCCCTTCCTCCCTCTGCTCCTCAGCCCACCAGCCTGCTTTGTTTTCTTTTTATTTTTGCAAAATATTGTTGGGTCTGTTGTGTGTATTTGATTAGTGCCTACGGGGGTCTGTCGGCTTATTGTGCCCCCAAGAAATTAAATGGTTTTGCTGTTGGTGTTCTCTATTA
>VXBA01002314.1:295234-326879 GCA_013399895.1 Serilophus lunatus
CAGCCTTCCCCAGCGTCCACCTGCTCCGGTGTGGCTCCTCCACGGGCTACAGGTGGATCTCTGCACTCCTGTGGTCCTCCATGGGCTGCAGGGGCACAGCTGCTTCACCATGGTCTGCACCATGGGCTGCAGCTGGATCTCAGCTCCGGCGCCAGGAGCATCTCCACCCCCTCCCTCTCCACTGCCCTTGGTGTCTGCATTCACAGGCTCTCACCCTGCTCCTCTCCGGCAGCCATCTTCATTTCCAACTACCCTTTTTTTTTTTCTTCTTAAATATGTTATCACAGAGGCGTTCTGCCAACTACTGATTGGCCCGGCCTTGGCCAGCAGCGGGCCCAGCCTGGGCATGGGGGAAACTTCCAGCAGCTTCTCGAAGAAGCCTCTCCCTCAGCCCCCCCCCACTGCTACCAAAACCTGGCCACAGAAAAACCAATACAAAAGTGTTTTTTACTTGTGCTGATACAGATATCCATGTATTTGGAAGAACACAGAATACTATGGGACAATCGTAAGAGAAACCTCAGCAATCATAAACTCAAAAGCTACACTCCTGCAGACTTTTAAAGACTTTTAAATCCCAGGCTGGGTTTGATCTTGATTTAGCTCTAGTCTTGAAGTAAAGTCATTTATCATCTGATTCTTCCACCAGTTCTTCCTGGAGCCAGCAGTTGTAGAAAATGGTAGTCGTAGAAAACTTTTTCCATCACCATATCCTGAGAACTGACTCAACCAGGAAAGAATTGTCGTAAGAATTTCATAAATCTTATATGAGTTACATGCTTTCGAATACATTCAATATAAATCCTTAATTTCTCATTCTTCATTGATGTTCACATGTTTAGTAGAATGTTTCTCCTTATTTGGAGTTTTTTGTGGTTTAAACTGTTAAATATTCTCTTTTTTTTTCTTTAATTCTTCACTGAAAGAATAAATCTGAAGCCATATGCCAGAATTTTTCTTTGTTTCTAAGTTTCGAACAACCAAGTGAAAAACAGATGTCAGATTCTATATAGTTACTTACTTTATTTGCTTTTTCTCAGCTTTTTTAAAAAAGATATTTGGTGTGCTATATTACAAAATTAATCTATTTCCAGAAAAAATAATTAAATGGTTAAAGTGAAACTAAGCATAAATTTTTTTTGTAATTTAGACTAGGAAAAAAGGTAGAATTCATTTTTCTGATTAATTTTGTCAATGCTCTTGCATTTGAGAGCCAAAATGATATTTTAGAGTAAAATGTACACCTCCCCACATAAATATACACCCTTCCCCTCTTCTATGCATATAAGGAGACGTAGCTGTCTCTTAATAAGACCTGATTTAAGGCCATTAAACAAGTCCTATGTATTTCCAGTAGCTGTGAAGAGTTCGAATTTTAGGAATATCTAGGAAAATCTTAAAAAATAATATAAGGAAAGTATCCATAAAAATAATATAAGGAAAGTATCCATATATGCGCCTACATGTTAAGTACTAGATGCAAGTCTGCTCCCTGACCCTCAGTAAGAATACATCAACCTGAAAATGAAAGAGAAAATAAGGTAGAGAAAGGAGAAATAATTACAAACAGAAGGAGAATTTTCTCTTACAATAAATGATAAATATTTACTCTGATTAAGTAAATACTGCTTGTATTATTTAGGGTTTTTTTACATTTACTAATTTCTCTGGTTGGCTACTTTTACATGTTTAGGAATTTTATTTTAAAAGGATAATAATTATACACTGATCACTAAATTTTCTGCTTGATTGCTCCATATTATTCATCTAATTGCCAAGGGTGAAACTATTGAAACATCTGGTCCAGAAAAATTGTTATGAATGCTGACATAAGTTAGGGAAGGGGAAAAAAATATAATACAGGGCATAATCCATAACTTTATTTTCATTTAATTAGGATATGAAGAAAATATTTCCTAATATGATGAGACATTAGGAATCTGAGGTTATTCTAGGAAACCACGTGAGAAGCAAAGGAACCCTCAGCATATGAACTTGTACATGTCCTCCTCAGCACAGTCTCCTCTGATGAAATTTGATCTGAGTTTGGGAGGAACAGTTCGAGATAGGAACTGCTGACAGTAAATGATGTGAATGAGTCTCAGTCTAATTTTGAGTGGCAAGTCGCTTCAAAGGGTCTACTCATGTCCTTGTGGCTCCTTTGTAACACACCTATACACTAGCAGGAGCTCAGATCTGTCCTGTTACTTGAATTGTGGACTGTATTGCTTATCCCACAGATTCTGATGGCTAGAAGGACAGTATGCAAATCGTATTTCTAGGGTTTCTAGTCTTCCTGGCTGGAAGAAAACCTTCAAACTTCATTAGCCACCAATGGCAAGACTGATATATTTGGCAGTAGTTGTCGATCAAATCACAACACCTCAGTGTCAAAATATTTAATAGCTGCACTACCAGTTGCTGTAGGAAGAGAATTCTGCCACTCTGAGAAAGCTGGAGAAACGTGAGTGTTCTCAAAGCTTAGTGTCTTTTATTTTCTCTTTTACTTTGTAAGTTGGAACAGCAGGGGACTTCCATTATAATGTAACAAATATACTGTCATCTCAGTTTAATTATTATCCATTCATTACACATTGGTTTTTTTGGAGGAAAAGCTTTTGGTCTATTTCCCAGTATTCTCTAAATTAAAAAAAACAAAATGGTCTCAAATTGATCTCTTTGCAAATACAGGTAAAAATAAATCTTATGCCTGAGTACATGGTATTCAAGCCTGTTATTCAGATTTCTCCTTTAGGCCATTCACTAGGCAGAGCAGCACCTGATTTCTGGGACATCTGCTGAAGACTCAGTTTGAGGCAGAATCTCCTATGTCACAGAATTGACACATATTTTTCATAAGAGGTAGGTGAAGAAGGTTTGGCTCTGTTTATACTCTGACTTCACTTTCTGATATTGTGAACTTCCACTTTATTCGTCTCTTGTTACTGAAACATGAACAATAAATGGCTAATGTGAAAATAGGTTTTCTAGAAAGTGCAATCATCATCAGTAAGCAGAAACAACTTCTTCCAATGCAGCCAATGCTGTGGGCAGAATGGTAAGCATCTCTCACTGTCAGGCTAAAATATAATCCATAAAACAAGTCACTTGTGAATGAAACAAAGAAATACTTCTGAACAGTAGAGGCAGATAATTCCCCTCTCACATACACATACATACAGTCTTCAGTTACTTCTAATTTTGTAGCTGTATCAAGTACTACAACAAATTCAGACTCAGGTGGCAACAAGAGTATGATCGTAAATACAAAAAACTGCCAAGGAGTTTCCAATTCGTATCTTATCCAGTCCAATAGCCCATTTCTAGAGGTTAGTACTAAAAGCTTTATAGGAAGATATAACCAATTGTGTATGAACATATGCCCTCATGTTTCGTTTTCTTCTAATCCTAATAGAGTTACATCTAAACCTTTAGACATGAGGGTAGATAATTCTTTTTAAGTGTTCAAATATTGTGTATAAAATTATCTTGTTTGCATTAAAGGCTATCTCAGCTAAAAGACACTAATTGTGAAGATATTTATATGAAGTTTCTTTCTAATCTGCAGTTGTATAAAAAAATCTGAGGCTTGCTGAAGAAATCCAGGTAACTATATAAAAAAAAAAAAGAGTTTTATGTATTAAAGAACTTTTGATTAGGCAGTTAAACTGAGGAGATTCCTAATACAACCAAGACACATCTACTTTTTACTGGAAGGGGAACAGACCTAATTCCACATAAGGGCAGAATGGATTCAGTTTTGAGGACAAAATATTAAAAAATGCTAGACAATGTTGAAGACTTGCAAGGCAAATCTGGCAATAAACACCCAAAAGCTTACCTAGGAAATAAAAGAGGGTGTGTTCAAAGCCTGAACCCTGTGGCTAACACCTCGTGAATGAAGAATCTTTGCCATGGGAGAAGATTTAAGTTTTTGAGTGAAATGTGTATATCAGGCCAAGCATGAAGATGATCAAAATAGTTGAGTTGTGAGTGGATCAGGGAACTGAAATACAAGGTGTTCAAACAGTGCTATAATAGCTGCTTTTGTAGTAAAAACAGTAGAACAGAACATTAACTACTGCTTTCCTTTGTCAGCAAAGTCTGTGTATTGGACAAAGTCTGAAATGATAAATAAATATTGGTATTTTGATCTCTGATATCTAGGAAGTAAAATCAATCTTGATCTTCCCAACAGAAAAAATTGTCCCCAAAAGAATAAATTGCCAAGCTTTGTCTTTCCTGGTAAAATATCATAAGAGCTAACAGAGTCTATATCACATTATTTAATCTGTTTTAAGAGTATTTGAAACAGAAAATGAAACACTGCAGGTATACTGTGTTCAAAGGACTTGACCTTATTGTACTACTAATAAATCAAGAGGAATGCCTTTCAGATTATCAGCTGAATTGTTTTTAAGCAACATGAGATCAGAATCATACCTCTGATTTAAAGAGAAACCTTTTGCACTACATGGCACTGGAATAAATTCAGCAATTACTACATCTCAGCACTGTAAGAAAGAGAGAGGTGAATTAGAGACTGACTAAAATAAAATGTCACAGATGACATGAAAACATATCCTGAACCAGGTAGAAGGAAAGAAAATGGGAAAATTTATAAAGGAACAGGAAAGATGTAACAGAGAAAGAGAGAAAAGAAATCTCAATAGAGATAGTATAAAAGAAAGTATTGAAACAGAGGGATGAATATCCTATCTTAGGTGGATGTGATATAAAATGAATATCAAATTGACCTGAGGTCAGATCTAAGCATCAAAGCAGATTTTCATTATCCACCAGCAGCCTTAAAAACTATCATCTAGGGAATCTGATGCTGCGTATCCTTGCTACAACTGCTCTGTGGTCAAACGGTTTGTTAGGTCCAACAACATGACAGAGCCTTTCATCTGCATGCTTTCATGTCATTCTGCCTCTTATCTTTGCACCAACAGGTGCCATGCTCGAATACCCAGCTTCTCATACCTTTCTAATACTATGAATGTCCCTGTCCTAGGTAAAAATAATACTAAAGTCTTTCCTCTGACAGAATTACTTAGGGTAATGGTTTAGTAGGCAAAAACTCAGAGTACTCTATTAGCATGATAAGAGAGAGGAGAGGAATCAGGGGGAAAGAGAGTCTTGAAAATAAGATGAAAGCTGCACTAGAAGTCCTACAGTCTTTGGGGAATATAGGCAGAGGGAGGGGAGATAGAAAGCTTTGCTTGATCTGAATTTTAGAAAATAACTCAATCTTCTGCATGTGAGAATCCAGCAATTATTGATTCACTGACTATACATGCAAAACTCAAAAAGTATGAATATAATTGCTGAGCTTTTGAAATGGAGGCAGAGAGAAAGCTAATAATCCCGCAAGTGGAGAAAGATAAATGTGTAAAATGTCTCAACAAAGAGACACAGGGTGAAGCTCATAGACCAGAAGATCAAAGAGCGGTCTTTGAAAATGATTGTAAAAAAAGATTTGGGCAATGAAGTAATCTTTGAGTCATGAGTTTGGGCAAAGTGAAAATTATGAGACGTAAAGCTGGTAAAAGAAGGAAATGGAAATAAGAATGAGGGTCAAATCAAACAACAGACACAGATAATACCCAAATGTTAAAGAAGATATTTAATTAATTATTATTTTTATACATAATTAAGCCATCAAATTATATATCCCCTTAAAGATGATAAATCATAAGAATATATATAAGTTGCATAAATTCAGAGTTTATGCCTATATGGCGATTCTTTCTTTGTAACATCTACTGTCCACTATGAATAATTTTGCATATCCGTTACAAAGTTATTTTAATTTTACATCAACTTGAAGTATCTTTATATCTTATCTTTGAAACAGTAGCAAAATCTTTTAAACTATTTAGACTAATGGAGTACAAATATAGACTTACTGTGTGAATTATTTATTTCATAATGATTACATCTGGTAAACACTGATTTGTTTTGATGTTAATAAAAGTGTAAACATTTATCTTAAAAATACCCATTTGAGGTGCACATAGAATGCAAATTCCTTATTTTTATGTATTGATGCTCCTGTCAAAAAGGAATTAAAATTTATGAAATGCTTTGGGAAATAATTAAGGGACGTACAAAAGTAAACAAACAGGTCCCATGATTAGTCCACTGATCAGTATTTAATTTGAAACATCTAATCACCATCTAATCAGATGATATAATCAGAATTATTCCTCCTGGCCTAAAAATCTATGCCTGTCCAAATACATAATTGATAATCATGCAGTACATGGCTGGGGAATATTTCTTTCTACTCTGGTAAATAAGCAAGCTTATATTTTATCCCACATCATGAGTATTGTTATCCATTCTACATTTCCAGTTTAGCTAATGCAATTATGCATGATATTACAACTAGTCATATATATCCAATTGTTTTTATCATATTAGGCAATTATGCACAGTATCTGCTATCAAGAGTTTCATTGACTAATTATTTGTGGTACAAAGAGTTTAAATATTTTTATTTTTATTAACTTTAATGTGGTTTTATTTCATCTCTACTAGTCCTATTCCAGTATTCTACGCCAATACAATATAGTAACATGAAGCACACATAAATTCAACTAGGAGAGATCAAGAATTCTTTAATTTAGAAACAGTTTATAAATTATATATATCATCTATCAAGTCTGCAAATTCTGTAATTTACTGAAAGAGATGTTGCAAAAGAGTTAATTTTTACTATATACAATATAGTATATATATAGACAACATAGTAATAAATAATAGTAATAGTAATAAATATAGTATACAATATAGACAATATAGCAGTCAGAGATAAAAATGATACCACAATATAAGTATATGCAAGTATATGCAAGCACATGCATAGAATATGTGTATATAGGGATATATTTAACATGTACATACATATATAATATCTATAATACCTATAGATATGTAAGTGAAGGGCTTTGCAGACACAACTTTCTACTTTCAAACAGCTCATAGAAAATAACAGTGTGTAACACTGCAAGTGCATTGCTGTTGTGTGACTGAAAAATCTTCCCCCGGACTACGAAAAACTGACAGACAACTTTTAACCTTTTAGGATAACATTATATATACATGTGCATAGATATGTAAACAAGTGAGCAAGTGTATGAATATACCTTAGAACTGTTACATACATATTATGTATGATAAAAAATAGTAGGCAACTGGGTATGATCATCATTTCCCAGATATCTCACCCTAGTTGCTTTGATAGAATACAGCCAATCAGTACTTTTCTCATAGTTCTTAGTTCTAAAGCCAATCCCACAGTAAATGGTTCAGAAGAAAAAAGAAAAATTCAGAACTTTGGAACTAGGCTTGACTTAAAAATATCAGTTTAACAGGGTTGTAGCTCTGTCTAAGGCGTTTAGTGAAGTCTATAGAGAATTTGCAGTGTATACTCTGTGTAAAACCTTTGTATCAGAAACACAGAAAATAATTAATATATAAAAGCAAAAAATAGCCAGTGGCATTATATAATCTCTATTTTATTCTGTCTCAAAGCTCAAGGCCTTACAAGTGAATCCTGGTTTCATTCTCTCAATTTTACATTTTTTCCTTACCTCCAGATAGAAAGATTGTGCTATATTGCACATATGACCGACAGAATAAAGAAGGAAAACGCCGGATCCTTTGCCTTGCAATCCAAGTCTCTAGTGCTGTGGATGTTCTTCTATTTCTTTTTTTCCTGTGTAGTGCTAAAACTTCGTCAGAGAAAAAGTTTTTCCTCACTCTTTTAAAGGTCCATTCTCATTCTTACATTAATTGGTACAAACTGATTTTAAATTTATTTTAAATGTAGTAAATTGCCTTTCAAAGGCTACTAAAATATACCAAATGATAGTAAATAATAGAAATGAGAATTCAAACATTACTTTGCATATCAAGAGCCTTATTTTATTACTAAATTTATGTCCAAGTAATAGCTTCAAATACCACTTCACCTGTGGGAAATATAACAAACATTGTCTGGAAGGCACTAATTTTGCAACAAAAGCAGCTTGTATGAGTTTTACATAAAACTATTTTTATGCCAATGTTGGTGCATCTGCTTATCCTTAAATGTATGTACACTTTTGAAACAAATCCCCAGCAAATGACATGTACTTCCTTTTTTTATTTTCTTCAAACCAACATGTCACTTCACTATCTTTGGGTGCTGCACTGCTGCTTTTTAACATAACACTACATGATATGGCGTGGAGTATTTTTTTTCTTTTTCTTTCCTTGTTTGTTTTTTTTTTATTATAGAGCTTGTAGAAACTGTAATGTAGGCATATGTTACATGTGTTTTTTTATCTAATTTGAATAGATTTTTAATAGTTTCATGAGTGCAGATTCAATAATTTTGCTTGTAAATGAGCACTGGCACAGGTTAACCAGAGAGGTTGTAGAATGTCTGTCCTCGGAGACATTCAAAACCTGGTGGGACATCCTGCTGTGGGTGACTCTGGTCTGAGCAGAGGGGCTGGACTAGATAATCTCCAGAGTTGTCTTCCCACCTCACCCCTTCTGTAATGCTGTGAGCTCTGCCACAGCTCTTTTACAGCTGAAATCCTCAATACAACATAAATCCAAAGTACTCATATTTTTTAAAACTGTAATGAACTATGCTCACTATAGAAGGAGCCTATGCTCGACATCCAGACACCTCATTTGATAGTGTGAATACTCCTCTCTGACTTAAAACAAGGCTTCTTACCTTTGTGGAGACTGTGTTTTCATGCAGATAAAAGAAATTCATTCTTTACATATAAGGAAGTTTCCCCCTGTGCTCCCTTTTCTGGTAAAAGAAGGGCTGAATGAGAAAACATAGCAGTGAATTTTCCATAAGAGAAGGCAGAATGAGTCTGCTGCCCTGCAGCCCACTCCGACACAAACATTAAGCAGCTGCTGGGTGTGATAAACAGCAGCATTCCCCAGAGACTAAAAAAAAAGTACACAGAGATGGAGACACGACTAAAATATTGTTAAACTATAATAGTTCGGTGTACTCACTGAAAATTAAAAGCCTACTTTCCTAGTGGTTATATAAACTAGTACGAATATGTCTCCTACTCCAAAGTGTACTTTTTATGAAATATACTGCATTGATGATAGCTTCCAGGTTTAAAATGTGTTCTTGCTCCTCATTTCTTGGCCTTTTTCTGGCATAAACTGGCATGTCTCTGAAGAAGAAAGAAAAGTATGCCTATAAACCAAGCATTCTGGTAAAAGTCATATTGACAAGGAAACTGTTTTCCCCTTTGTTGATGTCTTGGATGATTTCGTGTACCGTACAAAATGTCTGGTCTTCTGCTGGTTTCATTTGAATTGCAATGCACACAGAGAAGAGGAGGAGAAATTCTTCCTACTCTGCTGTGTTTAGCTGGTGTTACAGTGCTGGAAATGGACATGGTAATTCAAAACATGTCAGAAATAAGTGACTAATGTTTTCTTAGACGCTTTCTTGTAAGGATAGTATGCTTACACTAGAACACAGTTCTGTGCACTTGTGTATGCCTGTACCCCAGCGGGCATCTCAGCTATATAAAGCTGAGTAAAACCTTAGAATGTAATGGAAGTAATCCAGATGTGTGTCATGTTAATCATAAACAGAATTTGCCTGACTGTATAAGCATTGCTCAGTAAGACATGAGATTTGTTGTACTATTATTTGCTGTATAGACAAATAATTATTGAGTCTATAACATAATTGTCTTAAAGAGAGCACACAGCTTGCAGAAGTGTAGAGTGAGAGGAAATCTGAGATCATTCAGTCCACCCTTTACACTGCTCTCCATCACACGTCTGATGAAAGTGCTAGTGGATCATTCCTGACAGATATTTCTCTAAACTGTTCTCAAGAAGAGTTACTCTGCTTACTTCACTACATATCCCTATCTATTTTCTTGCACACAAACAAAATTCAATGCCAATGAAGTCAATGAGTGGGGTAATGACCCCTCAATTTTGAATATGACAGCCTCTAAACCCAAGAATAAAACTGGAAATCTAAATACTAAAAGAGAAATCAAGAAAGAACTTGTAGATGTAGAGAAAATTGTTGAACAGGACTAAAAATTATTCAGCTGTATGATGCAGAAACATCAGTAACACATATAGATGTGCTATTACTAGGTACAATAAAACAATGACTACAATAACTCAAGAATTTTCTTCCAAGGACGTAAAAAGCCATAGTATCTTTCCTAGGCTTTGGCTTAGGTCGGAATTGCCAGGTGTCTCAAAATGGAAGAGATGGTCCTGAGAAAGCAACACGGAACTCCTCAAATGATATCACATCAACAGAGGATAGTCATAACTCAATCTCTTTTTCCTGAAAAAGAAAGATCCTCAACAAATTCAATACTTGATTCTTTGCATTAAATAAGGAAAAGCAGTATTTTATCACATTTATTGGTACAGAACGTTGAAGACCTACTACTTTACTTCTTCAAGTTTGAATACTAAAGTAACTATTTAAGACAGTCCTCTTGACCACAAGAAGATCCAGAGTATATTCACTGTGCCAGCTCATTCTTGTTTCAATGATTTTCTTTCATCACTAGAAATTAATTATTTTAACTGCATTAGTCCTTTGGGTGAATGAAAAATTAAGATTAATCCTCTAAATTCAAAGAAAATGTATATTTCTTTCTATTTTTTTTTCTGCCTATATTCAGACTAGTTATTTCAGTTTTGAGGACATTTTCATTAGGGCTTTGTAGCTTGTATTTTATCTTGCAGGATAAGTAAACATGGTCAAAATATTCCAACAGACCAAGACTATACTACTATATTAAGGTACAGAATTTGCAGCTTATTTAACTTCGATGAGCAAGAGTACAGGACATATCACTCATTAACATGCATGGAAAATCCCAATTTGGTGCCTTCTGCTGAGTATAATTAATTTCACAATTTAATCAGATTACTTTTAATGAAGTTCACATTTTATAAACTTACCAAGGATAATCATATGCATGTTTTGGTTAGCACAATTACATCAGGAGAATGGTGCGTTAGCACAATTACATTGGGATAATGGTGCTTTATCTATTTTTAACCTTTGTGTTCCAATTATTAAGTATAAAATTCAGATTTTGACTACTATGTATTAACAAGAATTGTAATTGTTGAGTGAGTAGCAAAGTATGCCTGACAACTGAACAAATATGCCGTTGCAATATACCTCTAAGTCTTGTCACCACAGCTGAAGTTCATTTTTTCAAGTGAACAGCCTAGTGGGTAATCAAAATATTACAAAGTAATGAGAATACATTTATCACGTGCCCTCCCTCTAATTCTTCCTATTAGTCCAATTATTGCAGGTCTGTCTATGCTTTCTCATGCTGCAAATGTGAACATCTATGGCCTTGAAAACTTGAGTTTAAAGTCCTGTCAAACAGGAATAACCCTTTCATAAGACTAAGGGACTGATCTTCACTTAAACTAAGGCTGCATTAAGGTACTCTGTCAAGGTAAGGGACAGACCTCTTCAAAGTGCACATATTTTCAAGCCATTAGCTGTGCTGAGGTGGATTAACCTTGAAGAAAAAAATACAATCATCTGAAGTCATTGGGTCTGTGCAATGTTGTGTGAATAAATACTTCTTGCCAAACAATATGTACCGATGCTTTATCTTTTATGGCACATAAAGGTGGTGAAATTATTGTATCCATTTCCCTGAGTATGCAGTTATAATATTGATTTGTTTGTTTCTCGCAAAATATTGTTCCAAATTTATTATGTAGCAATATTTCCTTTGAAGAAATGAACTACATAAACTGGTATGATTTTCCAGTGTAAGATGTGCGCTAAAAATACTAGTTAACATAAAAGATTACAGGGGGGCTGAGGAGCACTTTGTGGTTATCTGAAGAGAGCTGACACCACCATGACATAGAGCTTCTCTATGTTTACATCTGGGCCCAAATTATATGTCTTTGCTCAACATTTGTTTCTGCACGAGTGTAACAAATTAGGCAATGCACAGAAAGCATGAACCTTGACCCAAACATCATACAGTTTTGAAGAGAAATATCAAATGTATATTCCTAATACTCATTTTCCATTAAAGTTGATGCTCTTGGTGCTCAGTGCTATTATTTAGATTACTGCATTATTATCACAATTATTATTGAGATAATCCATATGGCTATTACTATCCGTGTTCATACATTTGCCATTTTGGGGGGTACCTGTTGCAGAGCAAGACAGCCAATGCCTCCACATTATAGATTGAATGAAAGCAAAAGGATTTTTAAGACATTATAATCAAAGGAATCAACCTATTGCAAAAAAATATTGTTATTTTAAAACTGATGGACAGCATAGAAGAAGACACAAGTACAAGATCCTGCTAATAAGGGGGATGAGACAACCTCAACTACTGTAAGCTACTATCATTAATTCTGATCAGTTGAACTGAAAATCTGGAGTCAGTAGATCTTGTGTCAGCATTTCATGGCTTCTAACACTGTAGAAGCAAAGATGAAGCAGAATGTATTTTTACTGTAGCTTCAGAGTTGATTAAAGAACATCAGAAAAAAAACCCCAAACATTCCAGACATTGCCTCCCTCCTTAAACATGGCATCATTTCGTATCACTAAACAATATTTTGCTCATAAAAGTTTCTTTCCTTTGACAAGGGACACTGAAAACATTTCATGCTACATTAAAATCAGGTCTTGTTTCTAAGTGTTCACAGTTTTGTTTTATCATTGCTCTTTTTAATCTTGAATATTGTATTATTCCATTTACAAAAAAAAAAAAAAAAAGGGAGAGCATACTTTTCACAAAGCCTTTCATTTCTTTTATATGGACAACATTGTAGTAAATAACACCTCTCAGAGCAAGTGTAATTTTTATTTACTTGTAAACCTGTTTCATCTTCCCTATTAATCTTTCTTTACCTCTTTCTGTTCTGCATTTAAAAACATAACAAACAGTGTCATATATCAGTGGTCAACTGATATATGTATAATATATATAATATTTTATAATTTTTAATAAAATATTCATATATGTCATGAAATGGTTTTGTATATATATCTTTATATTGAATAAGTATATTTATGAATCTCAGAGTTTGCTCCGTCCTTTGTGTCTTAATTTTATATGATGAAACTCATTGTTATTCCCATGTCCTGTTTGAGTCACATTCAACTGATATACAGGTTTTCCTCTATCCTGGATTAATGGACAGTTATACACTTTAAATTTAATAATATGTGACAAAACAATCTGGATGTAGTTACAATTTCTATTTTATATATATATATATATATATACATACACATTATATGTATGTATTTAAATGAAAACTGGGAAACAAAATTACAAAAAAACCTAAGAAAAAACAGGATTCAAAAACACCCCTCCCCCTTTTCTGTATGTCCTTGGGTGCAGTATGACTGTGATGCTGTAGGGAGTATTTGCACACTCCTTGGAGACAGAGGAGACGCAGTTGCTGTCTGATGGTCACTAGGGCATGCCCGTGAGAGTGAGTGGGAGGACAGTTCCTCATAAAAAGCTGGCAAGAAATCATGTTCGAGCTGTACTGTTGCTCCAACGAGAAAAGGAATAAACCCAGGAGCAAGATGGTGATGCAGGTTTACCATCTCTCTTCCTGAAACCAGGATCAAGATACAAGGATGAAAAATTCTGCCATGTGAGTTCCGGCCACCACTGAAAATGGAGGTCATCTGCTTGTGACCTCCATCAGCAGTGGGAAAAATTTTTCAATATATAAAGTAGAAAGAAAGAATGCCAACCATAACATCCGCTTTCCTTTCAAATACAGAGGGTAATTTTGTGGGTAATTGTTCATTAAAATGTAACTGATAAAACTATTCAATCTCAGCTTATTGAAATTAATATTTTAATTTATTTATTCAAGGCACTCATCCTCATTCGTGAATCATTCATTACATGTATTAGAATTTAAAATATTAGATTTTTTGCTTCTACTGTATAAATCAAAGGTCAACTGGTCCAAATGGCTTCAAATCTCAATCAGCTTAAATATGAGGCGCTTCAATCTGCTTGCAAATCAAGACTAGATTTACTACAGTACAATCTAGAGGTAATATTTATTTCATAATTATTGTTCATGACAATGAACAAATCAGACAAGCAAATCAAATAAGTCTGAAATAGTATCTCCATTAAAATAAGATCCATAGTTAAATATGAAACTTTGAGATTAGTTCTTACTTTTCTCTTTTGTTTCCTTTTTCTTCCATCAGTTCTTTTTCATTTTTTATTCTTTTTCTATGTCATGTTTGCAAGTTGAATAGAGTAACAGAAATTATAAAGGAAAGGGAAAACACTGAAACTGTGAAAAAAGATGTCTCATTTTGTTAAACATCTGTTTTATTGGAGGAAGGAGGTTGTTCCTCAGGTTTCTTGATGAAACTCTGATTCCATAAAAACCAAGCATCAGTTTAAGATCATCTTACTAAAACCACCAATGTCCATGTCCTTAATAAGGATAATAATGTCTTTATTAAGGCAAATGTCCTTAATAAAACCAGTGTTTGTCTTGGTACCTGGAAAAACTGTTTGTGGTTATCTTCAGATGGAGAAAACTTTGGTGCTTTTGTGCACATCATTGACAGTTAGAGAAAAACATTTATTATAAAGAACAGGCGCAGCTCCTCACTTATAAGTGTATAACAGTTTAATGCAGGGAGGGACGCATGCTATTTTCATCAAAGCAATATGAACGATCATATACTGAATTACTGTAGCATGTCTAACTGATGAACAGAAATCCACATGTAAAGCTGATGTTCTTGTGGATAAAAGGACATATTTACATACATTTACACATCCATTAGAGAAGAAGCTCCTTCCACGTGCTGAGATATCTGATTTGTGTCCTTTTAATGTCCTTGCTAAGTCAGAAAGTTGTGAGTAGAATGACTGAATGTTCACTCTACTGTAGAGTTTTCTAGATACAAAGAAAAAAAAGGTTAATTGTATTTTTGATGTGGTACACTGTGGGTTTGATTTTTTTCTGTATAGATTGTATAAGACTTCAGGTACATATTCAAAAATATGAATTTCATTAAAGAGATATATATTAAAAAAAAAAAAAAAGGTGTGGAAAAATCTGTGGTTTGAGTTATTTTTTGAGGAGAAATAGTTAATTCCTGGATGTAATAAGCAATTCTCACAGGACAGAGAAGAGAAAATATCTCTAGATAAAAAAATATATATAGAATATTTTTTTTCTTTAGCAGAAGAGTATCCAAAACATTCACATCATTAAAATAAGAAAAAAAAAAAGCTAACAAAAAAGCCCAGTGCTTTTTGTTCCCTATTTATAAACAACCCGTGTGGTGGTTTGAACCACTAGGGGGCGCACAACAGTGACGAAAGACTGAATAGATTTAACAGCAAGTAACAGTTTTATTTTCTAGGGCACTAAAGATCTTATAGAACCCACTAGGCACTAAATAAAATATACGCATTATAAAACCAATAATGTCACTTAATAAAACAAAAAACCCAAACAGTTCTTCAAAGCCAGCTAGTCGGCTGAGGAGCAGTGGGAAGGAAAACCACCTCGATGATGGTACCCTCCTGGCCCTTGGAGCCTCTGCAAGACATAAAAAAGGTGAAAAGCACCCCAGGGACACCCAAGGAACAGGTGCCACTTGTGTTTTGGCTAGTGGTCTCTGAGTGCCACAGTTGGAGCTCTGATAGTGCCGCACTGCTGCCTATGCCGAAGGAGGTGAAGCAAGCCACGTGGTCAGGGAGCTGGGAGGAGGGAAGCTGTGCCTCTCTCAGCTCAGGAGAAAGCCAAAAGAGAGGGCAGGACTTCTGTGTTCAGGCTTTTATGCCCTGGAAGTCCTGCAAGAATTTGATGGCTTCATCTCAGCCAGACTGTTCCCAGATTAGCTGGTGGCATTGGACTCCGCCCTTTTCCTGAGATCTGGTACTCTGAACAAAATGACAGTTCCCACCAAAATGCCATGTGGCTGGGGCCTGGGGCGCCATTAGCCCTGCCCACGGAGCACTCACTGCTCACAGGGACCTACTGCAGGTGGTGGGGGCCACAGGGCCACAACCACCCCCAGCAAGGGGCCAGCCACACTGCCCCTGCCTCTGCTCAGAGCCGAGGCACCACAGCACAGCTCCAGCAGAGCTGCTGCCGCCAGCCACCCCTTCTGCATGCGCTCTGAGCTGCCGTTGCGGCAGCACAGGACAAGGGCACCAGCTGCTGGGCCATGGCCCGCCCCTCCCACACCGCAGCACGGGAAAACCAGACAAATGGCGGGAGTGGCTCTGTGTGCTCCATTCTGTGGCCAGCGGAGAGGTGCCGTGCAGTCCCACAGCCCCTGCAAGGCGCCAGGCAGGACCAGGCACCGCTGCCTGCTCCAGCCCACAGCGCCCGCAGGCAGTAAGGGAAACCCCGCACGCGCAGCCCGCAGCCAGCTGCACCGAGCTGGGGCCCACCACAGGAGGAGCTGAGCACCATACCACCAATGCCGCTCTTCCCTGCCTGCTGCAGCAAACCATGACTCGTCGGGAAAAACAGAGCACCGTGCTGGAGCCAGCACCCCATCCATGAGTGTGCGTGCAGCCCGGCTGCACTGCTCCACCAGCACCAGCCACCTCCTCGCCACCAACACCGCCTGGAGCTCTCCCTGCATGGGCATCAGTAAGCGGCATCCACATCAGGAGAGGGGAGCACTGCCAGCACTAGCGGTAAGCAAGGAGGAGAGGGTGAACTCTGTGCCCACCTTGCCAAACGACCACTCAACCACAGGCTCGTGGGCCAGGGCCCCTGCCTGGATGACTGCAGGAGCACCGGTTCCATTCCTGTGTCTCACCGCAGCCGCTCCCTGGGCCCTGCCCTGGGACATGGAGAGTGAAGGCAGGGAGGAAGCTCTGCGGATTCCCGAGACATTGGTTTTCCTTCAGGTTTCTAAAAAGCTGAGTTTACAAATAAGCAAACAAGTAGTCAATCCAAACATTTCCCTTCCCCCCAAAAAAACCCATTTTCAAACTCATAACAACCCGGTACAGCTGAGCTCTTCGAGACCATAGTGTTTCTGAGGCAAAAAAATACATTTAAATACATTTAAAACATCTGAGCATTTCATAGGATTTATTTTATTGAAAGTCATATTTTGCTTCTTGAAGTAGTCCACCTACACAGTTGAAACCTAATCCTTAATAAATGCCTTCTTCTTCAAGAATCTGACATGAACAACCAGTGAATAGTTGAATGGTGTGTATTTGTTAAGGATTTGGGGTTTTTTTGGTAACTGTGCAATGGCATCATGATCCATAATGTAGATGATATATTGTTATATATTTCTGTAGAGACATCCAAAGAGAAGTTGTGTGGTATCCTACTTCCTGCTATAAATGAAAGAAAGTAAAAAGGGAGAACTTCTTGATTTTGTGAATCAGAGAAGGTTAAAATGGTTTCAGTAGGAAGGACCTTGAAGATAATTTAGTTTAAACACCCTGTTATGGACCAAGACACCTCTCACTAGACCAGGTTGCTCATAAGTCACATCCAACCTGGCCTTGAATACTGCCAGGAGTGTGGGTCCACATCTTATCTGGGTAACCTGTCCTAGTGCTCCATCACCTTCACAGTACCCTCACCCTCATTTTTTCCCTAATATCTAGTCTAAACCTACTCTTAATTTGAAGCCATTCCCCCTTGTCCTGTCACTACGTACCCCTGTAAAAAGTCCCTCTTCATCTTTGTTTTAAGCTCCCTTCAGGTACCGGAGAGCTGCAATTAGGTCAACATGAAGCCTTTTCTTCTTTAGGCTGGACAAAAATTTTCTCAGCCTTTCTGTCTAGGAGAGCTGCAAAGAAAATAGCATTAACTGAACAAGGACTTAGATTTTATTGGGAGGTAGAAGGTGAGAACTTTACATCGAGTAAGTGATGGGAATACACTATCTCTCTGCTGCCTGCCAGACTTTTGACTTTCCCCTCAAGTATTCAGTTCTCTTTGATCCACAGTCGAGCTTTGACCTGGCACAGCTGATTAAAATTCCACTCAAACATTTAGAAAAATATATTAGCTTTCTGATGAAGTGATAAGAAAATATGGAGACAAGAATCAAGTGAGATAAGAAAGGCAAAACTGCTGGCAGAGGCAAGAGTATTGAGGGGAGAATCAGCGGCTCATTGGCAGAGCTACATGTGGCTGCAGGGAACCATGTTCTGCACTGCAGCTGCAGGTGTCCAGACTGCACAGTCTCTTTGTATGCAGTGAGAGCAAACAGGGACCAAAAGAGATTGATCAACAGACTATCACCTGTTCATGTGTCTTGCACAGTGAAGAACTAGTCCATAATAAAATCTAACATTTTGATACACTGGAGCCAGGAAGTTAGTCTCTCTTAGCTGTCACCATTTACTTACAGATGATTTATCCCAAAATGGTCCATAGAATCATAGAATCAATCATAGAATCATAGAATGGTGTGGGTCATAAAGAATCTTAAGGATCATTAAGTTATAACTGCCCTACCATGGACAGGAACACATTTCGCCAGATCACATTGCAGAGCTCCACCCAGCTTGGCCTCGAGCACTTTCAGGGTTGCGGCATCTCCTATGTCTCTGAAAAGTTTTGCCACCTTCACAATAAAGATTTTTTTTCATAATATCTTATCTAACCTATTTTCTTCCTGTGTCCGACTGCACTTTTTTTCCTCTGAAAACAGGCTGGCTATGGCTATCTGGAGTCAAAGCTTTTTAAGTAATGGCTGATCCCACTTGCTGATGCTCCAGGAGTTTTCTATGCAAGTGCTGCAGAAAGTTGTTTGGAAACTAGAGTGTCATTAAGGTAATTGGAATCAGGAGTTATTTATTGCTGTCTGCATTGATTTTATATAGCACACAGATAAGTGATACAGCTGGAGAAAGTTGTTCTCTGGAAAATCAATTGAACTATGCAGCAAAAAGTCATATGACTTTCACACTTTGAAATGCTAGCCCATTGATATTCAGATTGCACATAATCTCATGATATGGTCGTGGTTTTGGATACGCAAACAATTTCAGGTTGATTTTTGTCATATTCCTTTACCAGTCATTGCATGTGAGCATTAGACATTAGTGCTTTTCCCATATCAATTTGTTGTGTTTGTAAATCTGAATAAACTGAATTGGTTGAAAAATATATCATACGTTATCAAACTATTGCACTACTACTATTGAGGTAACACCTTCTGAGAAGCTGAGCACAAAATCATGAGTCTACTAAGGCCAAAATTTTGTGCTTTTGATGACTTCAGTGAGCTTATGCAGCATGAGAGGAAGAATTTGCTTGGAAAGAGAAGAAAGTTCATATTTTTGGCTAAAATAAGAGTGAATTAGTTAATGCATCAGGAGTAGGCTTTGTCACTCTGATCCAGTCCTGAGGATGAAGCTTGTAAATTGTCATTTCAGCAAAGATAAGAGACACTCTATGACTTCATTTTTCTTATATGACTCTGTCCATCCCATAACCCAGTTAGGTTATTCTGCTTTTTCTTGATTTATTGCATCCTGGACATGACCATCTAAAATCATTTTATTTTTCTAAAATTCATCAACTTTTCTTAGTGGGTTTAAAATATTTAGGGCCTCTGTGCAGGCAGAAGTCCATTCAATTTTTGAATTAATATTATTTGTTTATCTTTCTTGTTTGCAACCACAAACTTATTTTCTTTTTTTGTCTAAATGTTATGATGTGTTTTGTAGGCTCTTGTAAATATTTTGTCAATACAACTAAACATGCACGCATGTATATGTATGTATACATGCATACATATACAAATATCTTCACATTCTCTTTAAATATACTGAGACAAATACTACAGTTTTTCTTTGACTTACTTGTACGTGTCAATACTGAATTCTAAATTTAGTAAACTTAGAAGTTTCTAAGCACACATATGATTCCGTTGAGAGAAAATTTTGAAAGAGTTTATGTTACAGGTTTGAAATGGTTTTTTTTTCTCTGGGAAGGGGGGGGGTGTGTTTGGGTTGTTTGTCTATTAAAGCATTAAAACTGTTTCCTTTTTTAAGAAGCATGAAAATAGCCTAAACCCCGAGCTCTTCCCATTCCCCACATACCAAAATCCCAGCATCTGTGGGGTTTCTCCTGCTCTTCCTCTCGGCTGGACTGCTCCTACTGCCCAGTCCTCATGGCGGGGCGGTGGAGGGGTGGCACTGGGACGGAGCTGTCTTTTTCCCCACGGCAAAGCGGAGTGGGGTGGACCCCGTCCTCGTGTCACCTGATGGTCCTGATGGCGGTGGGCAGCGGCAGAGCTCAGTGGCTGCACCCGCGGTGCCAATGTCTGCCCCATGCCTCAGCCAGCTGGGATTGGCTTGGCCGTCACTGGGGCATGGCCTTTGCTTGTGCCCGTGGTGGTAGAGTGGCGCAGGCGGGATGGGTGGCTGCACTCAGTGTGCATGGAGCCACCGGCTGCCGTGCCATGTGGGGGGCTGCTGGCGCCCACCCTGTGGCGGTGGTTTCTTGTGGCAGGTAGCTGGCAAGAGCCCTGCCGGGAGTGGCTACAGCTCTGCCCTGTGCTGCCTGTCCCTACAGGCAGCAGGGGCCCTGCAGGTGGTGCTGCTGACCCCGGGAATGCCCAGCAGCCAGCGCTGGTGGCGACCGGCAACCCCTGGAGCCTGAGCACATGGCGGGTTTGGTGGGAACCACCATCTTGACTGTGGTGAAATCCCTGGTAGAGGGGCAGTGCCCAACGCTGACGACCAATAGGAAGACAGCCTGGCCAGGAAGAGGACTCCAAAGTCACGCAATATCAGGAGCCCATAAAACCCAGAACCCCGAAGCCCTGTCCCTTTTGGCCGGCTCACATGGTCCAGATAACACCAAGTGGAGTTCCTCCTGGTCCTGTCCGGCTCCCATTACCACGCAGCACCATCGGAGTTCCAATAGGGGCACCAGGGACCACCCAGCTGCAGCAGTGTGGTGTCTGTTTCCCCTTGGGTTCCTGGAGGGAGGGTGCTTCTCACTGTTTTTATCTTTCAGAGGCTCCGAGACCAGAAGATACCATCTTCAAGGCAGTTTTTCCCTTTCTTCCTTCTACTCCTCAGCCCACCAGTCTGCTTGGAGGAGAAGTTTGTTATTTGTTTTCTTTTTCTTTTAATTTTATTGTGGAACATTGTCAGATCTGTTGCATGATTTAAAATGTCTGTAATAGGGATTGCCTTTGTGAGCCAAGACAATAATTTAAATCATTGTGAAGGTGATGTTTACAGGTTCGGGGTTTTTTCTTATAGACAAAGCTCTGACCTGAGTTGCTGTAGAAATATAATGAGAGACAGCCAATAGTGTGTAGATTTGTCAGAGAATCTATGTCACTTGCATGGATAGAGGACCCAGAAAGGTACCTAAAAATGCTAGAAGCTTCTTCAGGGTGCTTCAGGTGGGAGAAACATCTGCAAGATTTCCTGCTGGTAATTCAATAATGAACCACTTGATGAGGGACAGAATTTAGACATCCAAATACAAGTCTGTTACTTTGAAAAACACTATTTTCAGCTGCTAGTAGCCAGAATCCATCCGTGCCTTGCTGGTTTTCAGAGCTTTAGCCTACAATTGACCTGATGTGGTGCTTCCTGTGAAGTTCAGTTCATGCCTGCAGACATGCCTCAGGAGCCAAACAGTGAATTCCAAACTGAGGTCCTGTCCATGTTAGCATCATTCTTACCAAATATAGTGAGGAGGTGGCAGGGAAAATAGAATAAGACTCTTATTCCCAAGTCAAGTATTTTTCCAAATAAATATTTAGACATGAAACAAAGATGTCAGAATACCAAGGTGCAATAAAATACAAAGAAAGGGTCACTGTATGCTCAAATCCCTCTTTAAAACAGAAAAACACAAGCAGTTCACCTATACTAAAACATCACTATGGAGTACCATCTGTCCGAGAGAATCCCAGAGTAACTGGCAAAAATAATTTAATTTAATCTATTTATTTCAACATCTGATTGCAAATTCTAGCTATGGTTAGAAAGGAATAAGGAAATATCCCCTAAGACTAATACAATCCCAACAGTTTAGAGGTCTGTCAAAGCAATGATAGGCATACGGATGAGTGGCACCTGGAAACTTTGCAGATCTTTCATCCAGCGCCACAGAGAAGTACTCAGGGGACAATGACAGCATTTTTTTTCCCCCGTTTTCTGTTCACACTCTGCAGTCAGCTAAGATTATGTTTTGGTTTTTTGGTTGCTTTGTTGTTTTTTCCTGTTCATTTTATCTTCTATTTACAAACTGTAGTATCAAAATACATCCCCTATAACTGATACCAAAATTATTTGTCCTGGGATTTAAATTGGCAAATAGTAGAATAACCAGGCCAGAACTGTCTAAAATGTATGTTCTTTGCCCAATAAATAGTAACAGACGCTCATCTGCAATAAAATAATTTGAGTATTATACTATATTAAATATATTGAAATGCACAAAATGTGGAAAATTTTTACTTTTATTAGGACAATTACCACCTCTTTGCAAAATAGATACACTCAGGATGAAATTTATTTAGAAGAAATATTTAAATTATTGGGTAACTAGATTCATTCCACTTCTATAATGTTTTTTAGCTCATCATTTGTCTTAAACTCATTTCATCTTAGTTGAATACGTTCTTAATGCAGCATTGTCCCAAATTTACAAATAAACTACTTCATGCAGACTTTTAAATCAACATTTCCAAAATTTTCTTCCTAAAATCAGGTTAATAACATGTGAGTTTGGTTAGTTAGTGACCCATTTCAATGCCTTATGAATACATATAAAATGTTATTCAATTCCATTATAATTTCAGTTCAGCTACTGTAAAACTCAGGATACATTTTGCTGTGAAGAGTGTGAATCACAGTGTTCATGACATCTACCTAGGCTCCTAATTTAACTGCCACATCAAAATCAGCTAAAAAAACCCACAAAACCCACCCTTGGTCTCCCAGGTCTCTCCTGAATACTTTATGCATCTCTTGAGCAAGATTATAATTGTCTTTTCCATATTCATTTGCTATATGACATTCTGTTCCCAAAGAGATGCTCACCAGTGTTTATGCAAGAAATAGTAACTCTGAAGTGGTATTAATGTCTAAGTTATTGAGTTATTGCATTTCTATAATTC
This sequence comes from Serilophus lunatus, assembly GCA_013399895.1. NCBI lineage: Eukaryota > Metazoa > Chordata > Aves > Passeriformes > Eurylaimidae > Serilophus > Serilophus lunatus. The sequence continues at coordinate 318,411 of VXBA01002314.1, forward strand.
TTCCTAGCAGATATTAATGAGAAAAAACATCAAAACAGGATCTTTTTTAGCAGGTTTCCAAACACTCTTTCATTGCTGGCTGTTATTTCCCCAGTAAGTCAATACTGACTGTGACACTTCCAAAGACCAGTGTGCTACATTTGCAGCATGGCAGGAGGATGCACCAGTGGTATCCACATCTGACAGCCCAGAGCAGGGACCTGTACCTACTGACCTGTCTCCATTGAAGACAAGGGATAATCATTTAACACTCACTCGTTAAGTGAATACAACAAGATTTATTACAGAAAATATATGGAAAATAATAATAATAATATTAGTAATAATGATAAAGTATAAATATATGTATATATTTATATCTTCACACCTCAGTACCACAGATCTGTGACTTCCCAACACTCCACACACACACACACACAAAGCACCACCCCACACCCGTTCCAGAGAGAGAGAGCATGCACCTGCACCCCATGCTCGCTTAAGAATTCCCCCAGTACCACACACCCTCTCATCTGTTCCCCAAAAAAACCCAAAGGAAAACGAGATGCTGCCAGGAAGGACTTGCAAAAGAAGGACTCTGCAGTAAAAACCCCCACTGGGGCTGAAGAATGTCAGGACAGCTTCCTGGGATGGCGAAGGGGCCACTGGAGAAATAATCCTCAGGAGGAAGATGAAGAGGCAATGAGCCAGCCAGGGACCTCCACAGATGTGTGAAGACCCTCTCCACTTGAGTTAATGGGGAAGGAAGAGAGAGCGTCTTCCCCATGCTGCAGTTTTTAAAACCCCTTTGAGCCCGCCCTGCACGGTTCAGTTTGTCCAGTGAGCAAGCAGTTCTGAGTCGTATATCCTGCCCCTTTGCTGGCATCACTGCAACATGGCAGTGCCCATGCAGGACCATGCAATCTCCCTGTCCCTGCTGATATAAGCCTCAAATTCATGTGCACCATGAACATCAAAACCCCCCAGAACTGCGGCAGTGGTGGCGGTGGCAGGACTCCAGCCCCCTGGCACGCTGTGCCCGGGGAAAACACACACATCCCGCGCGCGGGATTGCTGCTTCTCTGTCACTCAGCCATGTCCCTGCCACAAACCACTCCCGGCCAGGCCAGGGGCAGGGGGGGCAGGAGGGGCAGGCATCGTTCCATTGCCAAGACAACGACGGCAGCTCCCAGCTTCAGCACATCTGCCTACAGTTCCATGACAGAGGGAAAATGGGGAAGAAATCAAAACAAACAGGTTAAAACCATGACATGGCCCTTGGTGACAGAGCCCATGTACTGTGGTAGTCCAGATTTAGTTTTGCCCAACACAGCCAGTGATTGTGAATTCCACTGTTAATGCCATATTCCTTGGAAAGTCGACAGTCTCAGGAAACTTTCTCACAGACATCTTTGCTCCATTAAACCTTAAGGAGACGTATGCCTTCCAGCCCACCTTTTCTTTCTCTGTTTTTTCCATCCTAACAGATCAGTAAGTGCTTTCTCCAAACGGTTTTCATATGTCCTTGCCCCTGCATGGCAACCATGAATTTAATTTCCATAGGGGTTGCTTCTGAGATATAGGCTGCAGTAGCTGTTGGGCTAACACAAAGCATGCATTTTAATCACCTTAGGACACTCAATAGGATCTCTCCTGCTGGTTTTCCATGTAGGAATCACAGGTCTTCAGAAATACTATGAGACACAAATCATCCAAAACATCATTTTAGAGTTTGGAACTTCACTTGAACTCACTGATAGGAAAAAAAAAACCAAAACCCACAAACAAAAAAACCCCAAAAAACCAAACACAATAAAACTATCAAAAAAGAACTCAAAAAAACTAACCTACTTTAATGTTAGGGAAAAAGAAACAGATTTTAACACTTCGGCTTTGCTTTTTAGGGACTGCAACACTAATGCCACACACGGCCAAGGTGAAATTGCACTTTAGCAAATGAAGTAAATCATTAGTGAATACAAGAATCTTATGAGAAGACTTTTTTTCTCCTCTCTCCATCTTCTGCTGAAAAAGAAAGGAAAAATAACACAGCAAGAGCACCTTAGGCCAGTTTAAAAATTCTATTTGCTACTAGATTAATACTGGTATGCTTCTGCTTCAGTCAATACACTAATCTTATGCTATTTTCTCTCAATTTGTTTTTCATGTTTCAGAAGCTATTTCTCCCTAGCCTTCCACCATGAGCCAGACAGGAGTGACTCATATGTTCTGGGATTTAAAAGACACATTCTGTAAGCAGAGTTAGAGTCTTACCTGCCAAAAATAAAGCTCCTCAAAGTTTCTTTGGAGAGGAGTTGTCCAGTCTCCCTTAATACCCTGATTTCAATCACAAAATTGGTATTTACAGGTGTTTTATCTTTCATTTGTTTTGTTTTGAACTTCTTGAACTTCTGAACTTAGCCGAAGTTAAACAGCTGTTTTGTGCCTGATACAAACTCTGTAGAAGGAGGTAAACTAGGAGTAGGTCAATGTCATAGCTATAAATGGCGCCCAGGATGTGAAGTGAATGTGTAGTTGTTCAGTTTTATTGATGCTGGGAGGCAGTATATTTTTAAGGCATTGAATACCATGGTCTCTGCATATAGTTTCCATAAAAAGACAATTAAGTGATTGTCCCTTACTGCTGGCTCAGAAGCAAAAGTCATCACAATTTCCCTTAATGCAACATTGAGAAATAGAAAACATTGGGCCTGATTCAGAAGTTTTAATGTCTATTTTCCTGAGCCTTGAAACTCCACCTCTAAAACATCAACAGAAATCTGCGTTGGTGTGTAGCCCCTAAAAAGGTGTCAACTGAGACAGCTGGGATATAACATTTTCCAGGCACACTGAATTTTACCCTGTGTAAGTTGGCACCCACTTCAGAGTATGAAAACATGTTGTATGAGAGAAGAAACATGTATAAGTCTGAGTATAAACAAAAGGGAACCTCAAAAGGTGTTACTTGGCAAAGGAGGACAGGAAGGAAAGCCTTTTATAGGATAAAAACTCAAATGTTGGCAGTGGGAAAAAGGTGAAGTAGCTCAAAGCTCCACTTTGGGACAGTATTACCACATGTTGGTATTTAGGCAATTTGTTGAAAGACATGCTAAGTCCTCTTTCTCCTACACTGAGAAAGAATTGCTACTATGAATAGAATGATTGCAACATCATTAAAATCATTAATCATTAATCTTAATGCATATGCAATCATATATTGATGTGCAATATATGATGCTGCACTCCATAATATATGTAGAGCATTCTTTCTAGCACATATATATGCATCTATTCCTATTAAAGAGCAATATGTTCTTGTACTGGTTCAGGGGAAGAAGTGCAAAGAAATGTTATAGGTAAGAAAAGCACCTGGTATTTTTGAGATAAAGTCAATGCAAATTTATTTTCATGCTATTCTATACCTGAGATCCTTTTCCCTTCAAAGCTGTTCTGACTATTAAGTTCAGTTACAGCAAAAGTTAAGGAACAGCAGCTATTTCTTTAATTGAACTCATGAGTACTCACAGGCACCGCAGACTCAGTTATTCACTCATTTTTCTATTCATTTCTTTTCAATTAGCCTTTCATTTTAGGAACCTGTAATGAACATTTTGTCCCAGAAAAGTTGCTTTATGTGCAGTGTTTGTGCAAATATATTATCATACATTAATCAGAAAATTATAATATTTTACTCCTTTGGCGTAGTATCCTCTGGAAATCCTGAAATGGAAGATGTACCAACAGGGAAGCATGCTGCTTTGGCACTACTTCTCTCAGGAGCAATCATCTCATTCCTTTGGACACCGCATGGGAAGATGTTAGTGTTGAAACACATCTTTTGAGAAGTATTTGGTCATGCCCATCCAATTTATCAAATTTCTGATAAGGAGATTTTGAGAGGAAGCAGGTAAATTGCTTTTCTGCTGGAAGTCAAAAAGACCACTGAATTGACACATAAGCCCACGCTGGGTCTCAGTGTTACTGTGTAAATGCTGAATGACTCCACTTCAAATCCTGAATATAGTGTATTTCACTTTGGTGAGAAAGACAGCATTTTTTGTGATCATTTACATTAATTCAGAACAACATTTTGGGGTTTTCCCTCTAAATTCAGGCACCGCCACACGCCAGGTCTTTAGTCCCAAGATTAATCCAGTTGACCTTAGTATCACTTGGATGGAAATGTGACATAGCAAAATACATAAACTCCTTTTGTTTATATTTAGATTTGGATATTGTTCAAGTCATGACATTTCTAAGTTTAAAAGTGTATGCCAAGCATGCAATAATAGTATAAAAATCTAATCGTTAATTAACATTTTGACAATGCCTCCAGCATGAGAATTAATGCAGTTAAACCAAGTATACTTAAAGCCAAGAAAATGCAACCTTATGGAAATTCTTCCCTCTGTAGTGACATAAAGAAACTTAGAATATATACCTTCTGAAAAGGGCTTTGGATTTAAAGTCATAGTACGAAGCATATTTTTTAAATGATACGGCAGATCTCACAAATATTTGGGGGAGTTTGCATGACATTTGAGGAAATAACATGAAATACCAGGTATATTCACATACAAAATGTAAGAGGACTTCTAAAGACCAATGATACTCCCTATTACAATTGTAGGTCATTGCCTGATTTTTTGACCAGCATTTAAAACGTTCCTAGTAACATATGTATTCATGGCAGATAAAAACCATGATCTTAAATTTTCAGTGATGCAAGGTGACACAATCTAAATAAAAGACAATGTTTTGAGCTTTAGCTCTCCTGGAAATATCATTAAGTTCTCTAAAAACAGGAGCAGAGCAGATACATTTTTCAGAGGTACTATAAAACATACTTAAGCTTAGCTTTTATTCTCAGCAGTTTTGGAAGCATAAAGTTCCATTAAACAGAGCTGTCTGATAACTCCATTGTCTTCTCCCACAGAAAAGACACCTGCTAACCCAGCTGTGCCTCATTCTCTCAGCTAAAGGACGTAGGATGCCATCACAAATACTCAGCTTCCCCAAGCAGCCTGACTATAACATCTCAGCTTCTTTTCCAGCCAGCATCCAAAGCTTTCTATGCTATGCACATGTCACTGAGGGACATAAGTTGGGCCCAAAACTAAGTGTATGGTCTAACTTGCAATCACATTGCTTCTGACTATTCCACATGATAGCAGCTTGCAAAGGAGACAGGTAATTGGAGCGCTCCAAGAAACACACGAGGTGACCTAATTACTATGAAGCATAGATGCTATTTCTTTCATCTTCGCTTATTCAACACCATAGCTATATCAGTAAATCACACAAACTATACAATACAATACAATACAATACAATACAATAGCTTCTGGCTATTGGTTTCCTTCCAGTGTGTGGTTTATTTTAGCATTGTCATACAATTATCATTCACTATTCAAAGATAAAGTGGCAAAAATTCGCTGAAAGGAGATATATTGGAAATAACAGGTAAAGAAAAAGAGTTTGTTATATAAAATTATTTTCTTTATCTGTCAAATAGAGAGAAAGTGGACTTTACACTTCAAATTTAAAACTGACATTTAGATGTGTTGTTTAAATTATAGATCCTTTCTAGTGCAGACAAATTATAGGCATAGAGCTTTTGTTGTGCTCTGTGTATAAGCTGGTATACAGTAGGCAAGAACTGTAAACAGTCTTAATTTCTTTACTTTTTAAATTTTGACAGCAACTAATCCAGGTGTTACTTTGTCGGCTTTTTTATCTACAATTTGCATCCTACTTCTGAGGAATACTCTAGTCTGTTCTCTAAATGTCTGCATATGCCTTGTGCTGTTCTTAATACAATTGGCTGAAGCCTGGTTGTTTTCTTTTTTCCAGGTATGTTTGTTTGTGTAATGATGCTACAGTACTTGGCTTAGGGGACAGGAAAAAAAAAAAAAAAAAAGGTGTGATTTCTCTTATCATCTCACCCTGTGTGGAATCCTTGCTGAATTGAGACTCTTCAGACATATGGTACTCCTCAGGGCCCATAAATTTGTCAGTGTTTACAAACCATTTCAGTATACATTAATAATAGTTCAAAATGTCATTAATGTCATTTTCTTCATCTAGGCTATTTCTCTCACATGATTCCAACAGAGCTACTGTCCATCAAAAACAAGGCTTTGTGATACAGCATGTGTTTTATGCCTATTGAAAATAACATATTTCCAGCATGGCCTGTCATGCATATAAAAGTTTTCTGTAACAGATATGATTTTAAGCACGTATTTTCACAGATATTTACTGATTACTCTTAGCTTTGCCATAGTTTTAAAAGAGTTCTTAGTTTTACATTATATTCTTGGGCTTGCACCCTTTTTCACAGGATCCCAAAATATGTTGAGTTGGAAAGGACCTGCAAGGATCGTCGAGTCCAACTCTTAATTCTTGACAGGACCATCCCCAGGAGTCACATCATGTGCCTGAGAGTATCATTCAAATGCTTCTTGGACTCTGGCAATCTTGGTGCTGTGACTACTTCTCTGGGGAGCCTGTTCCAGTGCTCAGCCACTCTCTGGGTGAAGAACCTGACACAACTTCAGGCCATTCTCTAAGGTCCTGTCACTGGTCACCTCAGAGAAGCGATCAGTGTCTGCCCCTCCTCTTCCTTTTGTAAGAAAGTTGTAGGCTGCTATGAGGTCTCCACTCCACCTTCTCTTTTTCTTCCTTTTTAAATTTTTTCAGTAAATTTTCCTCACAGGTAGTATTGTTGACACTACCTGCCATTTTTTTATCCTCGGGACTCTGTCATGCCCATTGTTAATAATTCAAACAGTGGGGCTTGTTAAGAAAATAATCTTTGCAAGCAATAGAACACTGCATTTAGGTTCCATATATATTAAAATTACAGCTTGCAAACAAATCCACAAGACAGGTATATACGCCTTATTTTCTGTTTCCTCTTTGTATTTTAGAAAACGAGAAATGGCAAGAATGATTGCAGGAGTAAGGTTTTAATCACATATTGGTCTAGCTATAATCTCAAATTTGTATTTTTTCTCATTATTATTTACATTATAGTCCGATAACTGAATAGAAACAATGTGATTAACATGCTCACTGAAGAAAAAATAGCTCAGATACTTGCAACTTTCCCCTCCCATTGATTTACAACCCCAAATTTATTCTCCCAGATGAAATATGCTGCTTTTTCTTTTACTGCATAGTGCTATGGATTATTGCCTGGTAGCAGTCAAGACAAATGGTGAAATTCATAAAGCCTTCAGGTATGAATATAAGCAATTATCATTGTATTAGAGACTAAAAATATGATTTGAAAAGATTCTCTGCTATCAAAAGTGATTTCTTTACTCTTTCTTTTAGCTTTCTGTAATAACTTTACTAAAAGAAAAGGATTGAATGTGTCAGTCCCAAAAGGGTTAGGCCGCCCTTTTCCTATAGTAAGTTACAATGAAAACACATTTACAACATTTATACAACCTCCAGAAATGGGAAATTAGCTATCATCATTGTGGGGGTGACAGATTATATTTCAAGTAGTCTCAGGACAATTTCTTTTTATCCTTCTTATTCTCAGCTAATCACAGGGAAAAGTTCGTGACTATACATTTTAAAACACTGTAATAACTCTGCAACACATTCATTTTTGAAGGACACAAAATATTTTTCCATTCCCTAGAAAAAATTGAGTTACTTAGAGAAAACAATTGAAATCTCATATATTTTTCTCCAAAATCTGTAAAACTTATGGTGGTTTAAGCACCACTGTTTTCATTAAGGGGCAAGCTCAACAGTGACGAGAAGACTGAATAGAATTTGAACAACAGAGAAACAGTTTATTTGTCTGGAGCTCAACCAAAGAAAAGACAACAGTTTAAGAGAATTCCAGACTTCTCTTCTCTCTCCCTGGTGGTAGTAACTCCCAGCCCTTGAAGTTTCTGAAAAATACAACACAGTGAAAAGTCCTCCCCCAAACCCAGGGACGCTATTTGGGGGAGTTTTCCACCTGCAGTTGTGCTGGCTTGGCTCCGGTGCCGATGGGGGTGGGCGGAGTCAAGCCACGGGGCCTGGAAGTTGGAGAAGAGGGGGCCGTGCTGCTGCTCTCCAGCTTGCAGGAAGCCAAAGAGAGCGCACTTCCGTTGCTTCAGGCTATTAAGCTCCCCAAGTCCAGCGCGAATCTCTCCGTCTTCTTCCTGGCTTCGCCTCTTTGGATTGGCCTGCGGTCCAGGCTCCACCTCTCCCTCCGAGATCCTCGGCTCCAGCAAAATGGCAGTTCCCGCCAAAATTGTGAGCCTGCTGCTTCCCGGCGCCATGTTTTTTTACCAGCTGTGGGCTGGCTGCCGCCTCTCCAGGGCACCCACCGACCACGGGAACCCTCAAAAGGGGTCCCCAAGGGCTACAGGGCCTCAGGAGCCGCCCGGAGCAGCCACCGTGCCCGCAGCATGGGGGCCATTCCCGGGGCTGCTGGCATGGCGGGGCCCCTTGCCGCGCTCCCCCATGGTGGCGCAGGGA
>VXBA01002314.1:326950-352153 GCA_013399895.1 Serilophus lunatus
CAGAGCTACTGCCGACTGCCAGGCACTGGCCACAGCGGCGGGGCGCCGCTGCCGAGAATCGCCCATGGACACCAGCTGGCCGGCGCCGGGCTCCGCTTCGTGCCGCGGAAACCCGGGAAGACCGTCGGACCCTGCGCAGTGCCGCATCTGCCAGGACCCACCGCCAGGCTTGCAGCCAGCTGCCTCCAGCCAGCGTCTCCCACCCGCAAGCACTGCGAAGGGAACCCAGGGAAAGCCATCGGACCCCATGCAGCGCCACGAGGGGAACCCGCATCTTTGCCACTGTGCACACGGCTGAGCCAGGGCCGCGCTGGAACTAGACCCGGCACGCGCGCCGGCAATCGCCACCGGTTCACGTTTCGGTGAGTTCTTGTTAAGACAACTGTGGGGGGACAACTGGGGCAACCCCCTCGCCTCTCCCCCGGTCAGTTCTGAAGGGCATGGTGGCGGGGGAGAGCGAGGAAAGGTTATTAAGGGGAAAAGAATCAAACAAAAAAACAGGATTTATAACAGGACGGGGAGCCAATGAACCGCTTAAAAGGAAACATCCCCTTTCCTCTCCCCCCGCTTTAAGAACCCCCCAACACCCTCCCTCCAGTGGGCCCAGCACCCCTCCCCTCCCTCTCCCAAACCCCCACACACTTTAGTTTCAAAATACTACTGTAACACCTCCTGCACCTTTTCTCTTGGCAGGCTTGTGTGTTATCTGCTACAGCTCAGGGTCTTATATCCCTTTAGTTAAGAAAGTGACGTACCTGTAACAGTAATGTTTTGACATTAGAGGAGGATACACTTAGGCAGAGCTGACCTCTGTTACTCAGCTGTCCACATGATTGCATGGGGGTCTAGCTCTGGGATTTTTTTCCCATTAAGAAAAATTAAAGTTACTTACTGAACTGTAACACAGTAACAAAAAAGTTCAAACAAACAAAATATCATCCTCTCCACACTATCCTATACTTCTCAACCCTAATCAATTTTGAGCATCCATGGGTTGCAGGGAGATAGTCTGAATTACTATGGCCTTTTCCGTGGACTGCAGGTGTAGGGAATCCCTACTCAGGTGCCAGGTGCCCCTCCTCCACCTCCTCCTACTTTAACATTGGTGTCTGCAGGGTCTTTGATATGTTCTCACTCCTTTCTTACAGATGCTGTGCATCACTTTCTGACTATTTTCTAGGTAAGTTATCACAGAAGCACAGCCATTAGCATTAGGCACTGCCTCCACAGTGTCCAGTGGCAGGTCCATTTTGGAGTAATTTGAAACTGCCGGTAGCCAACATGGGAACAGCTCCTCACAGAAGCCACCCCTGTAATTCCCCTCTCAACACCCCAAAAAACCCCTTCCAATGTAAATCAAATATTACAGATCTAAATGAATTAAAAATAGCTCCTGGCTCCATATCACATCCTGGCTACAGATTTATTCAAAATCATGTGCAGATGAGGTATCATAAGTCATCAAATGAGAGCAGAATACCACATCCAGGAAGAGAAGGGCTGGAAAACCCAAAATTTTTTGATAAATCCTTTGTGTCTTCCTCTGAAGAACACTCTCAGGGTCTTTAAGGTGAAAAATTCTCAGAACAAAAATGTTGCCCCTGAATTTTGCTTTATTGTCAAGTATTCCTCAGATAAATACAAAATGTTCTGCTTACTATTTTTCTACATACTAAACAAGACTTCTTAAAATCTTTCCCATTATATATTTATATAACTGTAATTTCTTTGTTTTTTCTGCTACTTTGCAGGTGTCAGTGTTATATTAAGCTGATAGTGTGGAAATTTCTGGATAATTAGCTTTGTACAAAATCACTTTCACTGCTGAATGATGCTGGACATGTAAAGAGGCATTAAAAGCAGAAGCAAGAGATCATCAGGTGCTTATTGTGCAAAGGAAACACTGGGGCTGTGTACTGGTTTGGGGAGGCTGAGATCGCAGGGGGTTAAAGGGGGCATGGGGTTTGGGGATGTTCTTGGATTTTGGGAGGGGAAGGAATGTAAGAAGCCCCACTTACCTGAGTTAAAGTTCCCTTAAAACTGCGGGGAGGGGGCCCTTGCTCCAGCTGCTCCCCCAGGACTTGGGGAGGGGGAGGAGGGGGCTGCTCTCCCTGTGGCCCGCTGGTTCCTGGGCTGGGCGGGGGCCGGGACGGGGATGGGGCCAGACGGCAGAGACTCCTTGTTTCCCCCAGGGCCGTCTCGGGACGGGCGGGGGCAACTCCCCAGCCTCCGGGGAGTGCAGGATGGAGCGAGGACTGGAGGCTGTCTCCCACCTGCTCCCGCCTCTCCCCACACAGTGTGCGTGGTCCCACAGTCCCAGCTCAGGTGGCACAGGTGGCAGCCCCGCCACCAGCCCAGCCAGGATGGCCCCAGTCCTGCTTCTTCACTCTCCCCCTGCCTCCACCGTTCCCGGGGGAAGCCCCAGGGCTGGCGAGGCGGCGTACGGGACACGCGGTCATTGCCCGGGTCCCTGGCACTGGCGTGGCGATCCCGGGCCGGCCCTGGCCGGGAACCTGAGCACGGCTGCTACTTTTGGACAGCAACGGAGGGCTGGCCCTGGCACCGTGTTGGCACTGGGGGGTCTCTAAGGTGCTGCAGCCATGAAAACAAAGATGGCGGGCAGGACTGAAAACTCGTGATTCTTCGATGGGAAAACACTGGAAACAAGGCGGGGCACGGCCGGCTGGACCAATGGACAGACGGCTTGGCCAGGAAGAAGGCGGCGAGATCCATGAGAGAACGAGAAGGCTTAAAAGCTGAGGCAAGGGCCCGCCCTGCACTCTTCTTCGGCTGCTTCGAGAGGAGGCACACAGCTCCAGTCCCCAGGGCCTGCAGGCCCCCTCCCCATGGCATGATTCCACCCATTTCTCTCAGCACAAGAGCCATTTCCAGCTTGGCAAGCAAGTAACCCTTCAGAGAGGTGGTGGGAGGCAGTCGTTTTCACTTCTGTTTGTGTTTTTCACAGAGCCTGAAGGGCCAAGAAGTGCTTCCAAGGAGAGAGGGATGGGAGAGAGACCGCTTTTCCTACCCTTCCCCACTGCTTTTTTACAGCTAGTCATTTAGCTGAAAGGAACAGCTCCCTTTTTTTTGTGTTTTTTCCCTTTTTGTGGTTTGTTGTTTTTTTTTCCCTGCGTGTTGAGTGTTCCTCTGTGTAATTCTGGGGTTCCTGTGGGTTGTCCCTACTTCCCTAATTTTAACCCCCTGTAATAAACTGTTCACCTGCTGCAAACTCTATTCATTCACCTTTATTGGGTCCTAAACCACCACAGGCTGCTCTCCTGAAGGCAAGAGAGACAGAGCTCCAGGCTGTGAATTTTTCTGATTTAAAATGGTACAAAGATGTTGGTAGGTTTGGGCTGCTTGTGCCTAGGTTGTCTCTCACAGAGAAGCATGGCTGTGTTGTGTGGGACTGGGTTCTTGATTAGATTTTATGTCTAGTCACTTAAAACCTGTGTTATGCAGGAAAATGCCTTTCAAATAGGACAAGAATTCTTGTCCACAATACAGTTTGTTAGAAATTCTCATCTGAGACACAAATGCCTTCTGTGGATTAAACATGCATTAGATTGGGACACAGGCAATTCTGTATCTAGAATCATAAATTTAGGAGAGTTTAATATGAGCATGTGTATTTCACTGATGTACAAATCTTGTGCTACAGTTCCACTCTATTAAACTCTAGAAAAGACTGCAACAGGAACTTTGTTATTGATATCTTATGAAATAATAATGAATAAAAGTCTTTCAATGCAAATTTCCTTGCTAATTTTAACATCAATCATGAATAGATTGAAATAATTGACATAGCTTTGGAATCTTCCTATTAAAAATTAAAATATTTAATACAATTTTCAGTAAAATGTAGAGACAATAATATTGCTGCTACTTAAAAGACCTGATGGTAACAAGTGGAATACAAAAAATAACTGTCAGTTCAGGTAGCTACCTATTTTTATTCTTCTGCTATTTCTTTTCTTCTTTATTTGTAACACTAAAGTCAGTTATATAGCAGTACTATCTTTTCTTCTTATTTCTGCATTCCTGCTGCTTAATCTTCATCTGTAATCCTGAAATATTCCTCTGTAGCAAGAAAACATATTGTGAAAAATGTAAGGCTTTGGCTTAAAGGAAACGACAAAAACTACTTCAAAGAAAAAGCTGTTTTCAACAGAAAAAAAAAAAAGTCTTTAATGACATAGCAGACACACAGAAATCTCTGGAGAGTATTCAGACACAGTTCAAAATCTTCAAAAAGCAAACTATTCCATTCCAGTACTTGATGACCTCTCTTGATCTAATCTGAGTGTACCTCATAATGATGGAGATGGATACAAATTTCATTATTTGTATTAAATAAGAACTGCTTTTCAATTTCTGCATGAGGATTTTGCACTGAAAGGAAAGAATCTTTTGTCTGTGTCTTAGAAAAGGAACAGATTTTCCAGCCGTTTGATCTCTGTTTTCTTCACTATGTCTTTAGCGATTTGCACTGTAACATTTTCAACCTCTATTCCTTGTTCAGCCATGACCCATCTGTGCTGCTGGGACTGACCTCCTACCTCTCCAAATTCAGTTCTTCCATGGCTGTTTGAAGATCAAAAGAGAAAGAAGACTGTGGAGCACTGAAGGGTTGGAGGCAGCACTCCAGAAGTCAACAGTATCTCTGACTTACATCCATAGTATGGCACCCCTGAAAAACCAGAATGTTTTAACAGTCATATGAGTGCAAATTCACAGCTACAAAGATCTGCTCTTTGACGTCACTTTTGTAAACTCAGGTGAAAGAGGAATTTCTGTGTCTACAGAGACAAGAGTTTTTGTGAAACTACTGTAATAACTGCAAAACTATTTCACTACTACCGTATAGCCCATTCACATACATATTTTGTAATCTACCTTTGACAAGGAGCACAAGCAGCCTGGTTTGGGTTTCTTTAACATTGCTTTGAGGAAATCCCACTGTTTAAGATGTGGAAGCTGTTTCAAGATGTCTGTGTAAGACTACTCAGTGCAGGTTTGAGAATATTGAAAGTGCTGAAAAAGGAGACAAAAGTAAGCTTTAACAGGGCCTGTTAAATTTCTTTAATGTATGGAGGTAGCAGTTCTAGATATCTCATCATCCAATATTCATAATGCATAAATTGTTCTGCTTAGGACCCTCTTTTGGCCAAGTATACCACTGAATTGGGCGTGCTGGTTCATACTATGTCATAATAGCTCTTATGCCTGCTCTTCAACCCTTCCTGGGTTGAACATGAACTTTTCTTCTCTTTTCCTCAACTAGAATTTGTCTTGAAGTATAAAACAAACAAATGAGCCGTACCTCGCAATTTCATTGCAATGGTTCCTCATGAGTTTATCGTTGTTCCTGACTTAATGATTCATTTCAGTAACAAATATGGCAGTGTTCATCAAGACTTGACATGGTGAAGAGCAGCTCACAAGAAGCAGGCAGCTTTTATTCTTCAATCAGTAGCACAGCCAGTCACTTCAAGTATACCAAATAACCTGGTATGACTTTTTTGAAATACTTTGTAAAAAGAAACATTTTTAAAGGAAATAAAAAAGCAATATAGTTTCATTCCTGTAGTTGAGCAGCCCAACTATTGAAGTGTCACCTCATAGAGTGAGATCTTTAACACAGACAGTGGTGGTAATTTTTGGTATCTAAGTCTTTAGTCTTTTACTTCATTAATCAGATCAGAAAAGAAGAGACTCTTAGGCAGGCAGAAAATCAAATTAGTTTTGGAGCTTTTATGTCTGAGAACTGAGTACAGATGTTTTCATAAGATAACTTCTCATACAAAGGTTTTATGGCATCTCTGTATAAAAGCAAACAAACTGAAAGCTTAAAAAAAAAAAAAAAAAAAAAAAAAAAAAAAAAAAAAAAAAAGAAAGAAAGAAAGAAAGAATTCCCTAACTTAAAATTGTGGTGTTGAAGAATGCTATGACAAATTGAATGAGAAAATTATGTCTTCCTTTTTAATTCCAGGACCACTAGATCTACCTCTATGTACAGAGTATATGTTTCATTTCAGAATTAAAATATTTCATGCAAGGTTTAAAAATATGTCTATAAAAAGGCATCCAATAAGCTTTAAAAGTCTGCCTCTTTTTTTCCCTTCTCTTTTTCATGACCAATCTTTTCCTTGGTTAGCAGTTTAGATCCTTTGCTGCAGGCTTTTCACTGTTCAAATGTTTTTAAAATCTTTCTCTCAAGTTGTCGTCTTCAACTATATTTTAATATGGTCAGGATGTGATTTTGTCCTTGTTCATCCTACCACAGATATCTCTCTGTAACTCCAGTACCTTACAGCTTGTAAGGTAATGGTCTTTTAAGAAAAAAGACAGTCTGAACTGCAGTACAGGAATGTGTACACGAGACCTGTCTATTAAAGGTTGATTTTTATGCAAGAGATGGATATGCGTAGTTGTTCAGAGGAGAAAGTAGATTTTATTAAATATTCTTGTTGAAGTACTCCATGTTCTTAACTGCATTGCCAAAATGATATTGGTCTTACTTAGGTCTTTTAGCTCTTTGGCTACAGTAAACAATTCTTTGCCCTTATGAACTTGTGGACCTTGGCACTTTATCCTTGATAACTCTGGCTTACTATGCTACCAAACATAAGACACGGTTCTAATATTCTTACTGAGCAAACAGAGACTGAGGAAATTTAGAATGACTAGCGGGTTTTGCCTTTTTAACTCTACAGTTTCCTATTCTGTACATCTGACAAGGGAAGATCTGAACACTGCTTCAAACAGCAAGCCACTTTTCAGATGCATTTACAGAAAGGAAGGTACAGTATTTCCTTGAAAAATTCAAGTTAATCTCTTATAATCTATTTTCACAGAATTACACAGAATTTACAAGGTTGGAAAAGACTGTAGAGATCATCAGGTCTGACCTTTTACCTAACATAACAACCTATCCAACAGCAATCTATCATCTAAACCACCTAAATCATGTCACTAAGTTCATCACCCAACCTATCCTTAAACACATCCAGGGATGGTGACTCCACCACCTCCCTGGGAAGCCCATTCCAATGGGAAATCACTCTTACTGTGAAAAAGTTTCTGCTGATATCCAACCTAAACCTCCCCTGACACAGCCTAAGACTGTGTCCTCTCGTCCTGTCACTGGGAGCCTGAGAGAAGAGACCGACCCCTGCCTGACTACAACCTCTTTTCAGGTAGTTATAGACAGCAATAAGGTCACCCCTGAGCCTCCTCTTCTCCGGGCTGAACAACCCCAGCTCTCTCAGCCGCTTCTCGCAGGACTTGTGCTCCAGCCCCTTCACCATCCTCATAATTCACCATTTCATAACAGTTACAGAATATTTCCTTTAATTGAATTTTTATTGTACTTTTGGTATACATGTGGAAAAACATTCATGCTTAGTGTGTAGCTAATTGTCTCCTGTTTCCTTTCCTTGATAGAATTAATCTTTTGTTTTCAAAGTTCAAGGTTCTCTAGTTTGTCACATGGCTATTAAAGGCAGATGTCTAAGAAACGTTCCCATGAGAAAGTTGTATTGTGAAAAGTAAATAAACTGTCAAAAAAAAAAATAGAAAAAAGAAAACCAATCCAAAACCTATTGGCACTTTTTCTTCCAAGCAAAAACTTGCTCTGCTTCACAACATATCTCATACTATCTGGTAAGAATCATTTTGTTATGATGTATCTAATTCCTCTCAGAGTATAACAGAAAACCAGGAGAAAAGTTGTGCAAGGAATTTACTATAAGTGCATAAGTCCTGAACTATCTACTTTAAGCTTCAGGCAGATGAATTTAATTACTCCTTTGCAACTTATTCAAAAACCTGTTCTTCATTCATGGTGAAAGACTGACATATATTTCCCCAGTTAAATGCTTGTCTTCAGTCAAAACAATCACAATCACAATTAGGAGTTGGAACACCTCACTTTCAAACATTCATTATATGATGGTTAAATAGACTTCAGATTGTACCGGCAATATAATTTATTGACTATGATCTGGGAAGTTGGCTCAGTTGTTACAGTTCTGTAAAAATATGCTTTATCGTGGGTGTCACAGAACAACTGAGCTATTGTCACAAATTCCTACTAATCAGTAACATGCACTAACTAGGTTTAGTAACTAGTTAGTATAATAGTAGCATAAAATGACACCAATGGTGTGTCATTTTATAGTGAGTGAAAATGTTGCTCTAATGTAAGAATAAAAATACCCCAAATTTCAACCCAAGGACCTTGGAAGTGCCCGTATGCTTTGCTAATATGTTCTTTTAGTCAGCAAGATTAACAGTGAAAGTTTTAATTAATTAATAACTACATGGGTAGTTGCCCCCATGACTGCTGCACTCAGACTACCTCTACTTGCCGGTACTCAGCACAGGATTGGGAAAGTATTCTCACATTTAAAAGTTTTTGTCTTAAATTGCCAGGCAACCATTACTCCTCTTTTCATTCCAGATAAATCTCCAAAATTTTCAATATATTTTGCCATTCCTAAATTTTTGATTCATAGATTAATCTGAATTCTGGTCTCTGCCTTTTTGTTGGGTGAGGGTCTTGTTTAATTTTTTTTCCTGTGGGCTTTTTTTTTTTTGGCTCATGGCTTGAAAACTAGAATATACTAGTGGCTTTGAAAAACAGGCTGTTTTGGCTTTTTCCATGTAGTGTGACAGGTCACTTAATCATGCAGGATGAGCTAGTTTTTCTTGTTAGATGACTAAAGCTTTTAAAATATCTATAAGGAATGAGTCATCGTCAGAGAGAGATGAATATCCAGGGAGTTTGTGGGAAAAAAAAAAAAAAAAAAAAANTGTTAGAAAAAAAAAAAAAAAAAAAAAAAAAAAAAAAAAAAAAAAAAAAAGCCTATTTCCACAGTTGGAAACAAAGGCCTTTTTATTTGCATGGCTGCTCATAGTGAGGGTAAGGGTTGACCCTCTGTTCCCTGAATGATGTTTAATAATAAATGACCTCTTGTACTGCTACCTCATATAGGTGGAAATTTCAAATTTCCTACGCTGCTAACTTTGTACCAATTGTCTGCACTTCCCTCTAAATTTTTATTTTACATTGGGTCAAAAAATATTATTCTTCCTATTTGAGAAGTTGCATTAACCTTGAGAATATGGACTCTAGGTCCAGCTACAGTCTTTACAGAAGTTTGATATCAAAAGAACATATTGTTTTGTAAGATATAAATGAATTCTGTTATTTTCTGAAGTAGCAAGGTAAATGTATAGAAATTCCTGTCTGAAAACCAGTCCTATTGTTTTGCAATGTGCATCTAATAAAATTTCCCAAGAAAATTCTCATGGATCTCTTAGATCATACAAAATCTTAGTCCTGAGATCACCAAGTGTGATGGAGATACATGCATTAAACCTTGATGTCACCCTACCCACTGAAGCCTGTGGCCAAGGCCCTGATGCCCACAGCCTCCCTATCCCCATCCCATGAGACAAGAGCTGCTGCACCACTGGAATCCCCTACCCCCTCAAATACACAGCAACACTGGACTTCAGCTGGCACTAAATGTCTTGGTGCTCTTTTGCTTACATAGTAACTTACTTTACTCACATCTGGGGCAGATTTTCATTGAAAGGCGAACCAGTTTCCTACCTACTTGCTTGCAGCAGGGATTTCTTCTCCCCACGAGCTAATGTGGATTTCTGTGAAAACGGTCTATTTGGCTCAGCAGCCCATCCATGTGAAGAGATCCCTACAGATCCTTTGCTTGTGACTAGACCTCAGGAAAACCCCCAACCCCAGACATCAGCATTGCTTTCCTGAAATAGTTTCTGTCATCTGTGATTTATGCTATTTTT
This sequence comes from Serilophus lunatus, assembly GCA_013399895.1. Lineage (NCBI taxonomy): Eukaryota > Metazoa > Chordata > Aves > Passeriformes > Eurylaimidae > Serilophus > Serilophus lunatus. The sequence goes on from VXBA01002314.1 coordinate 336,779, forward strand.
TCCTGCCAGGTGGAAGCTCTGTCTAAAGGTGAACATGTTGGGATGTTGTCAACAGAGAAAAATTAAATTTATAATGTGGATAAATTCCCAAACCATCAAAACTTAACCAGAAATGTCCTATAACACTTCTTTTGGTGTCCGAGACCTAAATGTAAGCAGTTTTCACTTACCTTTCTAACAGCAGGATAAAGCTTTATAGTGAACTTCAATGACTATTGGGAGAAAAAATAAATAATTTGTCTTGATGTGCTAACATTAAACATCCTGACAGATATCAGGTGCAGTTTTAAAGAAGTAATTTGGTGGGCAAGTACTGAGGATTAAATTTCACTCTGCTTGTCATTTGTAATGCCTAAATTCATGACATTTTGTGCCTGTTTTGATCCACTCTTTTCAACTGTGAATAAGTAACTGATATGTGGAGTCAGACACTTGGAAAATATATGTATATATGGCAAATACACTCTTTTTTTGTATATCTAAAACCAGCTTTTCATCATATTCTCAAACACATTTTGAGCAAAACCTTAATAGCAGACAATCAATTTGTTTATTTTGTTTTGTTTTTTACTTAAAAAAGAGTATCCATCAACAATTCTAAACACAGAAAAGAATTTCTGCAGCAAAAAAGACTAAGCATGTGGTTGAACGCTGTCCCAGCCAGTGCTTTTATGGAGCACAGACTGTCACTCCAAAAACGCTGGAAGGCCTAAACAGTAAAACATCATAGTATTAGTTCTTTTTTCCTAAGTACATGAAAAATATATAGTACTTGACTGTCTCCCACGCCACAGGCTATAGCCAAATGGTGTGTCGAACAGAAGCCAGGCTGCAGGATAAGAATCTCATACTGCATTACTGCCATCAGATCCAACTTGCTTTCATTGTGTTTGCTTTTAAATAACTTGATTAATGCCTGCATAGGAGAGACGAGTGAGGGGAATCCAGCTTTTTTGCACTCTCGTATATATATGGGCTAAGTACTCACTTGTTCTCATTTCATCACTCTCATTCTTTATTATATTAACCTCAGTTCTCACATCACGTTGAATTTCACCTTATCCATGACCCCGCATTGTGTCCTTGTGGCCAAGGCCAGTGATATCCTGGGCTATATTAGTGAGAGCGTTGCCAATAGGTTGAGGGAGGTAATCCTGCCCCTCTACTCAACCCTGGTGAGGCTGCTGTTTCTTATCCAATTCTGGACTCCTCAGTACAAGAGAGACACAGAGCACCTGGGGCAGGTGCAGTGGAGAGCTGCAAAGCTGATCAAGGGGCTGGAGTATTTCCCATATGAGGAAAGGCTTATGGAGCTGGAGCTGTTCAGCCCCAAGAAGAGATGACTAAGAGGGGACCTCATCAATATCTATAAGTATCTAAAGGTAGGGTGCCAAGATGATGTCAGGCTCTTCTTGGTGGTACTGACCAATAGGATGAGAGGCAATGGGCAGAAACTGATGCACAGGAAGTTCTACCTGAATAGGAGGAAATAACTTCTTTACTGTGCAAGTGACCAAGTACTAGAACAGATTGCCCAGAGAGATTGTACAGTCTCCCTCCAGGAGATATTCAAGACCTGTCTGGTTATAATTCTGTGCCATGTGCTCTAGGATAGCCCTGCTTGAGCAGGGAGGTTGGCACAGATGACCCACCGCGCTCACTTCTAACCTTATCCATTCTGTAATTCTGTATTTCATTCTGTAGCTATTCCCGTTGTTCTCATTTAAAGCATTTTAGAGAAATATTAAAGATAAGGGGAAAAAAAGATAAAGAACTGCAACTAATAGATGTTAATCCTGTTATTTAATATAAGTAGAAGGAACTCAAGTATTTTATCAGTAATGAGTAGAGTGTAAGAATCATATGCTAAAGAGTGCAATTTTTTAGATTAGGAGACTGAAGAATTGCAAGATTTTATTTCTCTGCTAGGTGATGAATGAAATAAATAGATGTTCACAAATAATCTTACAGGCTTGATTATATAATAGCACCAATTACAAAGATTTTCTTAACAGAAAACAAAGAATTTAGGTACTAAAACTATACATTTCCTTCGTCCATTTCCTGAAATGAATTTTTCTATGAATGACAGATGCAATATTCACAAAGCCATAACCTTCCAAAAATCGGTATTTGGGGGCATCTTTTAGAGGAGAAAATGTGTAATACTCCCAGAGAAACTGCCAATTATCATTGAAGCCACCCACACGCTGTCTACATGCTACTAGCAATTTTTTCTTCAAACTAATTAATACCTTAGTCAAGATGTGTTCACTTTTGTCTCTTGACTTACTTGACTTTTTAAACAATTTAAGTTGGAAGCTTGAAGAAATTCTGTACTGAAAGACTACATGTGCAGGATTATCATCATGTGGAGTGAGACCATTCTCTGAAAAAAAAGGCACAAATTTTTCCCACAGCTGAATTTGCTAAGGATAAAAAGGACTGCCATATGAAATTAAGTGGTTTTAAGTTTCTCTGCTTTAGTGCTGCCTTCTCACAGTGTTTTCACATAAAACCCCTAAAAAGTTGCAGCCAGTTTCATCTGACAGACTTTGAAGCTGAATTTTATCTTTGCCTAAAAGAGCACAGTTACTGTAGATCGTTCATTCTACCATTTGTCCTTTTCTGACAAATATTAGTGACAAGGGATTTATGACTACTATTTAGTATAATACCTTTAGGATAAAGAATTGCAAGTGTCCAAGGCCTAATGTGCCCTCCCTGCCTCTGGATGGATTCTCCTGAGACAATCCACAACTTCTCAGCTGCTGTTGAGGTCAGAGGAATAAAACTTAAAGAGGGAGGGGTTTGAAATACTCAACTCTGATACATAACACATTTAACATTTTTCTGGACCTCATGTGGTATATGAGAGCTGCCAGGCCTGGATAATATAATAATTATGTTAAAGAAGCTTGTAGTTCTCCAGTTTTGCAGATTTTTAAAAATGCTGCCAGTTAAATATTGTTTGAATAATGGCACTGCAAAGGGGTAAGACAATAGTTTCCATTTTTTGTCTGCTTATTGAGCAAGCTACAGTTACTGCATTCTACAATGGATAGAAGAAATTTGGTAAAAAGAAGACAAACCTCACACCATGTCTGACAATTGCATACATCAAATAGTGTAAACAGCGTGATTAGACCATAGCCCGGATAGAGACAAGTGTAGAAAAGCAAGAAAGATGACTCCTCATATCTTGAGTCTTCAGATGGATATTCGGGCAATTCCCTTCACTGTAGGTTCTCCTCTGCCTGTGTACTTCCTTGAAAAGAGAAAACAAACTATATTTCCCCAAAAGAGTGTGTTTCACAAGCTTGAGGGAATACTGTTGAGTCTGTGTGATATGCTCTCCAGAACTGCATCTTTCAAACATTAATGAACTGATCTTCACAAACCCTTCTTACAGATGGACAACCAAGGACCAGCAAGATGAGAATGAATCACCTAGAGGAAGACTGTAGCAGAATCAGAAACTGAACCAAGACCTTTCAAATCACAGAGTACCATTCTCAGAGCACACAGTCTAATATGCCTGAAAATTATCAGGCACTGTACCTCTAGTAAGGTCACAGTGCTCCTATGAGCACTCACCATCTCAAAGCCATGGCTGAATTTCACATCACTGTAGCCATTTTACTCAGAGCAAATTCTGTTTTCATGGTGTTTCCATTTCTAATATAATGAATTACAATTCCTTCTCCAAAAACATAACATTGCAAACAGAATTGTCTTTGAACTAGCTTGTTAGTAAATCATCATTTGGTACTGTGGAGTAATACAGCTCATTTTCATGTTCATGCTTTTCATTTTCATGTTTGCCATTGAGATTATATGAATGCATAGTTTGTGTTATATATATAGTTACATATGTTATACATATATATTAGATTAGAATACACGAATGCATGTATTACAAGTTGAGTGACGTTTCTAGACCTACTACAAACTCAGACTTTTAGATTTCTCTGCCTGCATAATGAATTTAATGTTCGTTGTAACTACACCGATAACTTGCACTGAGCTACATTGGTTTGGTGACTAAACTATTATTTGTATTCCGTTAATTCTCAGTGCATGAGAAACATCAATCACACTTATACACTTAATCCTTCTGATAGTCTATAAAAGGAAAAAAAAAAGAAGGAATACTGTGATGCTGATTTAACTAATAATTCATTTTTATTGTCAGTGTGTTTTTGTAAAACTTCATCTTTAAAGATGTCATTCTGAAGAAGAAAAAATGAGGAGTTACCAAAGAAATTTTAATTTTTTAAAGATAGATGAAAGGATAAAATCTCTGAAAACAATTCAGAAGAATCCACTGAGACAATGCTTAACAGTACTAGAGAGAAACTATTGGTCCTAGTAATTACCCATCATGAAAGATCTTCAAACATTGATTGCTGTAGGAATAGTGAAAACCCAAGTTTAGTGGTCAAATATATGTGAAGTTAAGTACATGAGGATGCTCTGGTCCAGAAGTACTGGGCCACATACTGGCAAACCCAAGTTGAATTACTCCATGGCTTTATTTGAAAATATTTTTACTGACTTCACAAAACAGAAGAATGACTCTGCATTTTTAGAAATAGTACTTTATCAGAGCACCAAGAGTGAGTGTGGATGTGCTCCTACTTGTTAAACTGAAATTTTTCCCTTCTTGTTATACACTCTCTGGTCTATTCAAAGTAGAGCAGTTCCAACAGAAATGACCACAGGATTCCTTCAGAACAGTCTTTAGGATATTTTAAGATATTTATGTCATGAGACAACATATTTGTACCTGAGTTTCCCAGAAATAATGTGACTGTTTAAACGGTTAGCTAAAGGAGAATCATAACTACTATGTCCTCTAGAAGGCTGGCAAAACAAGACTCATTTTCTTTGCTTTTTTTTTTTTTGTACTTTTAAAAAGATACTCTTTTTCAAGTTAAATAGCACACTTCATGTTTAATTAAGTGCCATGTTTCATAGTCATCATTCAAAAAGAAAAAAAATAGCAAAAATAACTTTTGACTAAACAGTTTTTCTGGGGTTTTTAACAGTTGTTTTGATACTTTGATATAAGTGGAAATGAAAAACCTGTGTTTTCACAGCCCTCACTGATAATGGCAGAAAATAGGCCAGTGCCAGTAATCACAAGCTAAGTAACAGCACCCCACTCACTAAGAAAAATAGGAAAACTCATCAGAAAGGATATAATCTATTACACTGAACAAGGAAGACTCCTTAAGTAAAAGGGAGAGAGCAATCAATACAGTACACATAGAAGAAACACCGCCTGACATTTGTCTTGGAGATTAGTGAAAGAATTGACTAAATTAACAGAAAGCAGAATACAATGAGTCATGCTGCAGCAGGACTGCAGATGGGGCATTGCTTCTAGGAGTAACATAAACTGAAGTTCATTTGGGAAAAGTAATAACTCTGGTGTCCAGGGCTGTAAGAAGTTACTTTTATGGAGGGTAGTATGAGATAAATCTACTACAGGTGATAAGCTGGGCTTTTTCCTTGGGTTTCCTTCAGTTTTCATTGAATTCCATAATGATCACATATTCAGAACAACTTCTCTATAAAAATATCTACAGCATTATAAATATCTATAGCACTGATGACCAAAAATCATGAAAAAACCTGCAGCTATGGCAGAGATACCCACATGAAGTTATCCTCAAGTTGTACATTAAATTTTCTAACCTCATTTTCATTTAAGAAGAAAGATTGTTAGAAAATTTACGAAGAAAGCATGAAGAATGGCACATAGACTGAAAAAAAGAGAAAGTAATATGAGCACATCAACTGTGGACATCACATCCCCAACAGAAGAATATCATCTAACTCCTAGTTACTCGTGTCCTGCTCAATGCAACTAATGAGCCCCCACATGATCCTCAAGGATGAATTGCTACATTCTTGCCCAGGGACCAACAGACACCATGCAGGAGAAGAAAATTTTGAGAGCCCAAAGCTGTTGCTGTTGACTCATGTATAGGAATTGAAAGCAATACAGTTCTAAACAAAGTTGAGGAGGTTGGGGTAATGAGCTGCAAACATTTAATTTGAGATTCAGGTTTCTGACTGCATTGCAAGAAGGCTTCCTTGCTACATGTAGTGGGTATGTCCTAGTTTTTGTTGCCAGGGTGCAGTAAGCATTGCTGCTCCACAGTGTGCAGGTCCCTCAGACTTCTTGAACCCCATGGAAAAGTAAATCCAGGTATGCATGGAGAAGGGACTCTGTGGTCAACAAGATAAGCAGCATCTGATGACCATTTTATTCTGCCAGTTTCCTAGATGCTTATTTTTAGCATCTTGAACTTCAATATGCTGAAGTAGTGTCTTCATTGGTATTTGAGTTCAGGGCTACAATTCTGCAGCAAACCTCTTGGTCATTCTTTTAGGATATTGAATGGAAGTACTGCCATTATTGGTACTGTTCCTGGAACATTCTATATAATCTTCATAGAAGCATAAAAACTTAAGTGTTTTGTTTGAGCTACCACATTCAGACCTGTTCTATCGCAGACACTTTGTCATGTAATGCCATTTGCAAAACTCCTTCTCAAAAATCCCTTAAGGTTTTTGCTTCTGTCCCGCTAGAAATATTTTTCCATGATTTATTTTGATGACAAGAAATTCCACTTTTTGTGGTCATACTGATTTGTTGCACTGCTACACGTTAATTTATATGGCTCTTTAGTCCAGTTTGGTTCTCCAGGAATCCTGCAGACACTTTTTCTTTCCTGAGATTTACAGTAGGACTGTCCCTGTTAGATTTAATTTCACTATTATAAAGAAGCATTAAGCCTCTACATTTCTACATATTTTTGGTTATATATTTTGGTTAAATCTGTACTTGCATGACAAGGTCTTTATTCTAATGATCCATTACAGCCTTCGGCATCTATAGAAGCTTGAAATAATGTTTCCGTAGAAAGATGAGAACAACATAGTGTAACAAAAACAATAATTGTTCAGATTATTTAGTATGTTCTCCTATCTCCAGTTGTGGCTTTTGGTGGTCAACAAGGGAAAAAACAGGAAACATATTTCAATAGTTGATCCTTTCCTGAAGTTGTTAGGTAAGGTGATTTCTTAAGTCAGCTGATTCCCACTTAGCAACCCTAAATATAGCTCATCCATGCACCATGCAGCCTTGCTGTGTCTTCACTAAAATAGTATTTGAGTTATCCATACATATATTACCGTATCATTGCTTGAACTCTTATGTCAAAGAAAAGTATGCTTCAAATTAGTATCACATCGAGCAAATATTTTATACCATTTACACTTTTAATTAAACTTTTATATAATTACAAAGCAGTCTCAAAAAACTGAAAGAGGAATATTCAAAATTTACCCCAAGGTAACTCAAAAGAATGACAAAACTTTTTTGTCCCTTCATTGTTCTCCACATTATGAGTTTGAAAGATGGCATGTAAAGTGTCATTTTAATTAATTTAAACTTTCAAATAATCAGTGGAGTATGAAATTTTTCAACAAATGAAGATCTTCCTAAAAGTCCAAAGCTTATTTAATGTATTTTTATTATTAGTTTTATCTGAATGACCACATCATTAACATTGTAGGGTTTTTCCCCTTGTTAATAACTTCCATAGAATGAAGATGTCAACAAATATAGAAAGAATAGATTCCTAGCAACATTCTGATATTTCAAGACTTGCCCAAATTGTTCTCTAACCTCTTCTTAAAATTGTTGTTTAAAATTACTCCAGAAGATTTTGGATTTGTCGCAGAAGATTTCTGTAGAATTACTGTTTTCCTTTTTGACTGCAGCCTGCCCTCACTAGAGCACCTTGGTCTTGGTGTCTATATAAATGAAAAGGGCATAGCAGAGAAAGACATTTGTAACTTCTGTTTTGCTTACAGCTTTTCAAGCCCTTGTTGTCATTGTATGTCTAATTTAGAGACAGCTGTCATTATCTATACAAGAATACCTGAATGTGAAGTAAGTTCTGTTTTGATAAAATCTCTGCACCTCTTTTTATGACTCCTGAGAACAAAAATGGTTGTAGTGTTGAGATCATATGATATTTTGAGCCAGAATGCCTTGTATATTGGAGTAAACTTTGCTCTATAGGCTTCAGAGATGTAGCTTAAATAACTTCAAAACTATTTGTACTTTTGAATAATACCTTCTTTTTAATTATAAAGAGCATAGGGTTTGACCTGGATACTCAACCAAATAGCAAGTACAAATAACATTGCTATATTTTAGGATCATAGACAGTCAGATGTTTAGAGGGCTTCTTGTAAGGGAGAGGAATCATAATCCCGGTGTCACCTTTCTGTGAAACAGTCCTTCTGCTTCATAATAGAGATAGCACAAGCATCACACCCAAAAGCAGATGCTCGTAGTTGGTGTTTAATTATCCCCATGACAGTAATGGGCTCTTTCTATCTTGAAGGAGGAATTCCCTTCTTCATATCATCACTGTCACCATATGTGAATAAAAATCCGGGCTGGACAAACCATGGAGACAGGGTGTCAGTCCTTGGAGATATAGGTGAACCTGGGAAGAGAGAGGAAACACATACGATTACTTAGCATAGGAATTTTTTAAATCAGAAAGGACTTAAATATCAATATTCAATGTGCTAACTAGATGCCACCTGTGGTAACGATTTTTTATTTTATTTAATTTTGCCATACAGGTAGAAGAAGTGTGAGGGTTATTGACTGTTACCTTGACATCAGCACATGATAAACTGGATACTTGAAAATGAACAGCAATTTATGTAACAAAGTTCATAAAAATGTGCCTCTTTTAATAGAAAAGAAAATAAGATTTCACATTTAGCTTTGATATTCAGGATGAGAAAGCAAAGACATTTCTCTAATTCCAAGAACACATACAAAACCCAAAGGCTATATTTTTAATTAATTCAAGCACAATGTCTGTACTTGCTGCTGCTGCTTCTGAGCTACTACTGCTAAGTTATGTGCATTTTAAATGAATATTTCATTTTCTGAAATGTTTGTTGGCACAATATATGTAATGGAGTGATATTACTCAATGTGAAACAGCTAAACAAGGTAGCAACTTTTGTAAAACAGCTCTTGATAGAGTAAAAAGAGAAAGAAACCAGGAAAGAAGTGCTGTCAAATGAATAATATTTCTAGATTTAACTTATTTGAAGCATTAAAAGAAGAATCCTGTATAAAATACTCACATGGATACCATCAGAAATTGTCTTAATATTATCTTGCAATGAGTATTTCTAATGTGATTAAGGGTTGCAAAATCAGGCTGCAAATAAAGAAAAAGATAAAAAAATAAAATCAAAATAATCTCTACATTCTTTCCACCTACTCATCTTCTGCTGATGCCATTCAGAAAAGATTAAAAACTTTTCTTTCCCTCCAGGAAGGACAAAAACGGAATCAATGGAATTTGCCAATTAAAAATTTTAATAAATAACTAGAATCAGTCCAGTCATTAGTTTAGAATTGACATAGGTGGAACAATCAGTGTCCTAAAGTTTTTGATGCCAAACATCGAGTAGGCTGACCACAATTAGTCAAGTTANGCTATAACCCATGCCCTATCTATAACCTTGTAAGTTCAAAGATCCTGTTTTATTGATGTCTATTTCATGCATTTTTATAAGCCTGATACTGAATATAATATTTGATATATATATATGTTTGATTCACTTGAAGCCACAGCTCTTGGCTTGGTATAAGTCTGAGTTCAGCTCTGGGCTCACACAGAAATTTTTGTCATATCAATATTTTAATAAAAATCCGATATACATAAAGGCAATTTTTAAACTGCTCAAACCAATATATTGTGCAGCTGCTATAGAAGATAAGCTAACATCTGTGCATCTTTATTATAGACAGCAGTCCAGGATGACTGACACTCATTACAGCTACAGTTTTGGAAAACCAAATGGACCCTGACCTTCTATTCTATCATCTACTCATATTTTCTTTCAAGAATAATTTGAGCCTGTTATTAATAACACCATCTGCAATTATAAAGTATCCGTTTCATTGATTATCAGCTTTTGGGAATTTACCATTTTTGACTGAGGAAAATCTACTCCTGTAAAATGTCTAGTTCAATGCTCACTTTGAAGTATATAACATGAAGAGATGCATATCACCTGGTAAGAAATCTCAGTCACATTTAAATGACATTGGATACAATGAGCAATACAGGAACTAATGTTCCTGTTATTCTCAACACATCATTAAGAAACATTGACAATCTGCTTTATTTCCATATGGCATTTCTTTAATGTATTTTTCATTGTCTTGGTGGACTGGCAGTAACTTGTGCTTGAGTTATGATATTTTGTGTGTGTAAATGCTGGAAAAATAATTTGTGTAATGCTTCTTGCTGAAAGTTTCTGTGTCAAAGTAAGGGACTATTTATTGTGTTTTCAACAACATGCTCATTGTGGATACCATTCAAAATGACAAAACTGCTTTCTTGTTTTCTGCCTTGTGATTGTATTTCCAGTGTTTCCTCCTATAGACTGCATTAAATTATATTTAACAAGGAAGCCAACTGAATATAGATATCTGCTCTATGTTTATGCATTGCATTATCTAACAGAGTAATATTACTAATGTGCACAAAACAGGCAGTAGGAAGTTGAGAAAACCAGGATTAAGGTTGCATATTTAGTTTCAAATTAGTTCCTTTTTTCTCATAACAAAGATTAATTACAATAATAATTACAGTATTACACAATGCACTAGCCTTGCTTTGCTTTGCCACCTATGAGAGGGCAAGTGTGAAATCATTAATTTAAAAGCTAATGAAAGTTCAGGATAACTTTGGGAGTTAATTTAACCAGAAATATAAACTGTAATTAAATTTAGAAATCCAAATCCTCACTGAAGTATTCTGATTTTGTAAATCATGACAAAATCTGAATTTTACTCCCAAAATTTAGTATTTGTCAAGCTTATCAGGTCATTGGAAGCACAAAAGCAGTCAAATAGAGCATTTGTTCTGAAAATCACCAGCTCCTGCATCACTTCTCTCATATATGTAAGAAACAGAAGTCTATAGTAGCTATCAAAATGGCCTGTCATGCTCTCGTCTCTGCTAAATGCAAGATTTACAACCTAGACAGCCAGTAAAGATAAATAGGTCCATTCTTTATGCTTTTCTGAAATGTAAAGAAATCAGGATAATATTAGCCCTAAGTGAGTCCAAAAAATAACAAAATACAAATCGGCTGTTTTCCCATCTGTTCTCTGAATTGAAGCAGAAGTCTGAGGGCAAGGTGTACGTTTGCTATTTATAGATTTGAAAACATTATTAAAGGGTATTTCTGCAATGTTGAGGTCCTGACATCCTGGGTCTATAAAACGAGTATTTGTCAAGTTATAAATCAAGTAGTTAATTTAAATCAAAATGTTATCTAAACGTAATTAAGCAGGGAGAAATGATCTAAAACTGCCAGGCTCTCTGATATCTGTTAGACATTGCATGTGCTAACTTTTTCCCAGAATGAAAATCGATACTTCGATTATTTTGCATTCACATTGGGAAGTTAAGCACATGAATAAGAACATGCAAGAAAAAAAATTTGAAGTTATTAGGACTGCTTTTGCATGTTTCTATGCTCATTGTTCTGACTTAATTAAAGTTCTGTCACTTTCATCAAACCAAGGAGAATTACAAGTTTTACAGAAGATTTCTGAATACAAAAGATTCTGAACACAGAATTTTTATTTCTTGTAAATTTCAAGCAAATATGAAGTGCTTTGAAAACCCTCTTTTCTCATGCATTTGTATTTTCTGAGCCATCCTTAGCTTCATATAACTAGTTGATGGGTAAGTATTCCACTCTGAAGGTCTTGCTCCAAGGACTGTTTCATGGCAGTCATAGATTTTATGAGAACAGCTTGACTTACTACAGGTTAACCCACTCTTGCATCCCTGCTCTGAATCCTTCTGATCTTTGTCTCATCACAGGTTATTTTTCAAGCTCTTTAATATCCCATATTAGCACAGCTCTAGTTTATCTATACTATAGCTGTCATCCTATCTACTTTCTGTCACCTTTAAGTTTGCTCTAGTTACTTCACCTGGAGGCTTTATGTTTGAGTTCCATTTTAGGCACTTTCCAATACAGTTCACACTCATCAGAAGTCTTTTCTGTTTTTTTGAAATCTGCATGGATTCCTCTTCACCAAACAGCAGAACCTGTTCAGCTTCATCCATCTGGACCTGTCAGCTGTCTTAGTAGTATCAGAAACACTCTTTCTTAAAATAATATTATCTGTTGGTGGCCATGACACCATCTTCTGCTTTTCATCCCCTTCTTCTCTTTCCATTTGTTTTTTTGGCAGCTTTATAAATCCTCCTCTGTATTCCTGTCATTTTCATTTTCAGCTTCTAGTTTTTCATCTCTTCTGTAGTTTAGTTCTTAGTAATGTCCAACCACAAAAACAAAACTAAAACCAAACCACAAACAAAACCTACAAACCCATCCTAATTCTCTCTCTGACATATGATCTTGGATTTTTATCTATTACCCTAAAATCCTCATTGCAGAAACAGATGTCTGCATTGGCCCCATCAAACTGTGTATAGAAGAGAGTTCTTGAATTTGACAACCACCAAAATAAAACAACAGAAAAATTAGGATGTGTGTCTATGAGAAATAAGCTAGACTTCCTTTTTGCAGAGTGATAATTTATTTGAACAGTTTAATTTGGACAGTTTAAATTAAACTGTTTAGAAAATGAAACAATTTTTATCTTGTTTTAACACATATTGATGACTGCTAGTAGAAGGAAGAAATGGAAAATAATCAGCTGGACATACTGTGCAGAATATTTTAAATTTCTCAGTGTTCTCAAGCCCTTTATTCTATTAGCAATAACACTTATGGAGTGCTATGAATTTAGACAGGACAATTCAGGAGATTGCTGTCCCATCTGTCCCCCCCTCCACCCTCCTGCCAAACACCTTGGTCATAACACTGACAAAAAAAATGAAAATATGTTAGCAATTGACTTATGATCTTTAACAACAAGCAAGGCTGGGATCACAACAGTTCGACACTCTGAACTGCACGAGCAAGGCTGAAAAACACATCTGCTTCTGCCTTACTTTCTAAAACTACACTAACTGGTGGGGAGGAGGAAGGTGAAGAAGGAAAGAGGATTGTTTTAAGTCACAATAGTTGCTTCCTTTTCTGGACTTCAGTCATAATATCACCATTTCTTCCTTTTAATCTTGTCTGCTCCCCTCAAGGCATCAGCATGGTTCCCTGGGTCAGTGCTACCACAAGCATATGAAAAGGGGAGCTCACAGGTACGGTTTCACGGGATTTTTCATAGCCTGGTATTCACCAAAGGGAGGAAAGAGTCTGTACTCAAGTATCTCATTTAGTGATACATAGCACTTTGAGTCTATTCTATGCCCTCTGACCTGAGAAAACCCAGGCGAACCTGCACCCTGGCTGATGCATACAAGCAGGATCCTCTGCTGCCATCCCTCCCAGTGCCAAGAGAGACACAATGCAGCCACCAGTAGTCTATAAGTACATAAACTAATTATTAAAGTTGCATCTTTTACACAACTGAAAAATGGAAATTACTTGTAGACAGTGCTAATTAAACCTAATTTCTTATGTGTTTGCACTCATTAGTGCTCATTGCTGAGGAATCCATTATTTATCTATTAAAACAGCTCTCCTGTTCTTGGCGCAGCGTAGCACCAGATGAAAGGTTAATTTCTGCATGTTTAAAGTTCAGTGAGGGGAATGTAAGCATGGAAATGTATTTCACCAGTGAGGCAGCAAAACAATAGCAAATTCAGCTGCATAGCAATGTTCTTTACTCTTTTGACTAATGGGAATTCAACTTTTCATGGAATGAAATCCATGGTTTCAGTCATTCTTGCTAGGTTCTGTGCTAAAAGCTCATCTGTATGCTTATACAGGAGCATCGAGGCAAAACTATTAAAAAAGTTCCTGGAATTTTGTTAAAGATTTTAGTATGAAGCAAGCTCTTCCCTGCCCTGCTGACACAGTAGTTCAGCTTGGTACAAGTACCTTGTGCTTCACGAATGCTGATGAGAGATGCAGACTTCCCAGACAAGGAAAAAAGAGTTTGAGACAAACTAGTTAGCCAGTAGAGGAAAAGTAGGAGGGCTCTGCTTCATGTCTTGCATCTTCTAGAAGTGGTTTGATCCTTTGGAAGCCTTTGAATTGGGTCTCCTCCAAGAGACTATGAAGATTAATCAGAAATGCAGAGGGAAAAAAATCTCAGAGTGAATGATGGTCGTGTTTAGATATTTGTTAACCTAACTAGTCCTGCATTTAAGGCAGTGGAATAAACCAGTCACTCAGCATGTAAGAAGTGAGAAGTGAAGTGCAAAGAATATCAAACAAAGGCAACTGATAAATGATGTGTTGGAAGAAGAAAGCCACTCATGAGAGAACTAGGCCAGCAATGTGGCTAAAAAGGGGAGCTTAGAGCTGGTGCTGGCATTGAATTAAATTTGTATTTGCTTTCTCCAAGCATGTGTCATTTTGAGAAATTGAAGTGTGCTGTTTATTCTCAGCATTCCCCTTTTGTTCATTTTCATTGTATCACATTATTAAGTTCATATTGCAGAGCTCCTCAAACAGATCACACAGTTCAAATTATGAATTTGAAAGTGGAAAGTTGACACTGAATTCTTTTGCTGCCCTGGCTGGAACTAAAATAAATTTTCAGATTTGATTTTGCTCTCTCTCTTTTTTTTTTTTTTTTTTTTAATTAGGAAAATGAAGCATTTAAGTTCCAATGGAAAGAAAAGTATTTTGAAATTCAAGGGCTTTTCAATAAATGACAAAGAAAATACTTAAAGTTACTGTTGCACTTTCCCTGCAGTCCAGTGCTGTTTGTACTGAAAAGATTATTGTCATTGGGAATTCATAAAACCCACTACGTTTGATTTTCGATGAGAGAAATCTAACACGCTCAAAAGACAACATTACATTTTGCATAACAAATGCTTTTCAGCCACTTTAATTAAACATAATCTGATGTATGGTCCCTTGAAAATACCGAAAGCAATTTTTCACATAAAATACAGAAACATGTGCTTCTGAGTAGAGGTCAGAGGGGCAGCTAACAAAACTGACATTGTGATCAGAGTCTGCTATAGGCCACTCAACCAGGAGGAAGACATTGATCTATTACTCTATGAGCAGATGGAGGATCTCTCAAGTTCGTTGGCCTTTGTTCTCATAGGAGACTTCAGTCTCCCAGATGTTTGCTGGGAAATGAATACAGCAGAGAGAAGACAGTCCAGAAGGTTCTTAGAATGTATTGAGGATTGCTTCCTGTCACAGGTGAACCTACCTAGTGAGCCTACCAGGGGTGAG
>VXBA01002315.1:0-29927 GCA_013399895.1 Serilophus lunatus
CAGAAAAATATGTCAAACTAGTTGACAAAACTCTGCAAGCAGAAAGAAGGGGTCTTTTTGAACGGATTTGAGAGCAGCCAGAGCTCCATGTCCCAGCTGGGCAAAATCTCCAATAGCATGCTTAAATTGCACTGAAGAGGGCATATGCATATGGACGCTGCTGAATCAAGGCTGTAACTGGGTACTCTGCTCAACAAAAATGCTCTTTAGTGCCCCAGATTTGGGAGTGTTAACTGAAAAATGCAAAATAACAATAACATTTCTCTGCACAATGACAGATGTTCAGAACAGTAAATTCTTTCAGACGCATAAACTCTTTCGACTATATAATGCTGACCAGTGACACAGAGTTACATAACACTCATGCATTTCTATTCTCTAGCTGAGATGCTTATTTGTCTGAAAAATTTTGAAAGATACAATCTCTAAGTATTTCTCCATATAGTCAATTTTACAATATGAATGCTAAGATTCAAACAAATTAGATTTATTAAAATACCAAATTCTGCTGAAGAACTTAGCAAATAATTTTTTTCTGATGTCACTGAGTTTAGATGAGGGCTTTATTTTTCCATGTCTTCCCTCTCCCCACTATTTTTCCCTGAAGAAAGCTGTATTTCCAATGTGTTTCACCTTTAGTGGGGCAATGTTACCTTTTCTGACATCCCTGATATGTCCCATTGTCTTTGCAAGGCTGATGGGTGGGAATGCTGTTAAAATGATGGAGTTGGGGATACTCATACCTGATGTGGCTAATTTAGGTGCTTCAATTAGTAAGCAAGACGACACCTAATGTCAGTGGAGATGGACTGCATCTTAAGAAAGAATCAGAGCTGAAGTATTCACCATAGAGAGAGATTCATCACCTGATTTGTGCAGTTGGGTGTCTAAAGCCACGTAGTGGCAATATTCCCACAAAGTGTCATTTTTAATAGATACTCGCTACTTTGGTTACTTAATCTCATTTTCGTGCTCCCTTATCTACTGCAGTTCCTCTGCCAGTTTTCATCCTTGTCCCATCACCATCCTTGCTCATTTTCCGCCTTTCTCTTCTCAAAGTGCAATTTAACTCGAAGACTAGTATTTCTGTTTTCAGTAGCTAGTTAACTGTTCAGGTGCCTCAGCACTTAAATATCTGTCAAAATGGCTTGATTCAAGTTTCTCTGGACCAGTACTCAAAAGTAGAAGTATACTCACTTAAAAAAAGTGACTAAAGAATGTAGTGTCTTACTCCCAAATTGTTCCTTTCTTTTCCTTATGTGTGAGCATATGTGAATTGTTTTTCTAAGCTTCTTATTTGTCTCTTATTTATTTCTGACGTATTTTCACCTTCCCGCCTTCTCATCAAATTCTTCCTTTCAGTCAGTTACATTTCTTTTATTTTTTTCCTCCACATTTTTGAGACCTTTAGAGAGAAGCTCTTCTTTTATGTTCCCCCTGCCACCCCTCGGGATCTAATCTATAGATTCCCTTAATCTATGATTTTTTTTCTTCCATGAAAAAAATTATCAGTTTCCTTTTCTGTATTAAAAAGGCAGAGCAAAAACACTTATCTATTCTATAAATGAATACTCATTATGTAGATGTAAGAAAAACTAACTTGATAGAGCAGCTTTAAAGTCAGTATTTTTCTTTGTGTTTTAATTCCAGCTTTGAATAAAAACAGTATTTCAGGGAAAGATTTACATAAGAAGTTAATTTTAAGAAATCACTATTTTATCAATTAAATCCTCATATTTTTTAGCATCTGCTTAGAATCTAGAAATTGATTTGTTTGTTTCAGTCCCAGACATGAATTACTGGTTTTGGAAACAAATGTCTCCATAACTCCAGGTAAACAAAATTTTTACTGAGGAAAAATATAGCGAGAATAAGCTTGCTACATACCATTTCTGAAAGCCCAAGGAAGGCAGAGAGACACGACTGGCCTACTGATCCAGGAATGCCAAGTTCTCCACTGTCTGAGTGAGGCAAAACTTTAATTTATCTAAGGTTTTAATCATTTGTTCATTTACAGTTGATGCAATGGAAGGTGAGGCCTTCGTTATAAAATGTCCCAAACGGAGTTCATCTGTGAAAGTCACCTGGTATCGCATGGATACTAACAAAATAATTCCTGCAGAGGAGGAGGGATCAAGAATATTTTCCGTAGAACAATTTCTTTGGTTTCTGCCAACTTCTAGAGAGGATTCTGGAAACTACACTTGTGTAACACATTTGTAAGTGCTACATTGAAAAGTGAAAGGTGCAAGACCGGCAAGAAATGTACATATTTTATTAACATGTTCTAATTATTATTTTGGGAAATTATGCCTTTTTTTCATAACTTTTCTTAAGTTTTCATCCTGCAACTGCAATTTTTATAACAGGTCATTAAATAACAGATCATCAATAATCATCTACAGGTTTTTTAGAACAAGACTCATATTTGTTACAAATATTTAATATATTCTAGATAAAAATGCTATCATTAACATACCTTTATTCCATTTTTAAAGTTCAAAAAATCGCACAAAGTCATTCAACGTAAGTGTGCAAGTGCATTCATACAAGCACGGAGTATGTTTCCCAAGTCGGATTCATTACCCAAATGACACTGGAAGAGGAGTAATTGTTTGTCCTACCATTGATAACTATAAGAATGCTACTATTGTCCAGTGGTATAAGGTAAATAAAACCCTGAAAAGTGCCAGTGTA
Source organism: Serilophus lunatus (assembly GCA_013399895.1). Classification (NCBI taxonomy): domain Eukaryota; kingdom Metazoa; phylum Chordata; class Aves; order Passeriformes; family Eurylaimidae; genus Serilophus; species Serilophus lunatus. The sequence continues at coordinate 2,698 of VXBA01002315.1, forward strand.
GATCCAAATACTGTGAAAAGCTGTTTGTAACCAAATAAGTTTTTCTTTTCCAGGACTGTAAACTTCTTCAGGGACAGAGATACTTAAAGAAAGAAAAATACGTTTATATTGAGAACCCAGGAAGGAAGGATGATGGTTACTACACTTGTCAGTTTATTTATACTCATAAAGGAAGTGTGTTTAATGTATCTGCAACAAGAATTTTCATAAGTAAAGGTAAGACAGTAATTTTGTAGTTTGCTAAGATAAAAAGACTGATGTCAACTTACAGCAAAGGAAACTCCTGAGGAAACTTGTTGAGACAAAAGGAGTTTCAGTCGGTTTATCTTTTTAATTAAACTTTGGATCATCTTTCTAATGTGAATTTTGTGGATGGAAATCCAAATGGAGCAAGGTGTGATTAAAGTCAGACCTGGTCACATTCAGCTTTTTGTTAAATAGTTTCTGATGTCTCTGATTCCTTATTATGGTTGGTAGAGCTGTCTGGTAGCACTTATTTTTGAAATGAAGGATCTCCTCAGAGGGATGAGGGATCGCCTCTGCACAATGCTCTGCTTTCTATTTGTTTGAGGGGAGTAGCTAGTGATAATCATCTGGTGATCATTAGATCACCACATGCTGATAGCCTATGACTCCATGCCTTCTGGTCCATCTTGATTATCTACCATTTATTGGATAGTAGAACTGAAAAAACCTTTAGATTTATCTTGAATGAGACAAAATAAGAGAGATACATATAAAGACAGAAGATGAGTGGAGCTCAGTGATTACTGTCTTTGTGATTTTTGAACACAACTAGCATGGCTGAGGTGTGTGGACTTTGGGGTGCTTCTCGGACACAATCTCCTCAGGGAGGATTTGCATTTGTGTGGTGCTCAGGAGAAGTGCACATGGCAATCAGCAGTTTCAGGTTGCTCCAACTTTCAAAATTTCAAAATGCATCTTCAGTTTTGAGAGTTCAGATAAGTAGAAAAATGGTCAGAAAGATCTTCTATTGGGTTGTGGTGGAGGGTTTGAGTTTGGCTTGTNCAGACTCACATCAGGCCTTTTTTGCTGTGGGCACACACCCAGCTTGTGGGCAGAATGCAGATTTGGAGCATAGGAACCTGGTTTGTAGTTTTTGCTGCTGTTCCCAGATCTAAACAGCAGAGTTTGTTCTGGTTATTCTGAGCTGGGCAAAAGGCAGTTTTGAGCTGAAACCTAGTACAGTAATTTAGTTCTCTTGTCTTTCCTCCTCTTCTTCCATGTAATAATACCCCGTTGGTCTACATGACACTTCTCTGCCTAAAAATTTTTGTTTGAATGTACTGTCATCAGAACTTTTCTAATTGGTCAGGATTATTGTTCTGCCTGGGTTATAACAAAAATTTCTGGGATTTATTAGGCACCAAGGCATTAAAATGTTAAAGGGCCTGTGTTACATCCAGGCAGATTTTAAAGTTAATCTGACTTTCTTCTGAAATCCTTGCAGAAATAAGACATTGCAAAATAAGGTGAAATCTGAGCTGGGTCTGTCATATCCGTTCCAGTTTTTGCTACAAAGTGCTTAACGACAACTTCTTTGAGTTTTTATCAGACTTTATAATTAGGATGCTGATGAGTTGTGCTGTTACACTTTGTTAATAATCTTGAATTATGATGTGCATTCCTGTTGTCTTGCAGTTCCATACTGATCCAGAGGACCTTCCACCTCTGAATGCTGGCAGCTAAGAACTTATAGTCACCTAGCTAGGAAGTTGCTGGCTCTCTCCTGACTTCTATTTTACCAGATCTGGCTAATGAAAATTAGAAACAGTTAGGATGGATAAAGAGAATGTTTTTCTGCCAATCTGGGAAGCAGGGGCTTAAGTGAGTTTCTGCAGATCTTTTTAGGAAAATATGGTTATGGGTTTCAAGGTGGTGCCTTGAATTGCAAAAGCTTAATGAGGAAAAGTAGAGAGAGCATTGTGTTTGGAGTGAGAAATATAAGACAGTATACAGGGCAAGAAAAGAAGAAAAATACACCAAGGAAATAAAAATCTGAAATATTTGAAGGCCTAATTCAAGTCCAGCATCTGGATGTAATTTGTACCTACCTGTCCATAGCAATTATAAGTGGGGATGGAAAAGAAATATGTCAAATTAAAAATAGTATTTCTTCTAGAAGATAATTACAGGAAATGGCATAAAGTTGCACTAAGGGAGGTTTAGATTGGATATTAGGAAAAATTTCTTGACTGAAAGGATAGTCAGGCATCGGAATAGGCTGCCTAGGGAAGTGACGGAATCACAGTCTCTGGAACTGTTCAAAAGGCATGTAGATGTGGCAATTGGAGTTTATTGGTGAACACAGTGGTGCTGGGTTAATGGTTGAACTTGAACTTAGAGGTCTTTTCCAACCTTAATTATTTTACAGCTCTAAATTCTGTGATGAGGAATGCTCAATGTCATGCAGACAGATGTAATGGGAAGCAGTTTTATGCAGCAGCAAGAAATGCACAGACAGCAGAGTGTCAGTCACAGAAGCAGACATGCTCAGCTGTTGAGCTGCGGAGTTGGAGGAAACATGGGCAGGAAGTTGTGAGTTAGAGGATTCTCAGTTCAAATACTGCATAAAAGTACATGCTAGCCATTTCATATGGGAAATTACTCATATCCATTATATGTTGGAAGGAATCTCTCTGTCTCTTAAAAAAAAAAGACAGCTGAGGAAACAAAGCATTTGTTTTTTTGCCCCACTCAGCAGCTAAACCAGTACTTCAGTGATGAAATTTTTTTCCTTGTTCTTTATGTACAAAGGTAAAAATTAAATAAATGATGAGAAAATACTGAAGCTATTAACATGTACATACTCCCCAGAAATATTTGGTCATGGGAATAAAACCAGATGATTGCAACAGGCATGGTGGAAACACTCTTAGTTTGCAATTCTTTTTTGTGATCATAAAACACTAACTGTATAGATTACAAACCTTATCTTACAAAATGCATTTTCACAACTTTCTAAGATGTACTTTCTTTTCCTCTTTAATTTCTAAAGCAAAACACTCACCTCTACCTCCTCAAATCTTATTTCCAAAGAATCAAGAAGTAATAGAAGTGGAGCTTGGTGAGTACAAACTCTAAAGTGTTTTTAAATTAACATTTTGTGATGGCTTAGCAAACATGGGGATCTTCAAGAAGATTTAATGATGGAAATTTTCATTACAGTTTTGCACAATAACGTTTATGAGATTTAATTCACTCCAAACACAGTTGTATGAAGTTAGATACAACTGATGGGGGGGGGTTAGGTATTAAGTGCACTTTAAGGGGATTTAAATAGCTTTACTCTCACTGGGATAGGCCAGGATTACTCACATTACTCATTACATCTCAGCTGAAGGGTTGACAGCTTCCATCCACTTCAAAGAGGACTTTACCTAAATCCCTTGAAACTGCTTGATGGTACCCTTAAGAGGAAAGGATGGGCTAATCTTGTAACTCAACCTACTACTCCTTGTTACTTTGAATCCCCTTGTGGAGACAGTGGCTGTGTCTCTGTAGAGGAGGGAAAGAGTGCAAGGCACTGGCGGCTGGCCCTGAGGCTGAGGAGCACTGCCTCTTGTCTGTGTTAGCCAGCACTGATCAGACCAGTCTGATCAAACTGGAAGATACTGGGAGGGCTGAAAGACAGGACTAAGGAGTGAATTTATGAATAGCCGGTTGGAGAGCCCACAATGTAGATCTCACTCCCTGCCTCTACTTTGTTTAGGCATGTAGATGTTCTCAGTGCTTCAAATTCATCCTGGGTAATGTGCACCATTAGAACAAGGTGCTTCTGGTAGAAGTGAGAATTGTCTGGGGTTTTTTGTACAGACAGTGGAGAAAGATGGACCTTTCCAGCAAGTGACTGAGCCCATCTGAAACCTAAGTAGGTAATCCAGGATGCCTGTCTCCCAGGCTGGGCCGGTGGGAGAAGAGATTGCAATTACCACTCCACTGTTTCTGTCCTACAGCAAGACTGGTCTGGTAGCAGGTACAGCAGGGGCCCACAGCCATCTCCGAGGTGCCACGTACTGTGGCTCAGAGACTTGCCATGGGGACTCGCATTCCCATTATTTTTTTTTCCTCTTTCCCCCAGTGGCTTTGTCACTCATAATTAGACGATCTGTGCTCCAGGACAAGCTTTCTCTAGTAAGATGGTCAGTGTGTAGTGCTCTGTGGGCTCTGTCCAGCTGTGTGGGACAATAAGTAATCTGGCACTGCTTACATGGAGCAAATTCACTTTACATTTAAAACCCATTTGCTGCACTTGTCTCCTACTGGTTCTCTTGTCTCCTGTTTGCAAAAATGAAGGGATTTCTCTACTCTCTCTAATACCAACCCATGATGTAATCATAAGGTTTGATAATCTCGTCTCAACTGTGCTTAGATGCAGACTTACATGGAAGCAATTTAACATGTTTTAGTCATACCTTCTTTCAGTGCAATGGTGACTCTTACTTTGGAATAAATATTTGCTAATGAGAAATACTTAATAAGTAATTTCCTGTTTTAGTTTTGCTGGGTCTGGTTTACTTTACTTTTGCTCAGCTTGAATAGAATCCAAGATAAGACTCTGCACAAAAGACTTAGCAAAATAATATCTACTGAAATTTAATTATGTTATTTTCTATGTACATTTGTGTACCAGCATATACTTTGCATGTTTCTCCATACCTGATTACATGTGTTACGCATCACATATGTCCATTGCCTTCATCATAATAAACATAAATAATTAATCTTGTAATCCTTCTGTCTTACTAGATATTTGTTTAAAAAATTTCATTTTACTACTTCTCTTTGATTCTTCAGAAAAATATGTCAAACTAGTTAAGACAAAACTCACAATTGTTTGTAGATTTGTAGAAAAAAATGTTATGAGGAAAATAAAATTGTTTTTCATCGAGTAATGTTTATATCTCTCTGTATCTTGATGAGGTGCTCCTTTGTCTGTGAAATGTCAGGCCCGCCTGGGGATTAAGAAACAACCAATGGCTGCTGTCACATGGGATGTGGATAACATTCCAGTGAAACACTGTGATTTTTCAAGATTTCATGAAGAAACACATTTGTAAGTGCATGTAACACAGAATAATCTTTCTTCTATGCAAACTCTGCCTAGCCAGTAAAACCAATGGTAAGATGTCTTTCTCTCGCTGCTAGTTTTGAAGGACGTGAGCAAGAGTACTATGAAGAGGCAACTTTGAATATAACTGAAGTAAAAAAGGAGGATCTGCAGTCGAATTTCACATGTATAGCACTGAACACATTGCACAATACAAAAGTCACAGTGACATTACAACTCAAAGAACAATATGAGGGTAGGATTTCTTCATTTTAATCTTTACACTTTGAAGTCAGTTTGAAATATATTGGTGAGTTTATTGTTTTAGTTAGTAAGACAGTTCCTGCTTCTTCCCCACACAGGCAAGCCAGTGGCAACATTCTTATGGCTGAAAGTCCTCAGGGTAAATTCTTTTGGAGGGAGAATGGGGAATGGAGGGGAAGGGGGGCATTATGCAAATAGTATCAGCAACAGGTGAAATACATGGAGTGTGACTTCATCGGCCCTGTGACAAGAATATCTCATTTCTTGGATATTTCCCCACTGTAACAAATCAAGCTATTGTTTTTAGTGTGAAATCATGGCAGAAAATTGGCAAACTTTAGGTTTCAGCTGTTGGTTTGCCTTTCTTTCCATACAACATCCACTATAGTGCCTTTTTTTTTTGACTGAAAGTTGTGTGACTAAATACTTTGAAGTCTCTCTTCATCTTCTCTGAGTGCCATTGTGACATTTGGTGCCACACAGCAGAGGTGTGAGTAGCATTTCAAAGGCTTTCCCTTGCTTTTATTTTTTAAATTCATGGTACTAGTAGTACCTGAAACAGAAAGAAAATACAGGGAGATAAATGATGGGGACTGGTATGATCCTTAGCTCCTAAGGGAATTTTTTTTAATAGGGATAGATAGATCCCTAGACACTGTTAATAGCACCCCTGAGTTAAGATTCCTATGGCAAAAAATGCTATTTTGCCTGTGAAAGCACAAGAAAAAGCTGCGGTCAATGGTTTCCCTTTTTATCCCTTCAGATGTGCTGAGCCACCAAGAATCACAGAATGGTTTGGCTTGGAAGGGACTTTAAAGATCATCTAGTTCCAAACTCCCTGCCATGGGCAGGAACACCTTTCACTAGACCAGGTTGCTTAGAGCTCTGTCCACCCTGACCTCCAGGGATGGGATATCCATAACTTCTTGGGCAACCTCTTCCAGTGCCTCACCACTCCCTAAGAAATTCTTCCTAATATCTAATCAAAACCTTCTCTCTTTTCACAAGGACTTTCAGAAGAAATGTCAAGGCCTTAAACAGGGATTAGTTTTCTATAAGAGAATTGTGGGAAGAGTAAAATCAAGTGTATTGTGATCTCAGGCTGTGCACAGATCCACATCCTCCAGTATTCTTGACTGCCTATATCTTTCTACAGGATCATGGCTTCAAAGATTAGACCTATTTCCTTGCCACAGCCAAGAGTAGAAGGTATGCTGTTATAACAGCAGTATAGCACCACCTCCTTCCAGAAGAAGGTAGCAAGAGATATTTTGGTTGGATAAATAAGTGTGAGTGTAGCATCACTCTGGAAGCTGGAAGCACACCAGCTCTGCACAAGTGTACTTGCAATGAAAGGGAAGGAAACTGCTCACTCTAGTTCAGCAATAGAAGTCCCTTATTGGCCCTGTATTACAGACTAGATGAAGGAAAGACTATAACATATTCTGTATTCATCCAGTATATCATTGAATCTGATTTCCACTGTTTCCAAACAAATCTTATTTTGTTTTTTTTATCCATAGGTCTTCAGTAAATGTCCATGAAAGCTCTTGACTGTGATGCCTCTTCTGCCATTGCACATTTTGCGTATCTGTTCCCTTCTCCTTCTTGCTGCTGTTAACAAGGTGTCTGCTTCTGCTTCTCAGTGCTGTTGGTATAAGCAATGCTACATTCAGAAGCGGATGTGCTCTGCTTTAGTTTTCTTCATTTGCTCCTCACACAGCTGAGCAGTATTTATGCTAAAAGAATGACAGCTTGCCTCTGATAATAACAAAAATTATGTAGGATTTGCTTGTGCCTCTCATCTTGTAAATATGTAATAAAAACATGCACTTTCCTTTTTTTTATATTTTGTTTGTGTGTTTGTGTTTAATAGGGAAAAAGATGTTGTGGATTTTTGTCCAAATATGCGATTGCTCCTAAGTGCTTCCCACAACACAGCTTGTGTCTACTAGCTACTATCCTGTTAAAGTTCTTTTTACACTAATTCATGTTCTGTATTCTGACCTTTTTTTTAGGGCATTCAGTATCGGTTACATTATCATCACTATTTTATAGCAGATTCATGATAGGAATTAAGACATAAATGGGTTTTGTGCCACTTGCTATCCAAATTAGTCCATTTGAGTGGCACTTAATGAACCAGATAGTGTTTAGCAGCACTAGGTGACAGATCAGTGAGGAAGCAAAGATACTGTAAGCAACTGCATTAGAGCTCCTTTGTGTTAGTGTCTGTTCAGTCTTACAAAAACCTGCTGAAAGAATGATTCTGCTCTCCATATGGAAATTTTTCTTTAGGAACCAGGAATTAAATTTATTTTTCTGGGTCATAATCAAATCCCAGTTTAAGTCCCAGTTTGCTGTTAACAATATCACTATAATTAAACCTAACAATTTGCTTTTGTAACAGTTGTAATCCACATAAGAATAAAAATTGCCAGAAAGGAATGATGAGTAAGACCTTCTTTTGCGGTCAAGAGTGGTGAGAGCTGTTTGGTTTTGTCTCAATGGGAAACAAAAATACCTAATATTGCCAGGAATGGATATCATTGGCAAAGTCATTTGACGTTTCACAGTGAAAAAAGTATTTTTTCAGTTTAGGATATGTGGTGTGCACACATGTATATATTCATATATGTGTGCAAAAAAAAGTCCTGTATTGTGAAAATGTGTCTGTTTCAAGTGTCTGTCTGAAGTGTCTGTTCACTTATCTTTATAAAAAGGAAATAAATGCTGCTAAGAGAAGCTGATCATCTCTAGAAATGAGCTACACAACCTGAGTACTTCAGTTATGTGTAATGCAATGCAGTCAACTCCTTTTGGTGTGATTTGGTAGTACCTGGACTACACCCACTATGTCCTTTAGACACAGAGAAATCAGGCAAATTCTTTCTCTGTTTTATCAGAATAATTTAATGAGGATTTGACTATGAATTTTGATAGTCTCTGTAGCTATATTCTTGCCTCCATTAGGAGGTGCTAATGACCCTGCATCTTTCAGCTGCTGTTGCTGCTGCTACATTCAGAGGTTGCTTCTGCTGTGGAAGATTTTTCCATTTTTTTCTTATTCAACCCCTGCCTAGGCTCTAGATCACCCCCAGCAAATAATGGAACCCATCTTCCACCCTATTTCCAATGTCCCTTTTTTGCCTGAAGCTGTTTGGTATCTTCTGATTCCTTCACCAACACTTCATATCTCACAACACCTCTTCATATCTCATTTCTTCCAGATCTTTCAGTACTACATCTCCATTTTTAATGCCAGAGATGGTGATCATCCCAGATTTTTCATTCTCTCTCTGCTGTGAGACATGTCTTCTCATGTGGTCTGAAATCATCTGTGTAATTGGAGTAGTGTGGCTCTGGTCGCTAAAGCTAAGAAATTTGAGACAACTTTTAATTCCCTTTTCTTCCACTTTTTATGGAAAAGACAAGGCCAGTCTTGCTGGACACCTGGCAAAAGACTCTACCTGGTAGTCTAGTCTCAGTTGCCTTCCACAGCTGCTTGGTATCTCTTCTACTGAAAGATGCCATCTCTGAAGAATGAGGAAATTAACCAGCTACACTATTCATGTCAGCTCAGCTCATTGAAAACTGCAGAGGATGAATGGTCACAGAAGTCTCTCTACTGGCAGAGGCAGGGAAGCTGTTAGCTCCTGAGACAGAGGCAATGACAAGTAAGTGGAGAAACAGTGAACGTGTTACCTCCTTCTGTCAGCAAGGACAGGAACATTCCTTCAGCATCCCTTTTAACCTGTCTGCTTGGGAACATATGGGCTGTCTGAATACCTTTCAGCTCCTTCCCTCTTTATTAATATATAAGCTGTCACTGCGCTTTACCTTGTTATCTTGGTTCGGGGCTTGTTAAATAACTGGAGGTGGCTTTTCCTGTGTCTGACACACAGGCACCATATTGTTTCTCTCTAAGCATTACTCAGTTCTTATTCATGAGGAAGGATAAAATACTCAGAGGACCACAAATCATTCTCACATGAATCCCCTTCTTTGGAAAACACCAGAAATTCCAGTCATTCAGAACAGAGATAAAATTCAGGTCAAAGCATCAGCTCTGTTTTTCCTCAAAGATATTGAGGAACCTAACCATTTGACTCACATTTGGTAGACTGATGTGGATGGGAATTCCAGATCCAGATCACTGCCTTTACTATCTGGAAATGTATCCACCTTAGAAGCCAGAGAAGTTAGAAAAAAACTGCTGCTTTTCTGGAGTTTGTCAGGAAACCCTTCACAAGTTGCTTTCTGGCTTGTTTTCTCTGGCCTCTCCAATATTGTTTCTTGTGAGCTGATAGTTCTGTTTTCCCATCATTCTTGAATATAAATAAATAGAAGGCAGCCTACTCATGAAGTCTCTTCCGCTAAATGATGCAGCAAAGTCAAATGGAACAACAGGATTTATTCAACCTTGTTCAGGGGCTTGTGGCACTTGCCCCCATTGTGCTGAAGATAGCTGGTTTATTCCAGAGAAACGAGAGGCTAAGTCAGCCTTACTGGGAATGGAACCTGCACTTCCAGGAAGACCTCTGCAGGAGTCTTGTCTGATGCTTTACAAACTGCATAAGCACAGTAAATTTCACTTCTTTTCCAGCCTGTCTAATCAGTACAAATGCACATATAAACAGTTTTTTTATATTAATAATTGGAGAAGTTGTTGTTGGAACCTGTTTCTTCTCTAGATGTTTATAGAGACGTACTCAATGCATTACAACAGCAATTGTAATGTGATAAGCACACTGTCAACAAATGAATCAATATAAAATAATGTCAAGTTCGGATGTCTGGGTTGTCCTTACCATGTATGAAAGGGATTTCCTCATTTTGTGCATATGAGTATTGACCAGGAAAATGGATCAAATCATAAAATTCGAAGGGGTGCACAATAACAAATTTCCTACATATGCATCATATGACACTGTAAAAAATACAATATAGCCAAACTTCACTATAAAAGGAACTGATTGTTTCCTTGCTCACTTCAATTTTGTTGGAAGGTATTTTCCCCAGATCTAATACTGAGGAGGTAAGCTTCATTACAAGCCTGATGTCTCCTTTTACCTTTAAATGGCAAAGAAAGGAACACGGAGTATGAAAATGATGTTACATTTACCTCGCATCCTATCAGAGGAAATGTACTTTATATTCTTAATTTCTATAGCTTTTCATCGGAATTTTTATGGCACTAATATTTTTAGGTTGCCTCTGTAAGTACTACTCAATACACTGCCTTAATCAATACCTCCAGGAGAAGCCAGGAAACCTGTAAATGTCAATATAAGAGACTTTTCACTGCTAAATATTTTACCTTACTCCATTCATGTGCAAAAGCTCTTTGGTAGCAGACAATGCCTCCACCTGGTAGCATACCTACTGGCTTCATACAATCTGCAGAATTTTCCAATCTGTTTTGTTGGCTGTTCTGTAGAGGAAATTGAGACTGTCTCTTCAGCCTGCTGTAACATGCACCTCCTCAAGTGCTAGTGGATGGCTTGCTGCTGTAGCCACATGTATTTTTTTCATTTTGGAGGCAGAGGAAGAAAAAGCCCTGATAGGCTGTTCCCTGCTCTGAATGCACAGGGCTTAGCTAGGTAGAGCTGCTACCAGTACATATAATTACCCACCATAGGTTGAGATGCTGTGAAAGGTCTTTACAATGAGGATGCCAAAACTGATTTCCATGTTTATGTTTTTAGAATGCTTGTATTTAAGTTTATATGTGGTCAACAGAATATGTCTCTCCTCAGCTAACATAATTCTTAAATTGTAGAAAACTTCGAATCTCATTGTAATACTGAAGGGATATATGCTTCTATTTATGCTATTTCAGTTCAGGGCACAGTAAAATAAAAATACTGATGGGCTGTTTCATGCAGATGGGATGCAAAACCTGGATGTTTTCATGTGCATTTTGTTGTGGGTAAAAGTTCATCACCTAATTCAATCTGGAGTATACTTTTTATTCCAAATCATTTCAGTGATCTGAATCACAGAAAAGTCCCCAAAGCAGTTACATTATTACAACTGTAAGATGATGAGTTTTCCTGTTGGGCAGAATAATTTTGTAAAGAAGGTGGACTGTGAATGGAAATCTCTTATTGGATTTGGTTGTGAGAAAAAAAACGTACATGGAACTGCTCTGAAGCTACATATTACAACCAAGTGGAGAAGACCTTGGTATCTTGCACTTCCTTAGGAGCAGATTTCTACTTTGAAATAATTGCCATTAATCTTTCCTGCAAGGGAATAATGAATCCTTTTCATATAATTCCTGTAGAAAGTCTTTGATGTTTAAATTTCAATCTTGGCCATCTGGAATTCATAGTATATTCAATACTGAATCCTGAGTGAATTCAGTATGTCCAGGACATAGGACAAAAGTATCTTCTTCTGCTTTACGGCTGCAATAGTCTGTGGATTAAGATTCTATCTTTCTAGTTTAAAGTGTGTACAAAATGTCCTTGCTTCCACCTCCCCTTGCCTCTTGCTACAGCAGAACTAGATGTTATATAGAGGATACACATACTTAGATTGACTTCTGCTCTGTGAATCACAGAACATGAGGAAAAATTAACTGTTGCAGAAATGTGCCTCTCTGGGTTGTGATAGAAAAGCAGCTCTCTTCCAGAAAAGTGATAATCACAGTCATGTCCTATACTAGCACAGATCTGGTGATTGCCATCCTTAGAGAAGCATGAAATCATAGAATGGTTTGGACTGAAATGGGCGTTTAAAGTTATCTAGTTCAGCTCCCCCTGCCATGGGCAGGACACCTTTCCACAGTATCTTAGTATCAACAAGGTTGGAAGAGACCTTAAAGATCATCAAGTCCAACCTATAATCTAATAGCCCATCATCTAAATTATGGCACCAGGTGCCTCATCCAGCCTACTCTTGAACACCTCCAGGTCCACCACCTCCCTGGGCAGCCCATTCCAATGGTAGATCACCCTTTGTGTGAAAAATTTCTTCCTAATATCAAGTCTAAACCTCCCTCTGATGGAGCTTGAGACTGTGTCCTCTTGTTCTGTCGCCAGTTACCTGAGAGAAGAGACTGACCCCCACCTGACTACAACCTCCTTTCAGGTAGTTATAGACAGTGATAAGGTCACTCCTGAGCCTCCTCTTCTCCAGGCTGAACAATCTCAGCTCCCTCAACTGCTCCTCACAGAGCTTGTGCTCCAGCCCCTTCACCATCCTTGTTGCCCTTCTCTGGACACATTCCAGCAACTCAACATCTTTCTCATACTGAGGGGCCCAGAACTGGACACAGTACTCAAGGTGCAGCCTGACCAGTGCCAAGTACAGGGGAAGGATAACTTCCCTAGTCCTGCTGGCCACATCATTCCTGAGGCAGACCAGGATGCCATTGGCCTTCTTGGCCGCCTGGGCACACTGCTGACTCATGTCAAGTCTCCCATCCACCAGCACTCCCAAGTCTCTCTCTGTCTGCCCACTCTCCAGCCACTCCCACCCCAGCTTATAGCTCTGCATGGGGTTATTGCAACCAAAGTGTAAGACCCGGCACTTGGATTTGTTGAATCTCATCCCATTGGAATCTGCCCATCTCTCCAGTCTGTCCAGATCCCTCTGCAGGGCCTTCCTACATTCCAACAGATCAACACCTCTTCCGAGCTTGGTGTCATCTGCAAACTTACTAATGAAGGACTCAATCCTGTCATCAAGGTCATCGATAAAGGTATTAAACAGAACAGGGCCCAGCACTGATCCCTGAGGGACACCACTAGTGACTGGTTGCCAACTGGATGTGACATCGGTCACAACCACTCTCTGGGCTCAGCCATTCAGCCAGTTCCTAACCCAGCACAGAATGCTCCTGTCAAATCCCCGGGCTGCCAGCTTCTCCAGGAGTATACTGTGTGTCGAAGGTTTACTGAAGTCCAGGTATACTACGTCCACAGCCTTCCCTCTCATCCACTAGGCGAGTTACTTGGTCATAAAAGGAGATCAGGTTGTCAGGCAAGACCTACCCTTCCTAAAACCATGCTGGCTGGGCCTTATCCCCTGGCCATCCTGAAGATGTTGCATGATTGCACCTAGGATTTTCCTGGACCTGGTTTCTCAATGCCTCATCCAGCCTTCACCTGAACACTTCCAGGGAGGGGCAACCACAAATTCTCTGGGTAACCTGTACCAGTTTCTTATGATCCTCAATATAAAAAAAATTCTTCCTTATCTCTAGTCTGAATCTATCCTTGATAAGTCTTCATCTCTGAGGTGAAGGTGATGAGATTCAAGAGCTCTTCCAAGAGGGAAGCTGGAACTGAAGCAGGTGGCTCCTTTTCTTCCCATTTTTTCTTACTCATCATTGCTATTATATGCTCCTTGACCTTCTTCAAAAGAAAAGTCAGGAGAGAACAACATCTGACTTCAGCATAGTTTATGTTTATTTTTATGACCAAGACATTCTGTTTTCCTGCTTGTTTTGTGTACTTAGTTCTTATCTTGCAGATTTCATTACTTGCACATGCTTCTTTGTACCCTGTTTGTGCAATCCTGCCAGGAGCCTCCATTTGTCCTTTCGAGGACACTTAGGGTTTTCATATGTAGGCTCAGGAGTCTTATGAAGTGTTTGAACATTGTTGCTGGTTGTGTTATTAACAGTTTTACAAAGTTACAAAATACATGAACATCATTGTCAGCTGTGGTATTTAGTATAAACAGGTCTGGATTTAAGAAAGTTAATGTGAATTATCTACTGCTTAATATGCTTCTAGTTTAGAGGTCTCTGTGTTGGCTACACCAGCCGGGGAAGGAAAAAGCTTTGTCACCTCTGTTTTGAGCTCCTTAAAGCTGTAACAGAAGTAAGAATATGAAACGCTAAAGCTTCAATGCACAGCTTAACTTCTCTATGGATAATAATATATTCCTCTACTTTACAGTGGTTCTTCCCAATGTCCTCTTAATCACAGGATCTCTAGTTCTGCTCGTTGCAATAGCAGTCTTGGTCATATTCTATCAGTCCTTCCGAGTTGATATCGTCCTATTATACCGGGAGGTATTTCAGCACTACTCTGTCAAGGATGGTGAGTAAGATTTGAGAAAGAAAGTATAAAAAAAGGAAAATGACAAATCATATGGATATTGATTTATTTTATAGTTGCTTACTAATTCACAGGACACCTTAGCTCGATTCTTTGTTTTCTTATGCTTTAGTTAAGAGAAATCATACATAACTCTGGAATCACTTCGCATTCCCTTGTTTTCTGGATTCTGTAGTGATGCATTGCATAAAAGAGTGATTCAGTCCTGTTTGCAGTTTTTTAAATGAAAGTATTTTCCAGAAAACATTGAATAACATTGAAAATCTGATTTACAGTGCTATTAACTGTAGTTGTTACATTTTCTCTAAAACAAAGGAAGAAACCTGCTGGCTAACATGTTTAAAACGTGTCAGAGCAATACAGTTTTTATAGGCCAAAAAAGAGATACCAATATTGTGGAAGACATTTTTTGGGAGGAATACGTCTCATCTAGTTTTATGGGTGTACTTCAGCTCAGGATCAAGACATCTGAATTTAATCACATGCAACAAAGGTGCACACATGCCAGTTTTGATCATAGACAAGAAACCTGGAGATCTGGGGCTGGGTTCAGCTGTCTAACTAAGCAGCTAGTGCTATGAGAGCTCCCTTGGGACTTAAGTGAGACCTGAATCCCTCTACAGTGGTAGTTGAAGAGCAGGCAGTGTCTGATGACATGATGTGGCACATGTTTTTAAGAGACCAAATCCAGTTCCTTATCAATAAAATCAACACAGCTAACCACACACCAGGATCTTGCAACTGTGGTCTAAACACGGGCATCTAGAGTAATTTGGGATGACCAAAAAAATGGACACATAACACAGATCTGCTGGATGTTGCAGACTTTTGGAGCAGAGTCTGGAAAGCAGGCAGGATGCCATAGGAAGTTACACTAGATGTCTATGTTTAGGCAACTTAGCTGGGCCACTGGCATTTACATGAGACTAATCCGAATTACTCTAGAACTCACTGACTGCAGTGGCCAGCTCTCCACTGCTTGTAGCAGAAGTTTAGACACCTAGCTTTCATGTAGACATCTAAATTAACAATTTTTGAATCTGAAACTGACTCTTACCACAGATGTCTGCATGGTAGGTTATCTACAGGTGATCTAGTTACTTATGTTCTCTTTTTATGATTTTTTATGTTCTCTTTTTATGATTAAATGAATCAGACTCTGGAAATTACTATTTCATTGTTATTACAGAATCACAGAATCAATTAGGTTAGAAAAGACCTCTGAGATCACTGAGTCCAACCTATGACCAGACATCACCATGTCAAGTCGACTACAGCATTCAGTGCCATGTCCAGGCTTTCCTTAAACACTTCTAGGGGCAATGACTCCACCACCTCTCTGGGAAGTTAATTCCAATATCTAATCAACCCTTCCTAATGTCCAGACTAAACCTCCCGTGATATATCTTAAGTCTATGTCCTATTGTCCTATCACTGGTTGCTTTGGAGAAGAGGACGACCCCTCACCTGGCTACAACCTCCATCCAAGTAGTCATAGACAGCAATAAGGTCACTCTTGAGCCTTCTTTTCTCCAGGCTAAACAAACACAGCTCCCTCAGCTACTCCTTATAGGATCTGTTGTTAGAAACGATTTGAGCAAGAAACTCAGATAGCAACAAAAGGAAGGATGCATTAATCTCTACTGGAAAGAAAGAAATTAAACATTTGGGATTAGAATAATCCCAAGTGGAAATGCTATAATGCAAAACATACTTGAGAGAAATGAAGCAAAGAGCTAAATAAATATTTGACTTTGTACTTAGTTCTGACTGTAAGACTAATTTTTAAGCAATGGAGCTTTTCACTGATGCATAGTGGGAATGATGAGTAATTTCTTCAAGATGGAAGAATTTAAGTCCTGAGACACAAAGTCTTTTAACAGCTGACTGTATCACTGAAATAAAAAATGCTGAGCCTCATCTCTATTTCATGCTAATATGCATTGATCAATTGAAATCTTACTCTATATTCTTTGGGATACAGCCTTCACAGTATAAAGGTTGGGTTCTCCGAAGTTACAAACATGCAAGACATAAAAATTGAACATAGGAAACACCAAATATGCACAATCTCTAATTTCCAAATATGCCCCCACTGATATACATTAATCAGATTGGCAGGAATTTCTTCTTAGATCTGTTTAAAAGACTGCTATTTTTATTTCTCTGCTAGTTTTTGCAACAGATTGCTCTAATTCATGCTGACACAATACACTTTCTTCTTGTTTTGCCTTACAGATGGGAAGATATATGATGCATATGTTATCTACCCCAAAAACCATACCAATGAAGCTAATTTTGTGGAATACTTTGTTTACCAAATCATGCCAGATATTCTAGAAAAGAAATGTGGATATAAATTGTGTATTTATGGGAGAGATATATATCCTGGAGAAGGTAAGTTTCAGATCTGATAATGCATTTAATGACTTGTCAAGCTTGAGCAAACCATGGCTCTAGTCTCTTTTAGGTGTCTAGGAGGGCACTTTACATTCTTGAGCTTGACGCTCATCTCTTCAGCAGCTCTGTTTCTGCTCTTTCAGAAAAGGTGAAGCAAAGACACTCTGTGCTTGCCAGTGTGCTAAGAAAAGGAAGTTACAAGGAAAGGCCACACATTGTTTATCATCTTGAAATGTGCAGGAAATGTTACACTAAGTGTGACTCTTAAACATACACCTGCTCTTTGGATAGTATTAACTCTGCAGAGCCATTGTTTGGGCAAAGCCACAACGAAACCCTGTGTGAGTAGGCTTGGTTGTCTAAAAGTCAAGGAAGAGGAGAAAACCACAAACTGAGTTAAGGAAATACCTTTGGTGTTATCACTCTGGGGTTTTCAGCTGTTATTGGCATGCTAGAGTCACAGGAAGTTCAGCTGCTATTCACTGACATGTTCTACTTTCCCTTCACACAATCCCCAGCATTGATTCAGGAGAGAGTTGGTATGCTTTTATTTCTGCTTTCTTGTCTTCCAGAATGAAATCATCTTAATTAATTAATCCAAGCTAATTTCCATATGGACACCTCTACACTATCTCATATGATTGCTGTCATCTAGTTGCTATCTGCTCTCCTCCAGAGCTGACCCGTCTGTTTATTTTGTTTTGTGGCTATTCTGTGGACCAGATCTTCTCTCTCTGTTAGTAAGCAAGCATTAATCCTAAACTGCCATATTTTTTCTTACATATTTCTGAAATCATCTGCATTGGGCCAGGTGTCATTCATCTGCCCTGAGTTCAGGCTGAGATCTTTGTTGTTCTTCTCTTCTGGAGAGTTGTGAAAGGGCTGCCTGGCCTTGGGAAAAAACTACTGCATCACAAAGGTAAAAAAAAGCTGCAAAAGTTGCTGAGCCAGACCATGCCAGATCCAGCACAAGGAGGTAACAATAGCTCACAAAACTGCCAATGACAAAAAAATTACACCACTTCATCAGGTGATTAGGGACAATGCAATATTCTGTTCTACTCTCAAACTGTGGTTTATGGATGGAAATCATGAAGAAAACTGAGCATGGCATGAAGTGAAGACCGTGGAACTAACAACGACTCTTAAGAAAACAGATAAGAACAAACACGTTTTCATTTTGTGGAGTCATGAATGACTGACTGACTTTTGTTTGACTCGTTTGGTCTGATTTAACCAAAAATCTAAATTTCTGCAAGTGCTGACCACTGTTCATTTTTTTTCTCTTCTTGCCAAGTGTCCTATCTTCAGCAATGGCTATGGGCAAAGGACTGGAAAAGATTTTGAGAGCAGGGCAAGCTTATGTTATACCTCCACTAATGTACTCTCCTAGCTGGAATGCAGACGCTTGAATTTTTTTGAGTAATAGTTGTGACAGATTTTTCTCTCACAATATTTTCTGGCAGTTTCTGAACTTGAATAAGCTTCTTAACATTCATAGAACACATTGCAATGAATCCCTCGGCTAAAGTATTTGCAGCATGCAGCCCCATCTTCCTTCTTGCCACAAGTAAGGCATCAGAAATCCAAATGGAGAAGTGAGTATCTTCCTACGTCCACAGTCTTTCAGTCCTGAGCACAGTGGACTACACCTAAAACTGAGATATTTTAAAAATGCTTTATCATGAGAAGTAAACATATGACAGTAGCTGCTTAGCTTCATTTTTCTCACCTTTCAAGGTACCTATTCTCCTAACATCAGGAAAATTTAATGAAAAAGAAGAGAATGAAAGGAATTTGAATCCGTGAACAACACAGAATGCCAAATTGTTCTCACAAAATAGTCCCAGAGCTGAGAAAGAGAATGGAGAAGTCATTAAAAGTGTTTTCTTTTTAAAAAAAGTAATGGGCTGAAAAAGCTAGACCTCTCTGATGCTGAGAAGATCCTTGCAGTGGACTGGCAGGCCCCAGCAAAGGAAAAGAGGATGCATATGGAGCTGGCTGATGACATCTGCATGTCAAGTTGTTTTGTTATACAATTGTTACATTCAGTTTCTTCAGCTGGGCTCCCACTTCCTGTCTTTTAGCACAGCATCACATGCTCCCACCAAAACAACTCTAACCTTCATTCTACAATCCACAGGGTTTATAACTGGTATGAGCTTTTCTCTGGGCAGGCATTCTTTTGCAGTCTTCCTTCCATAGGTGTCTCAGTAGATTAGTAAGAAAAGCAACTCCTAGAGGCTTGATGTGGAGCTTCCCAAGCTGGTCCAGAAGTTTCTGCCACAGCACGTTGGCTCTTGAGTTTCCTAGGTTCAATACCTCCAACATCACAGCCGCAGTTGCACTGATCAACTCTTCCTAAAATGGCAGTGGAAAATTTAAACATCTTCAGTGTGCTGACATACAAATTCTCTGCAAGCCTGGATTCACCCGTGCAGGGTGAATGCCACCCCAATGCACAGATTAGTGTATAAATTAGCATACTACAACTCAGGAGAATTAACACTCTTCCTGCTTGTAAATAAATCTCTTAGGAGCAAGTCACCCAAAAGTCTACAAATTACTAGTTTTCATGGGTAAGTAGTGCAAGATCAATCTCTAAAGCACTTGATAGAACATGATTCCTTACATGGAGACTGTGGAACAAGCACAAATTTGATGCAATCCAGATCTATGGAACTTCAATCTAAGTAATTCAACTAGGAATTCCTAGCAATTCTTAAGAGGAGTGAAAATATTAATGTTACAACCAAAGAAAACATTTGAAAGGAAAGCTTTGTGTTTTGGAGTTTTTGTTTGTTTTGCTCTCTCTTGCTTCCCCTCCCCTCCTTTGGTTGTTGAGGGTTTTTTTTGTTTTTTTAGGAGGGTGGGGGGTAAAGTCTTCTTCTAGTAAATAAACTGTGCCAGACTGAAGTGAGACAGAAGTTATTTATGTTTAAAAACCGATGACAATGAAGTGTCCGAACACATAAGAGTTCTAAAAGAAATATCAATCTCCTCATTTTCTTTTACATTACTAGATACAGTCAGTGCAATTGAGGAGAGGATGCAGAAGAGCAGACGGCTGATCATCCTTCTAACACACCATCTGATTAATTGCAAAGAACATGCTTATGATCAACACATTGCTTTATACAATGCCCTCATTCAAAATGACACAAAGGTGATCCTTCTGGAAATGGAGACAATTGGGACTTATGGGAAGCTTCAGGAATCCCTTAGATTTATTATTAAGCGTCAAGGTACCATCAAATGGAAAGAGCAGCACACTGTGCACCCACAGTCATCCAATTCTAGGTTCTGGAAACAGGTGAGGTACCATATGCCGCTGACACTCAGGTCCTCATATTCAGCTAACACCAGGTGAACAGTCTAAGAAAATACTGTTACACGCCTCCAAATCTTTTTCCTTTTAGAAGGTACATGACCTTAAATTTTGGAAGTCTGGCTGTGTTTTTTGAACTTTTTTCAGTCTGTCAATTGACTAATGGTAGGGTAAATTGATGGAAGAGGTCTAGGAACTGAGGGAAGTTTTGATAGGTATGAGAGTTCTGTTTAGAACTAATGCTAGACTATGTGGAGAATTTTGCATGAAACTAAATGTACTCATACTCTTCTAAATATAGTTGTACATGCAACAGAAAGTTATTATTATGAATAGATGAATGCACTGCAGGATTACTTCACCTTTTTAATGTAGTTGACAAAACATAAATGCCTTCTGTATTATTTGACTAGAAAGTATAATGTATATTATTTGACTAGAAAGTATAATGTTATGCATTTGTTAACTGCTTTTCTGCCACTTATCCCTTTTTGATTCAATAGTGATACACCATGAAATTTTAGTTTTCCTTAGTATGGATGCCTCATTAAAGGCTCTTTTGAGACTGATGTGAATACAGCATTAAAAAAATTGCAGTGTTAAGGGGAAATAAATATTTTGATATATATTTATAAGCAATTTTTAATATTTTCATAGATATATTAAAATGAATCTGACACAAAGGGAAAAAATTAAACTCTTTCAGGTACTATAGACCATGCTGTTACTGCTATTATTACTGTTGGGCACATGGCGTCTCTTGGGGATGGTTCTGTGCAGGGCCAGAATTTGGATTTGAGAATCTTTGTGGGTCCTTCCAATTTTACATATTCTGTGATTCTGTGATCTCTAGAAAGAAAAAACATTTTAAAATTTAGAGTGTTTGCTTTGTTTTGGTTGGGTTTTTTTTTTTTTTTTTGTAGAGCAAGACCATTCCTTTAAGCTACTGAAAAAATACACTGCTTCTTTTTTATAATAAGCAATATTCTTTTTTTTTTTTTGCTCTGCTTTGACCTCATGCCTAGCTATACTTTCTTCTGATGAGGAATACCTTCAGATGCAAAGGTCAGAGCCAAATGTCCTCCCAGTTCAGGGCAGTAGGAACAAAATGTGTTCTAGTACATATATCCCTGCAACTTTAATCCTTTTAGATTTTTAAAACCAGAGAATTTTTTACTTTCAGAGAAGATTTTGTTTTCAGCTTCAGATTTGCTACAGAATGGACTTACAATAAAAGGAAAAAACTTGCCAGTTTTGTAATCCTGGACTGGTAAGTTTTTAATTGAGTACGGATCTTCAGACTTATGGATAGCTATTTGGAGTAGAAAAAATGTGCATGTAATAAATGCATAGATGTTTTTCAAATTAAATGAACAAATCTATGGCAAATTAAACAGGTTTTCACTGAGGAATTATATTTTCAAATGTTCATTCAGTCATCGCTCACTTCACTAAATCTATAAAGCATCTAATGTTGCATTTTTTATTGCCTCATTACATTGTGTGCAGTGTTTGGTCCTGTTCCTAAAGATCCCTTTGGATAAACCTTACTGTCTTTGTGGAAGCTCCATAAAATGTATTCATGCTAGTGCAAGAGACCTTGTTTATTCCTATAGTACCATTTCTTCTCCAATTTCTACACATTAAGGCATGTGTAAAAGCAGGAAAGCCTGTTGCTATATCTGATCAAGATTTTTCACATCAGCTTCTGAGCAACACAGAATATTCACTTCCAGGATTATTACAGAATCAGTTTTTAATACAGTTTGAGTCCTGAGCATGTAATGAACAAAAAAGGATAATAAGTGAGTATCTTGGAAACAAGAAGTCTAGGATTAATTTTGAATCTGGAAAGGGATAAGGAGAAGGTACAATGAGAAAAGGCACAAGGTCAGCAATGAATCAAATTAATTTGAAACATACATTGACTTCTCATAGCCAGGCATGTAGTTATGGTGGAGAAAAACAAACTCACTAAATGGCTCTTGTGGTTATACTACTTTTGTATCAAGTTTCATGGTCAACCAAGAAAAAAAAAAAAAGAGGAAGATAATCAAGCGAAACCTGACAACTTCTATTGTGGTATGCCAGTAGTGAACAGCATGGGCTTGACAGAAAGAGGCAAATTCAGGGAGTGGCAAAGAACAATTACAGAACCAGAGGGTGAGTATGTGACCATAATGACTAAAAATACTGCATTTGTCACAGGTTTTTTCATATTCTTTGGTGGTTAGTAAAGAAATCTGAGATATGCAGTAGAATAGATGTCCTACATATTTTATACATTTGTAGTTTTAGAGAGAAAGCATGAAAAGAACTGTGGAATACTTTTACAGCATTATCACAATTTCAGCAGTGCTGAGGCCTCATCTTGAGTCCTGCATTCAGTTCTCGGCTCCTCAGTAGAAAAGAGATATGGAGATACTGTAGAGAGTACAAGACATGACATGAAGTTGGTAAAGGAGTTGGAGCATCTCCCCTATGAACAAAAGCAGAGATTTAGGACTCTTTAGCCTGGTGAAGAGAAGTCTCTCATCTGAAGGGAGGGTACAGAAACAATGGGGTCAAGCTCTTCTCAGCCATGCCCAGTGACAGGACCAGAGGCAATGGGCGCAAATCTGAAAAGAGAAGGCTCCCTCTGAACATCAGAAAATAGCTTTTTTTACAGTGAGGGTGGTGAGGGTGACCCAGCACTGGTACAGGTTGCCCAAGCAAGTTGTGAAGTCGTCAGCCTTGGAGGTACTTAAAAACTGCCAGGACATGGTTCTGGGCAATCTTGAGCAAGGGAGGTTGACTGGAGGACATCCAGAGGGGTCATCCATCCTCAATCATTCATTCCGTAATTTTTTATATATATATATAATATTTATGTTATATTACTATATTATATTTGCAACTTAGAAATAATGTAAATGTTCAAAAACATGTTTTTAATTAAAATTAACTGTTTTTACACTAAGCAGCCTGCCTTTGTGGAATTACAGAATGACAGTCTGTGCAAAAAAAAATAAATCTCTCCTCTCAACATAGAAATAAATAAACATAAACCCAATAACATAGGAATAACATAGAAAGCTTACAGAATATTCAGTTTGGATGCTTTAAGCTTAAACTAAACAGAACCAAGGCAATTTTGTTACTGAATTACACTGTTCACACAGAGGCTTAATGTCCTTTAACTTCTCATCTGTGTTTCCCCAGTTTTGGCACCTCAAGGGACTCTGGAGAGCAGATTTGTTCTCACTTCTTAATAGCACAGAATCATCCTGCCATCTTGTGGGTGAATAGGCATTCTGAGATTACAACCAGCTAGAAACTGGTCTGTCGACTTCAGAATTAAACAGGGGGAATTTTTCAGGATGTGCATACTGCTGTGATCTCCCAAAACCCACATGGCATGACTTGTAAACAGCATCTTAGA
The DNA here is from genome assembly GCA_013399895.1 of Serilophus lunatus. Classification (NCBI taxonomy): domain Eukaryota; kingdom Metazoa; phylum Chordata; class Aves; order Passeriformes; family Eurylaimidae; genus Serilophus; species Serilophus lunatus. The sequence continues at coordinate 26,259 of VXBA01002315.1, forward strand.
ATCTGGCACTGAGAACACAGTGCAGACCCTCTTATAATAACATAATTTGAGGGAACAGAAATGTCTCCTTGCCATATAACTGCAGTCATACAGAGTTGTATACCTCTGGTTGTAAAGCCTTATCTGTGGATACTTCATATATGAAAAAGTGCGCACTGCAGTGCTGCCAATAAAGAACTAATGAGGAGACAGTAATAAATATTGACTTGTCTCGCTCTGATGTCAGTGGTGAAGCCTCTGGTGACTTCCAAGCTATGAAAACGAGCTCCTGTCTCCTCCAGACAGCATGTGGAATGCACTGCACACACCACATATGCATTTAATATACACCAGCCCTTTGCGTGAATGTATTTAATGGTTTGGTCTTGAGATTTCCTATAGTGTTGAGATTTGATGTTCACACAGCTCACATGTTGTGAAGCTCAAGACACTGACCACTTAAAGGAAGTTTTTAGAAGTTTTTGGAAGTTTTCGTTGCAAGATATTATTTGCTGTGTGTGCGACATTAATTCCTTACAGCATTGGACAAAGCACGTTTGGAAGATGATACATAAAATTAATAGTATATTCTACTGAATGTACAACTGTATGTTTCCGACTTTTTCAATGGTCAAAATACAGCTATTGTTTTAGAAACTTATCACACATATCCAGGTGTGCTGTGGACAGTTGGAAAACACTGGATGCTGCACACCTTGTATTAAGCAAGATCCTCGACACAGTCTCTGCTAATGACATATAGATAAGTCTACAGAAGTGAGTGGAAAAACGGTGGGACCAAAGTCCATGGAAGACCAACGTGTTGTGACCAATATACAAACATAGAAAGGGAAAGATCACCATGACCACAGATCATACAGGGAGAAGACAAGAGGTCCAGTGTCTATCTACAAGAATATAGCAGAAAGATAGACAGAATGGATAAATCCAGACTCTTCTCAAAGGAGAACAGAGATGGGACAAAAAAGTAACTGGCACTAATTAGAAGAGAGGAAATTTATATTACATTTTAGGAAAAAATGACACCATTTGCATGGACAAATGCTGGAACATGTGCCTAGAGAGGGTGTAGAATTTCCATCCTTGTAAATGTTTGGGTCTCAGTTGTATATGCCTTGAAGAAAGGCTGAACTTGAGGACCTGCAGAGGCCTCTTCTGACCTGAATTGTTCTGTGATGCTCTGATGCAGAATAAAGTTTGAAAATGCCCAACTCCTGTATTTTAATATTTCTGAGAAATATATGAGGCTCTGACAGTCACATTATCAGTCTGCAACCTGCTTTTTGACATCAGGGTCAGATAATGCCGAAAAAACTATTGAATACAACTTAGCCTCTGTTAAGAATTAATGTAAGTGGTATATAGATAACAGAAGTCGATTTAAAAGGACTATTGCCAGCTAAAAGCAAATAGGTTTAGACCGTGGTTACAAGAGTTGGACATGTTGCAATTTTTGATGGAAATAGTTTCGCAGTTTAGGTTTTTCAGTTAGCACCTTGGCATAGTGTATGTTGGACGGAAAGAAAGATGTGAAAAACTGTGAGAAGTAACTGGTCTCCCCTGGCGGTTCAGTGAGGCGGTCAGGACCTTCATACAAAAATCTGTTTTCCAATATTAGTGCAATTTTTAGTTGAGTTACTTCCCTATTATGAGATTATGACTTCAGAATTAAAAATGTATGAGTCTCAGGACTAAAAAGCATAAAGTTTATTCTCCTTTCATATACATTCACATATCACAAAGCTAGCTATTACATTAGTTGAAAGGACCAATTGAACACAGCATTTCCTGCAATGCAGATCAAAGTTCAGGAACTTGAGAGTATTACAAAAGGTTATGAAAGCAAAAGAATGTGAGAACAGCTCATGGAAAATATTGCTGCAAAAGAATGAGTTAAAAAAAAAGTTTCCTAACTGTCATTATCAAGACTTTGTCTGTGAAAGCAAAAACCTGATGAAATTTTATTTCATCATTTCATTTGTTGGCTGCTAATTGCTGCTGTAAAATCATTATCGCCTTTATAATCTATGCTTTAAGTTTTAAAATCAAGTACTAATTCATAAAACAAAAAATACCATATAGTATCTTGTAGACATTTTTAAAGTAGTGAGTTAGGTTCTCAGCTGACTTTCCTGGAGCTGTGCTGATTTACATAACTCGAAGGTCTGATTGTTGTTATATGCATATTTGTTTCAATATGTGATGAGGAAAACAAACGAGAGACAGTAAAACCCCACAGAGTATCTTTGCTTCACCTCGGCAGAGAAAATATAAAAGACAGCTCTGTAATCCCTCCCTGTTTTTTAGTGCAATCTTCCTGTTCTACTTCTAAAGCGACACCTCCCGTTGCAATTGGGAATTTCTGCATTCCCAGTTGTCCTGGGTAAAAAAAAACAAAACCAAAAAAACCTTGTCACCAAACAAATTTCTGAAGATGAAAAGGGTGATATGAAAATAATTCCCGAGGGAATTATTTTTTCCTGCTGTTATCAAAGTAACTCTATTTACAAGTATAGCGAATCATTGCACACTACTTAGCAGATTAGCGGTCTTGTAATTAACAGCGGCAAGCATTTACTCAGGCACAGGACTCAAACAGGAAATACAACCGTCAGAAAACCCTAATGGAACTCTTAGTTCCAATATATCCCCATTTGGCTAAAAAGCCAGCTCAACTACTAGAATGAGGGCTTATTGAGAAGTGAACACATACACTCCCTTTGCAATAATGGTGCTATAAAATGTTTCGTGTCTTGAAAGTTTGCCTAACTCACCTCCTGAATAGGATGGTAGCACAGAAAAAGGTGGCACTGAAATGGGAACAGTTCTTATAAAAATATTGTAGGATCCTGTCTTTCGCCTTGTGTTTGTTTCTTGTGGGGAGGAGAGGGGAGCTGGTGGTTACATTTTTTTCTTTTTTTTTTTTTTTTTCTTTTGAGGCATTTGCAGAATATCAGTCATTCAATTTTAACTCCTTCCACGTCCTCATTCTCAAACCAGCCAGAGAGGTGGGGAGGAAGCTGTATCAGAGATAAAAGATGATATACTTAGCCAAATATAGTCCTTCCTACATCCACCACACTTCTTGGAAGAGAATCCTACAGCGGGCTCTCAGCAGAAAAGATCACCTCCTTACCACTTTTCTTCCCCTTCTCCATAGAAGGCCTGCGAGAGGGAAGGCCCCTTCTTTTTCCCTCCGCCCCTTCCCCCATCTGTCCTAAAAAAGTTGATCATCACTCCCTTTGCTCTCGGGGCTCCCCTCCGGGTTTCGCCCAGTCCAGGTGCCAGCACAGCACACCTTCTCCACGCTGCTGCCCCCGCCCCGGTGCCGGGCACCGCTGCCTTCCAGCGAAATTGGGAAGCGGCGCCCGCGCGGACTCCGCACCCCGCGGCAGGAACGGGCGGCGCGGAGCTCCCACCGAGCCCCCACTGCCCGGCCAGGTAGGGCCCGGGGCAGCGGGTTGGCCGGGCAAGGGCAGGGGAGAATGGGAGGGGGCAGGGAGCTCCTTCTCCCCTCCCTCAGAGAAGCCGAGAGCCTGCCTTGGAAGCGCTTCTCTGCGGATGTGCGCGGTGGCGGCGCTCGCTGGCCTGGGACTTCTCCGGGGCACCCTGCCTGTCCCCCACCCTGCCCGTCCCCCACCCTGCCTGTCCCTCATCCTGCCTGTCCCC
>VXBA01002315.1:30018-57404 GCA_013399895.1 Serilophus lunatus
CTGTCCCCCACCCTGCATGACCCCAACGCTGCTTGACTCCGCTTTGCCTGACCACCACTCTGCCCGTCCTCCACCCTGTCTGACCCCCACCCTGCCTGTCTCCCATGCTGCCACGCTTCTCTTGTCCGGGTGTTGATATACTTAGATAAATATACTCTCCTACATCCACCACACTTCTTGGAAGCGTCTTACAGTGGGCGCTCAGCAGAAAAGGTCACCTCCTTATGACTTTTCTTCCCCTTCTTCATAGAAGGGTTCCTCCCAGCCACTTGGCTCAGACACCTCTCTTCAGGGCCTTGATATACTTTTTTATTATTACAGAGCTGTCATAAATAATTTATCCCTGAAAATGGCTTATTTCAACATCCAGCCCCTCGCTGGAACTGCCAAGTCACCATCTCTGGGCTGTCCACAGCCTTTTTCGTCACACCTGGGTGGCTTTGGAGGAGGATGAGCTCCTTCGGTGCTGATGTAGGTGCTAGGAGCAAAAGATTTTGGCTGAAACAATTATGTATTGGCCCTCAAATGCCTCGTGTAGAAAAAATATTAATATTAGGGACTTGCTATTGCCATTCCATTAATGCTAGTAGAAATGAATTTCTCACATCTGCCATTTCCGTTTTCTTCCTTGCAGTCATGTGTTCACAAAATGAGAAATTCCACTCTTCCTTTTTCAGGAAGTTTTTCAGATTGAGCTGTCTGTGACTTGCTCAGAAGGATTACTTTTTTTTCAGTGATGAATGAGGTACAGAAGAGTTATAAATACAAGTTGAAACTCTCAGATTTGGGAGACTACCCCTGCATCCACTTTACACCTGGCAAGACTTGCATAGTAAGTGAACAACGTATGTTCTTTGAAATTAAGATGGATTTTCATTTTAACCATGAAATTGCAATCCTGGCAGAGTGGTGCTTAGAGCTAGTATTGTTAAGATAATTGTTTGCTAAATACTTTCTTCATGAATGCTGTGCAAATTATGACACTGTGTGGTGATATTTAAAAAATACTTAAAATACATAAGAAGCCATTCTTAAAGAGGATGTATTAGTGCTTTCCTCCCTGAGTCCAGAATGATTGTTTGAGCAGTCTGATGTTCAGCAGAATTTGTAGGTTTGGTTTTTTTTAAGAAAAGAAGGCACAACCCTTCTGGACCAAACTGAGTTTTCCAAAAGCGCTGACCAAAATGAATTACGTGACCGAAACTGAGGATCAGTCACTTCAATGTAACAACCTTCTTTCATTCCAAAATCTTCTGGTGATTCTGTAAAATTGAGGAATAACTGTAATGGTCCTTAAATACACAAAATTGTCAAGTTCAGAGGTATCATTAATGCACTTTACAGAACTTAAAATTTGGTTTGTTTAAAGTTTTTGTTAGTTTCACAATGGCACAAATATTTTTAAGAACCCTTTTTTATTATTAAAATTCCATAAGTGGTTTTAAACATGTATAAGGTTTGAAAAACAAGCTTGAATCTATTGTCACTTTGGGCTGTATACACAACTGGTAATTTAATAAATTTTTGTCGAAACTGTCATTCCCTACTATTGTCGTAGCATATTGCCCATTGCATACTTCTGTACTCCTTTAATAGGTACAGATCTTTGTTTTACTCTGAAATAACTCTCCATTTTTTTCCAAAACTTAAAAATCTTTTTCTGTTCTCGAAAGAATCTCTTCATATTAGCTGACTTGCACCAAAAATGTTTTATCTTTTTTTCCTCTCTTTTTCCCCCTCTGAGCTTTTTGTTGAAGAGTCATGCAAACTGCATGGCTCAAATGGCTCAAACCTTTAGTCTACAATCCATTTCAGACAAATTGATCAGGTTCAACAGCAATGGGAGACTAAGGTCCTGTGTTTTGCTTTTTAATAGTAATCGTGAATATCAAACCTGGTTATTACTAAGTAGCTTGCATTATACTGTGATCATTCAACAAAACTTCCACTGTTTGCTGATGTGATATACAAAACCAGAATTGGATTTAGAATTAAAAATTTGGTGATAAATTATTTTGTCTTTGTGTAGGGGATCATAGTTTTAGGGTTTCTTACAGCTGTATTTCTTCTGGATGTGATAAAGGGGAAAAGTAAATTCAAGAAATTAAAATAGAGAAGCCCTTCTGTCCTCGTGAAGTGTAGAAGCTTGATACTCCGTATGTAGTAGGGAACTGAAATCAGGCCTGACAATTTTGTTATGACCCTTTAAAGTTTTTTCTTATAGTACTCAGCATCCAACTTCTAGTTTTCTAAATCTGGATTTGCCTATCAGTGTGTCTGAAAAAAGGGATATGACACTTCCTTCATCTCTTTGCAGTGCTTCATGAGATGATGGCACACTTCTAAAGAACTGAGGAGGACGATAAGAGGGAGAGCAGCTACACAGTTTGATGTCATTCTGGAATACAGCTGGAAATGCAGTAGCCTCTTGCCTCCAGACTCTTTAGGTCACAGGAAGTTTCTAACTGTAAATCTCAGGGCAGTGTCTTAAACCAGTAAGTGTGTGCTTTCTCAAATTGCTACAGGTTTACTTAATAAAACTAAGAAATGGATTGCTAATGAGGTTTCTTTTGGCAGATACCTGAAATATATCTTGGGTGCATCTGTGTATCTCATTGTCCAGGCACATTTAGGTCAAACTAAGCAAGGTTTGGCTTCTGGGGTTGAACTGAGCTGATCATGCATCTAATCTGTCTGGTTTGTAAGCAAAACTGAGGCACAGTCTTGTAACTAGTTCTGTGTTTGGTTGTCAGTTAACCCTCTCTTCTAAGTAACCCCAGAGACGATGCTCCACACTGGACTTATTTAGAGGTGTTTTCCATTTGCCTTTGAAATCACAGTTGACTACACATGAAGCAGTTGAATATGAGCTTCTTCATGTCCTCCCCCTCAGTGGAAATGTTAATGCTCTCAGCTGGTGCTCGTTGCTTCCATAAACAAAATTGTAAGACAAAATGATCTCTCTCACTGTTTTCCAGTGGTCTCTAAATTAGCCATTAAATATATCCAACCTACAACACTGTGCTATTCTCGTTGAAGGCAAGGGAAGTTTCTACTAGCTGTTTCTACAGGTCTAGTCTTGCAAATTTTATATTCTTTGTGGAAAAAAGAAAAAAAAAGCAGCACTGTCCTACCTTGTGGTAAGTTTCTACTGGCTTGGGATTTGAGTGCTTTTGTAAGATTGTGAAATGCATCTCTTGAACAAGAAAATGGAAGAAGGAAACCCTGCAATGCTTTCTGAATTTAAAATAAACTTACTCAGAAAAATCTAGATACATTACTTGATGTATGGAACTGTTACAATAAAAATATGTAACTTCCCATTTGGAAAGCCTTCTTCAGCACCAGACAATAGTTACACTGTTCACACGCCCAAAGGAATCTGTTTCATTGCACTTGTGATGAATTGTGAATCTGTTTTTCTTAGGCTTTCAGAACTAGTAAGAGCAATTCATTTTCATTTTTCTGGAGAAGGAGTGAGAAGTAACTCAAGAAAATGACTCTGGTGATTTTTTTTTTAGTGTTTATCATGGAATCTGCCACTGGTAAGTAAAATTCTTCAACAGTAAAATCTTCAAAATACATGTCATCTTCTTGACTGTGGCTTGGAGTAGGGCACAGTAGGTACTTTGCAGCTAAGAACAAAAACGTTTGATAATTTCTGTCCAGCTTCAGATTTGGGAAATTAGGAAATAAAAAGAGCAAGGATGCTGCCTGGAGGCACCTGATGATGATGATGTATGTGACCATGACTGTATGAAGAGCCACAGCAAGCATGAGAATAAGTCTGTTTCTTTTTGTGCCATTCAAAAGTGTGGTCACAATAGTTGCTAAACAACAATAATCTCTGAGAACTCCGGGAGAAATAGAGACTGAAGGCTTATTTTATTTTTGACCATTAATGCTAAACCATGTATTTTTTATGACTTCTGTACACAAAAGTAAATTCGGGAAATCCGTTTGGAAAGGCAGACTTCAAGAATAAACTTTACACACATAATCTCATTCCAAGGAAACTTTCCCAAGGATATCTGAAGTTTTTCAGAAATATATCTATATAATGATTTAATTTTAATTAAGAAGATAAGAAAATGCAAATGTTAATTCATAGGATCTGTGCTTTTATCTCAGGCATATTTGTCAAATCAAACCTATGTGAACAATTTGTCTTCGCCATTTATGGCAGCTGCTTTACTTTACACAGAGGTCACAATCTGCCCTTTGTACCAATTTGATTCTGACACTGTGGAACTCACGTGAGAGAATTATAGGGATAGGGTCATGTCTTTTTTTTTCCACCCTTCTTTTCTTTCTGGTTTTGCTTGTGTAAGATGGAGAAAAGGCTTGGAAAACGGAGTTTTTCAGTAAGTATTGCTGGAATAAACAAATGTTGCCAAACCACTTTGTTGAAAGCAAGTTACTTTACAAAAGCCCAGCAGCACAGCAAATCACTTTAGTCAGGCTGACAGTTTTCTGAGAGAAATTACTTGGCTTCCTAATGTATCTTTTTTCTTCTTCCTCTGAAGAGAAGCTGTGTCCCCTCCGTGCCTCCATTGATGTGCTGGAAGGGGAATTTTTTTCCTTTTGTTATCTTGAGTCAAGGCAAGAGCATTTTCAGGAAGAAGCATACACAATAAAGTGGTACAGGGAAAATGCTGGAAGGCAGCAGCTGATAAAGGAAACGCACAGAATTGTTTCTCAAATGAATTTTTTGGAGTTTTGGCCAGCTGAACTCAGTGACTCTGGGAATTACTCTGTCACTCACAGGTGAGTACACAACCCAATGGGTGAACATCTTGCCTTTGCACATGTTTACGATGAAGAAAATTTCTTTGCCTTCCTTTGTATAGCTTGTGGCATCCATACAAAGGAGGTGCAGGGAACTGCATTAATTGGTGTTTTTTCCTACTTCATTTCACAATAATCATCAAGTTGGACCTGTAACATTTTCAAATATCTGTAAGCAGTTGCAGCCTTTTAAAGGTTCTGTAAACCTTTTGATAAGGCAGGTAGCATTTCTGCTGGTTTGTGATTAATTACCTGAACAAAATGAGTAATAGGCAACCCTTCTGTCCCCTGCCAAGTAAAAGGAAACATTTTCTTGTCTTCTTTGCCAGACTTGTTCTTGTTTGCTGTGTTGAGTGGTTGTCACACTATGAGGCTTGCCAGGCTGTCCAACTGTAAAGTAATAAAGAGTGGCACAGCTGAACTCTGCTTTCTGTGCAAACCTTTGCATGCCTGAGGCCATTCAAAGAACACATGAAATACCCGGATTTGTTTCCTTACTGCCGTACAACATCATGAGTCAAAAGGAGAAATACCTCCATTATTTGGTGGTAATCTTCGTAGGAACGCCTTGAAATACTAGGGGACTAAATCAAATGTTTACTGCTTGGAGTTCCTGTGCATAACTTGCACTAAAGCCATGATTTAGCATTTACAGTTGAAACAATGATTAGTTTGAAGCAGATTACTTTGCATGTAATGATTTGAGCTGTTCTTCAAGTAGTATTTCTAAGGTTCTTTTCTGGTTTTAAAGGGTATGTGACTGCAGATACTGAAAAATGCTTTTCACATTTTTGCAGTAACATTGCAGACTCAGTTTACAGTTCTAAGCTAGATTTCAATTGCTAGCTTTCAAGTTGACTTGGAAGCTGAAAGCTTTGTTTTGTTTTTATGTGTATCATCATCATCTTATTGATATTATTTTTAAAAGTACTGAGTGATGGTATATGAAATGTTAAATATTTTTAATTGAGGGTTGAGTTTGAGAAACATTTTATTCATTTGTGCTGAACTCAATCTTAGGAGAATAGTCTTTAGGAGTGATAAGTGTGGCAGTTTGTTTACTTTGTTGTTCAATTTTGTGTAAAGATGTTGTATTACTCCGTACAGATATTTGTCTGAATAAGCACAGCTGAAGCCTCCTGCCCAGGGTTGATGTTTAGGAGTTAACATTAGGTGATACCTGGCACAGTCTTGTCTGTTGTCATGGAATGGTACCTTGAATTTGGCTTTAAATTTTGACTTGATCAACTGATCAGGGTTAGTGTCTTCCAGGAGGTATGGCCACTTCCCAAAAATGCTGTTAAATCTAACAATTTACTCTAATGCCAGCAATTAACCAGTGGCACAAAATGCTCACTCTGACTTATCATGGAGCAAGATAGGTGGAGAGCATTCCTGAATTGCAGGGCTACTGAAGGATATTGGTTGGAGTCTCAAAAAGAGGAAAAGAGAGGAAAAGGAGATGAAAACTGTGACAACCACAGCATCAATCCACAATCGTTGTGTTTTTGTGATTATTTTAGGGTCTTGGAGTAATGACAGTAAATGCACAGTAAATTACAAGAACTGTGTAAAATTAATACAAAAAAGTGTAAACCACAAAACTGAGGGAAACAGCCTTACATATAGAAGAAGGAGATGATGGGAAAAGAACTCAAGTAAAACTAATAGGATAAAGTTTGTTGACATAAGTATTTGTTGGAAAACACAAGAATGCCAGAATCCTTTATGAAATGTCTTGTTTGCTTAAGCAAGAAACTCAGAAGAAAGGTTTTGATTACATCAAAACATTAATTTGGAATTTACTTTTGATTTTCTGCATTTTTGTCTCATTTTCTAGGACTATATTATGCTGCTACATTTCAAAACTCAATTTTGAAGAAAAAAATTCTATATCTGACATGTATTTCTTTTTTTTCCCCCAATATTTCTTTCTGTTAGGCCCACACAAATAGTCATGTCTCTGTTAAGATCAGAATGAAGGCACATGCCAGAAGCTTGTAATCCTCCTGTGGGAACTCTTCACAGGTCTCACTGCTTAAAGAATAGGCATTAGGGGATTTTTGACATGAGATTTTAAGAGGATCTTGGGCTTAGTTTATTTGATGGCTCTCACTAATGGAAGGCATATTCAATGAGTTACATTTAAGCAGAGACAGAAGATTATTGCAGAAACTGTTTTCTGCAGACACAGAAGGCTTTTAGTATTCTAGTGTTTATTTATAGGGAAAAATGGTGGGTTATTGTGAACTACTGAAGTGGCTTAAGATTTAATAGGAATGACAATTACAGTGAAGCTGGTTTCATTTCAAGAGTATTTATAATAGGTAAAAGTTTTGCTTTTGAAAGCAGATATTCTAAGTATATATTTATCTTCTTTTTAATTTTCAGCTATTTAATTTAGAGGTAAGTATTTGTAAGCTGTTTGGGAAATTATTTTTAGAGTACTTGTAACTGTTGAAGCAGTTTCAGTGAAAAATGTGACAATGACCTATACTGCAGATTTTCAAGAAAAGAAGACAACATGACAGTTTTTGCAGGCTAACTAAATGTAGGCATTTTTTCCCCTGTTATGTTGCAACTGACAAAATATAGGAAACAAGAGGTGAAAGTGATATAACAATGTTTATAACAATATTAACCACTTACTTTTCACTTAAAGAAGAATCAGAAGTTTTATAGATAAACACTTAAGAATCAGAAGTTTTATAGATAAACCAGAAGTGCCCTGCTGAGACATATGTAGACGGCTGACATGTGCATATGTGTGTATTAATGTGTTCCCATGTGCTTGTTAGTATACTAGACTTAGGATATAAATTCAGGAATTAATGAACATCACCTGAAAGTCTGAATGTGTCCATCTTCAGCAACATTTCTTGAAAACAAAAATTTAATAAGTACTTGTAGTAAGAGTGGTAAGCAGAAAAACTGTGTCAAAGATCATTGGCAGGATTTCTAATTCGTATGGGTTTTTGTATCCTGTAGCCTGTGGTTATCAAAGAGAAAAACAAAATACAAAAAAGCAGGTTATCAGGTTGCTCTGTGTTGGTGACCTTGAAACTGAGGAAACTCACAGGTTCCTGAAAAACCTCTGAAAGTATGGAGATCTGTGATGATAAACATGTGCTACTATTGCTTGCTTTTTCAATATATTTAGAAGAGTTAAAAGCAGTGACAACATACACATAGAGTTAATATCACAATTTTTAAGGCAGAGTGACAGTTTCTGTAGTAGATTAAAATACTGAGATGACACTGGCAGTGAAATAGGTAAGGAGTGACTTAGAATCGTCTATGTATATAGTAAACTTGGTTTTATTCTCTAAGGGCATTCACTTCCCTGTGTTGTTTCCTGTGCCAAGCTAGATTTTGTTGTTCCTTCTTGGTGGGTTTGGTGGGGAGAATTGAAAAACAGAAATTGTTTTGTACCCCACAAAGAATCACTAAACAATCTCAGCAGGTAAAAAACAGGATAGAATATAACAATTCAGATACTAGCAGTTTAAAGAATACAACTAAATGCATCTTTTTTTAGTTGAAAACCATATATATGGCAGACAACTAGAAATTTTGTAGGACAAATTCATCTTTGTTTGCATAGCTGTTGTTTTGACACGTTCCAGGGAGCTGCTCCTTGCCAGATTTTGGCTCATTAGAATATCTTGATCCACTTTGGGTGAAATCCTTTTATTTGTTGAAATGATTTCCCAAAATAGGATCACAGAAGAAAGACTCTGTGAAGTGACAGTGCTGAGGTTTATTGATCCTTTTTTTCCAGCTGCTGAATCTAGATAGTAAAATCATGTATGTTTTGTGCCTAGATCTGTAATTGCTTCTCCAGCAATATTCATATTAGTAGTGGGATACCTAAAGAAACACAGACTGAGTGGAATTAATGGGAACTAATGTTTATGTCTACGCCTAAACTTATTTTAAGTACCTTTACTGTCAGGGAGAGAGGCCTTTCTGGGGAACATATTATCTTGTCCTAAACCAAACATGTAAAATAGATCATATAAACAGCACTGTAAAAGGCTGACTACTGACTGTGGTCCCGCTGCTTATTGTGATTAGTAGCTCTTATTTAAGTGTGTAAATAGTCATGTTGGAGAATAGGTGAGAAGGACTCCACCCACCACGAATACCCACAGAAGCACTTCTCTGATGAAAAAGTTCTGGTAAGGCTTTTCCTGTTTATAACAGCCTAGTTAACAGATTGAGAAAATAAACCACTGTTTTGATTAGAGTATTCATTATCAGTAATGAATATCTCAAGTGAGTAAAGAGAACAAGGAGAACCTGTGTAGGCTGAGAAAGGGCTATAAAGAGAGTGAGAAGAATACATAAATATATTTGGCAAGCTTAAAAAGTGGAAAAGAAGCAACCTGAGACTTAGTCTAAATTCACCATATAAATTATGACGTCATAGTTATGAATCTTGTTCAGTCTAAAGGCATGACAGTCAAGAATGGTGTTTAAGCTGACATACTTGCCAAGAATGCTTCTCTATTCCAATTCCTTTGTCCTCCTGGCCCTTCTCCTTGAAATGATTCCTGATTAGCTGCAGCTCTGAGAGCAATTTACATTTCTTCTCTTGGAGGCAGAAAGATTCAGACATATTTATGAAGATATGACTGACATTGGAGAGAAGTGCTCAGTGGTTACTGCTTTTGCTTTTTTCAGGCCCTGTTTTTCAGTAAACAAATGAGAGCTTTATGCACTAATTGCAAAATCTCACCTGTTAACTGATAGAATCTCTCCCACTAACTGACAGCAATATATGGCTTTCTCTTAAGCTCTAACTTTGCCAAAGTCAAAGGTCCTTCAAGGTCCTTTCTCTTGGTAGTCATGTATTTGGACAGAGGAATAACTCACAGCAGTGAAATAACTCAAAGCTGTAATCTGATTTTTTCAAGGAATATGTGAATAGAACTTAGTAGATATCTGAATGACAATGATGAGGTCCTTGATATTCAAAAGAGGTATTTTTGGGGCGTATTTGTGCAATATTTTATAGATACTGCATGGGATGTGATGTCTGTGCTATAGAAGTAGTAGTTGCTGGGTCACCTGGAGTGGTCACCTACTATAGATCTGTCCATATTAAAAACAAAGAGATGCATCCTTTCCTAAATGCCTTGTTTTGCAGACATGCTTGAATCCATAAATGATGCTGTAATTCATAAGACTTGTGGAGTTTAGTATCAAACAATGATCAATGTTCTTTGTAAACAACAACAGAGTTGCCTATCTCATTTTTGATGTAGTTTACAAGTTACTGCTTTAAACCTTAGCAATGAAAAAGAGATTAAACCTGCAAAATCTTTAGCTGATTCCAGCTCCTAAAATTCTTTTATGCTCTCTTGTAACTACACACAATGCCACAGATTGTTGTATTCTTGTTCAGGTTGATGTAACACATATTGTCATATTCCATTTATACAACTGTATTGTCAAAAGTTTTGTGATAGTCAATTTAGTCAATTAACCGGTTTGTTAAAGTAAGTAACACTTACTTGGTGGGGGGAGGGACTAAGTAATAAAGGGGAATATAAATAATTAGATCACTGTAGATGTGCTTTTTACCTAACAGATGTATCAGAGAGTTTATTTGTATTTTGTGTGTAACTCACTAGGCTGCATTCTTTTAAAAAGCTCCTAAAACTGATTTTGCTAATTTTTTTTTCATAGCGATGGAACACAAAATTTTACAGTTCAGAAGTGGACTTTGAATGTGCTTGAAAGAAATAAAAGCAGCTGTTTCAACCAAAATCATTTAACTACAGAAATAAAAAATGCTGGAACTGGTCATTCACTGAAATGTAGTGCTTTGTCTGCTAATGAAAATGACAGCATAACATGGTACAAGGTAATTACTGAAACAGTTTCAGTCAAATCACTGGCTGTAGAAGCAAAATAACTGATTGCAGGAAAAAATGATTGCAAACAAATTTCTAGAAGCATCTACAAACATTGTAAAGCTTTAACTTCTCAGGGGATTAGGGAAGAAAGAAAACTTTAGACAGATATACAAAACAAAGGTTTTCTCTGCTCTTAGATTTGTTAGAAAAATGTACCTGTCTCAGAAGTTACTAAACTGGTAGTTTGGAATAGTAAAAGATCTGATATCTGCTTGCTGAGTTAGACAGCAGCTTGTTTAGCCAGCTGCTACTTTGCTGATATACATATTATACTGACACTAAATAAGGTGCCAAGGTATTTGTTTTACAGTTGGCATGTATTTGTAAAGTAATGGCAAACTTTTCACTTTTGCCGTTTCTGAACAATTTTTATAAGTGTGTAACAGATCCAGTTCTGTTCATTTTAGGTGGGTCATCGATGCTGTATGAAGCACCCTGAACAGGTTACTTCCACCCTATCCCTATGCATCACTTTAGCAGTGCTTCTTCTCAGGTTTCCTGGCTGGAGTAACAGACCCTGTTCACTCCATGTTGAATCAGTTTCAGGAAGGCATTTTGACTGCTTAAGTATGGGCATCTGGAATGAGCCTGGCAAGAAAGAGCTACAGCCCTGTTTCATTGTTCTTTGGGGCCCAAGTGGTTGGGATCATTGATAGATAGGGCAATAGGCTGTTATATTTTCCTCAGTAAAGGACCATACCTCAGACTGACCTCTCTCATGGCTAAACTAAATATACCAGTGCTTAATATTTTAATGCCAGATACTGTGGAAGACCGATGAAGCAGCCATCCTTGTACCTAAATATCCTATAGCAATTGATTGGGTGAAAATTTTCAAAGTCTTCCTATTGCACCCTAAGCTGAGATAAAACAGGGATGCTCATGCAAACCTTTTGAACAAGAGCCTGCAGGTAAACATATGCATCCAGACAATGTCCATTCTTCGGGCAATTTCCATTAGTGATCATTTCTCTTTTAATCTTAGATAATTCAGACCAGAAACAGATATTACTGCCTTTTCACAGGACATTTCACTTAGCATGTGCTGTAAATTAAAAAAAACAACCCAGAAACCAGGGTTTGTTTCAGTGACAGAGAGAGTAAATACATGCGAAGCCAGTTCTTGTCACCCTCTGATGGTCACTTTCCTTATTGTCAAGGCATTTTGTTTTAACCTGAAACCTCACAAGCTAGACAGCTTTGGGCCATGAGCAGATGACACCTACAGGCCCAAGACATCATTTTGTGGGAGAGGGGAAAATTGCTTTTAAGTTCCAAATACAGTATTTTTATACTCAGACACTTACTTGAAATTGCAGAGCTCTCAACTTCTAATGGGTTAAATGTTCAAATGTTGCATTTAAGTGACCACCTCATTTGGGTCAGACACATGACATTGAGGTAGTGAAAAAAGTGATGGTGACGCTGTATTTCAAAAACAATTTTTAATTTCTTTAAGGTTTTGAATGCATGTTTGCTACAGAATACTGTTTTCTGGTTTTATTGATGCAGGACTGTAAAAATTATGAAAATGAAACGGAGTGGGAACTGAATTTTAGAACCTTAACAGTACAACACTCTGGGATATATACCTGTAAAATTTTAATCAGTCATGAAGGAAAGATATACCACAGCACAAATACAATTAAACTGGTAGTAGAAGAAGGTAAGAAAGCTTTCTAAAATTTTGAAGCATACTTTTTTTTTTCACTTTACAATGGAGGTTTTTAATTGCAGCTCTCATTTGATAAATATATACAAGGAGGAACAAGTCTGATAATCTAAATTATTTCACAATAATATGAAAAGTGAAAAAGCAGAAGTTAAGATGACATGTTACCAATTTTGGAAGATATACTTAGTATACTTTTCCTGCAGTTTTTTTTTTCCTCTTCAAAACAGATTTTGTAAGTAAGTCATAGAGACTTACTAAGAGTTTTGCAGAAGAGCCTTTTCAACCATTTTAAATTGTACACTGTATATATATATATATATATATATGCATGTGAAAAAAATTCAAGAAGACATACTGGTTTTTAAACTGTTTAATAACACAAGAGTCCAGGTATTGTTCTTTAAATGAGATGGAATGCATGCAATTAGCTTTAGAAGTAGAGCAAGTATGTAATTTTTACTGTGGAACAATGTATGTAAGCTATTACTTCAATAGCAATACTTCTGTTTTAGATGCACCAGAGGCTGTAACTTTGGAGATAGTTGGACATCATGAAGAAATTGAAACAGAAATAGGTAGGAAATGAGTAGAAGAATCTTTGTGGTAGCTACTGCACATACATGGTTTTGTTCTGTTCTCTTTATGATTGATCATCTAGTTAAGTGTAATCAAACTTAAGAATTGTCCGTGCACCCTCCTGTATCTAATATAACCTGACATCTGGTTATGTTTTGCCTAGTGTATTCCATGACTGGCATACAAGTACACTAAATGTGGCTTTTACACAGGCAGAAGCTGAGGTTGCTGCTATGACCAGCAAGAGAAAGTGGTGGTGGTGGTGATGATAAACCATCTCTGGCTTTGTTTTGTAGATATCAAATCCTATGAAGCAATTTTTAAAAGATGCATAGTTTATTCAGTGAACAGCAATAACGAGAAATCCCCTTGATACCTGATGCAGTTAGGATGTTATTCTTCAGGGAAATGAGAAGTGTGAGAGGGGACAGTCCTGGCAGTACAGGCATGTTCTGTCACTGCTTCAAAGAATTTGCTGTATTGTCAGGAGACCTTATTTTTATGCTTCGAGTTGGGAGTAGGTTAGATAACATGATCTGCAGGCTTCACACAATATTGGACAGGATACGGGATTTTGTGATTGAGGCTGTAATTAATTTTTAAAAACAGAAATTTACCTATGTTTTTCCTCTTCTGTGCCTGAGGGCTTCTTCCATCTGGTTACCTAATCCCTTCTTCCCAAGTCTTATCTCCTCTGTAGCTCACACCTGTATCTGATTTGCTTATCGAGGACCTCAGATGCTAATTTTCCTTCCTTCCTACAAATACTAGTTGGTAGGTCCTTTTTCCAATGTTAGTACCCCAATCCTATGATGTCTTATGTCTTCAAACTTCCCAGTATATCCTTCTTGCACATTTCTTCCTAGCTACTGTGCTTGTCCCAACCCTTAGAAGTTAGCAGGGTTCAGCATCAAATGATTATGAGCTACCTCTTTTCCATCCCTTGTCTGCCTTTAAGGCATTGAACTACGTGCTGAAGATGAGACAGGTGGCATGGTGGAGAGTGAAAGGATGCCAGGATGAGCTAGGTCCATGACCTTTAAAACCTGTCATTGTTTAGATGGTGTTCTATAATATTTCCCCCAAAATAGCTGTTTTGTATGATGGAAAAGCTAGAGTTGCTTGGTAGATGATACTAGAAAGTTAGGTCTTTGTATCAGTCTGTGCAAATGTGATTTGGATTTCTAAGGTCTGAATCTACGATGGACAGATTTTCATCTGGATCCTGCTTTGAAGGTTCTGGAACTATCCCCTCTGATAAATCTTGAGAAGTCAGTTTATGTGTGTCCTTAGAGAACTGTTGGACAATTCCTCCTTTCTGGAAAGCATTTGTGCATATGGCCTAACAATTACTAACATGCAATTTTCCTGGCTTAATAAAGGGCATTCTGGATGTGTTCCCTGGAAATGATGCTGGCTTAGCTTGGAATTAGTGGTGCAAAGTTGCAGCTAACTTAAGCTTCCTGTGGCAGTGTTTAAAAAATCTCACTCTTGAAAGCTGCAGTCTTCTCTCTTTAAAAGGACTACTGTTCACTTGGAAAAATAATTTTGCACTTTCTTAAAATTAACTGAATTTTATGGGGTGGTTTCTGTCACTTCCAGTTACCGCTTTGAAATGGGACAAGTAGCTGACTGAGTGAATGACTTGTTCACATATTTAGGAATTTCCAGGTGTGGGATGAGAATTTTCTTCTGTGAGATTTCAGCAGGAGCTTTAGTTTTATTGAGTAATTATATATAGTTTACCTTCTCTAAAGCCGGAATTTCTTTGGCCTATTTAAAGTCACCTGGCTGTGATGGTTTATCTCAGAGAAAGCAATGGATGACTGTCACTGCAACAGAGTGCAGCAGAGCTCTATGCTGAACCCACCACCAGAGCAGGTGGAACATGTAGCAGGGGCTACGAAATCCAGAAAGGGGCACAGGTCATGAGATATTTTGCCTAGAAAGCTCACATTTTACTGCACTGTGAACATAAATATTATTTCTGACTAGACCTTCTCATGTTCTATAATTTTTTTAGGTAGAGAAGAGATACTCAATTGCACAGGTTTCTTGGGTTATTCTATGCAAGAAGATGCCAGCCTCTACTGGTTAATTAACCAAACATTTCCAGAACAATGCACAGGTATCCCTGAGAAAGAACCTTCAATATGTGAAGAAGAGATCAAAAAATTACAGTAGGTTCCTGAAAATGCTGCACTTTGTATGTGATAATGTCCTGCACTTTGTGGAACTGCAAATTCTGTAAAACTGGTCTGAGGGTTTTTTTTAACCTTTTTCTCAAAATCTGCCTCACGGGTGGTTGTAGGTTTCTGTACAAATAGTGTTGCTAACACCCTTTCCTGTTGCAGGTTGGGAAATAAGTTCTATGTCACACGGCTACTACGGATTAAAAGAGTAACAGATGAGAACTTGAATTATAATTTCACCTGCATGTTGCAAGCTGATGAAAGCATACAGATGAAAAGAGTAAAACTGAAGAAAGGTATGGCATAATCTATAAATCATACTTCTCATACATAATTATTAATCATGCCAGCCTTCTCAATCCTAAGGGCAAGGTACTGATTTCAAAATCTCTCCAAATATGTCTGTCTGCTTATGAAGGCCCTGGTCCATCTAGTGCTGGACCTAACAACACTCTGGGTGATTCTCTGTGCTCTGAGACAGGGGCAGAAGGAATTGTTAGAGCAGCTGTGTGTGGGCTCAATAGTCTAACTGCTCCTGCTGTGGACATAGCTGGGGACAGATCCCTGTGCAGCATGTCATTAACATGCCATGAAAGAACATTCCCCTGTCCTCTTCTACTCATCAAATTGATGAGATCACGGGAATAAAATACCCAAACTTGGTGCAGACCATAATCTTCTGTTTGGAACGCTTTGTTTATTAAGCATCTCTTCCTAAAACTAAAATCCGAGGTTTTGGTTGAGTTTTGGAGGGATGATGGTTTGTTGGTGGATTTTTTTTTTGTGGGTGGGTTGGTTTTTTGCCTTGGAAAGGTCAATCTTGTATATTGGTGATAATGCCTGAAAAGTTCTGGTCAATGGTTTCTCTCTTGTCAGGGTCTTTATCCTTCCAGCTATGGAAAGCTGACCTCTACCATATGGTAGTACTTCACATTTATAGTCCAGGTAACCTGCAGATTCAGCAAAAATGGGCATTCTCAGGCCTTTCCAAAATTTACTGGGAGAAAATATGTGAAAATAGATTTTCAAATGATGATGTTTATAAATAAAGCAAAAGAAATACAGACTACCATGAGCAAAATTTGACAGTGCCTTCATAAAAACTTAACAAAGTTAAGTGTTAAAAATTTATGGTTGGAACTAATAATGTCCCCCCCCAAGATAATATAATAATAATTAAGAAAAAAAAAAGCCTGAAAGAGATCAGAAGAAAAAAAATATTTTGAGTAAAGGGATTAAAGGGGACATAAAGGACTGATGTGAGTGGACTGAGAGAGGGATGAAAGGTAAAAACTATCAAGAAATACAAAGAACCTGAAGGAAACTCATCACAAAAAGAGGTGGCCACCAGTTTGGGATGCTGTACATCTATGAGGTTTTGTAATGTCAGTCTTGATCTCGCATCCAGTTCATTTATATGTGTGAAGGCAAGACTGCTTCTCTAGTTTTTA
This sequence comes from Serilophus lunatus, assembly GCA_013399895.1. Taxonomy (NCBI): domain Eukaryota; kingdom Metazoa; phylum Chordata; class Aves; order Passeriformes; family Eurylaimidae; genus Serilophus; species Serilophus lunatus. The sequence goes on from VXBA01002315.1 coordinate 46,625, forward strand.
AACTAATCCATGTTCTTTAGTTTTATTCCATCTGAGGGCAAGTGGCATGCATATGTTCTTGAAGTATTAGCAGGAAAACATTCACATCAACATTGCAATTCTTTGAGGTGATTTTAAGGTTCCATCAGTATTGGATACAGTAGTCTTGTCATATAATAGTCTTTGTTAAGGCTGTAATTTCCTGGGTTTCTGTTTTACAGGGAACGCCCAAGATCTGCCTGTGCACATATTTACAACTGGAATCATCCTCGCTGTACTATTTCCATTTGTTGCTGTAGCTACAGTGTTTGTATGTGTGATGTTTAGGGTCGACTTAGTTCTGTTTTACAGGAATATATGCAGAAGAGACGACACTGCTGGAGGTATTACCTTGCTAATGCTGATGTTGAAATAAGTGTATTGATTGAAAAATAGATTCTGGTAGGCTCTATAAAACCATCATCTTTGAGGAAGATAAAAAAATTTGTCTTAAATCCATGAGTTTTGTGAGTAGAAACAGCAACAAATATGTAAAAGATAACTCGATGGTCAGATGGTAAAGTGTTTGTTATACATCTGATGCAATAATAGCAGGTAAAAACAGTGAAGAGGCTGCCTCTGGAGCAGGTAGTGGAAGGGATGTGGTTAGATGCTGTTCACATGAGCTCTGTTCTGCCATATTCTTCATCACAAAAATTGATAAAGGTGGAGATGTTTTCAGTTATCTGTCTGTGAAGAGGATGAGCACTCTGGAGTTGTCAACCAGGTAGACCGACAAATTTATTTCACCCTCATGGGTGCCCTTCAGTGAGGTTGCAGTGTTGACAGGTTTGTGATTACATGCACTTAAGGAAAGCAGGAGTGCACACTGCCAGTATCTTACCAGGCAGTGTCTCAGTGGCCTTCATGGCAAGCAAGTTATTTACCTAATTTTTGGAATAATTTTTCTGAATATGGTAGTGAAAAAACTTGCTGTGTTTATGGAGCTGTTTTTCTTAGCCTTCCTTGGTCTCTAGGTCAGCTTGAATATAACTTGAATAAACTACAGTGGTTGAAGATTTGTCAGTAATGGGTAGATGTCATTTATGCTTACTGGTGTTGTTTATCCATTTGTTGATGTTAGCTATCATTGAGTACACTGGCTTACAAGGACAATCTCTGAGAATCTAGAGAGGAGCTGCCTGCCAGATACTAGGCAATGGATTTCCTATTCCTAGTGCTCTTGCAGGTGTAGGGTTTTATTGAATTTACTCTCTCTTTGCTCTCTCTTACGAATGACATGTAATAAAGTATTCAGAACAGGAAGCAAAGAAGTATAATTTAAGATGCAAAACCATGTGCACCATTGTGTCTATCCAGGTACTTGTTCTGTGGCAAGGTTCCTTATCACTCAGTGTAATAGACCTGGTCTCTGAATTGGTCTTTGATTTTGTGTTCGTAAATTACCGGCCAAAGCATGACCAGACATCGTATACCATGGTATACTCTTATAATTAAAATAATTAACTGATTTAATCTCTTTTGCCACGACCCATTCTACAGAACTACTTGATCCTCTTAGAAAAAGAGTAAAATAAATATGGAAACCTGCAATATCTCTTAAACAGCAATTTTATCGGGTTACAGATACATTTTTGCTTCTCTTCATTTCTTGGTCATCACAGATGTGACTTTAGCTAGTTAAATTAATCTTATTTCAAAAACACGTTAGAAAAGAAATGTTGTTTTAAATATTTGCCTAATGTAATCAGGATCTTTTGTATTAAATTTAAATTGGTTCAGGACTTCTTTTGAATCTGATGAAGAGTGTTTGAAGACTGTTCAGGGTATCAAAAGAAAGATCAGGAGCTTCTAGATGCTTTGTAACTGAGACAATAATTTTGAAAACCAGAATGGTAGATCAAATACTGGATTTTTGATGATTCCTAACAAGAAAACAATTGACAATTTCAGATGGAAAAGAATATGATGCATTTGTGTCTTACCTGAAAGACTGTGTTTCTCCCATTGAAGAAGAGAGAGAATTTGCTTTGAAGATATTACCCATGATTTTAGAAGAAAACTTTGGGTACAAGTTATGTATATTTGAGAGGGATGTATTCCCTGGAGGAGGTAAGTGTATTGAATATTCTTGTCATTAAATAGGCTCATCATTTTCACAGAAAAATAAGTTTGTAATTAGAAGGAATTGTGCCCAATGTCATATGCCTTGAAAGGATACATTTTTCATTTCATTTAGACTGTGGACATGCAAAGTTTGCTTGAGCACATTGTACATACTTTATAGATATATTTATGAATTCATATACACTTACAAACACATCCATATCTTTAAGGAACCAAGATGAAAAAGATAGCACAAAGAAAGTAAAAGGGAGAACAGAGATGATGTCAGATATTTCACAGTAATAGTGATTTTGCTCTGCTTTTTCTCAACAGAAAATGATGTACTCAAATTTACTGCACAGATCAGTCGGTGTCTCAGTACTAGTTACTCTTGGGTAACTTGTAGGTTTTCTGTGTCTTCAGTGTGGTGATTGAAACCGTTTTCTGAATGTAATGGGTGCCATAACCAAATAGAAATGAGAACATGGATTTTGTTTCTCTACATGGCCTATGAATAGATCTTTCTTTTGCAGATGCTTGGAAAAAAGATACCAGGAGTTTCCATTTTGTCCAAAGATCTAGTCGAAGATTAGGATTGCATTGTTTAAACCATAGAACAATAAAATCAGTCAGACTTCTTCACTAGGCAGGATCTTGACTCTTTGTATCCCTTCCCAACATATTTTTCTAACCTGAGAGGCGCCACCACTCTTCCAAGCCATTTTTTTTTTTTTTTTAACTTCTTTATAAGTGTTAAAAGAGGTTTTACTGAAGTTTGCAATTTGATTCTTTCATAGTTTTTCTCTGGTCTGAGAATGTGGAAAACAGAATTTTGTGAACATGGAAAACCGTTTATTTGCAGGTGCCTTTGTTGTTGCAACACTTGTCAGCCTCCTTTTCTCCTCAGTTGTCTCTTCTTTAGGGTAATTCTGCAGGTTGCTTTGCCTTTCTCTACAAGGCATGTTTTCTAGATCTCTGGTCTTTATAGACCTTGTTCCATGGTGCTGAATCAAGCACTGGAATCCGTGCATAAAAATTGCATTTGATGTTTAAAGGATATCATCATTTGCTTTCATTCATTATTTTTCGTGCCCAAAGTCATCAATCTAAAGCACAGTTGGAACTCATTCTGTCATTACGTACTAGTCTTATCAACCTTAGATTACTGGGAATAGATTTGGGTGCTTGACATCATAAAGGAAGATATAACTGAAGGGTTACTGAATATTTGGAGAGATGTTGCTGTTGTTGGCTTTCTGCATAATTGCTAAAATGGTACCTATTATGAAAGAGCAAAGAGATGTCTGGAGAGTGGAAAGTTAAATTTTGCTGTCACCTTCCATCCATGTGACAGCCAGACAGCTGTCAAAGTTAGGTTTTTGTCTGCTCTAAGGAAAAATTTTGGCCATATCTGAATTAATTTTCATATAGTCTTAATCTGTAATGCATATTAGTCTCTTCGTAAGGACAGGATGCTTACCATCACTTTATAAGAGGAACGTTTTGGTACATATGTGAATGTTACTAAGTCAATTTGGTGCCTATCCTTTCAATTTAACAACACATTTATCTTTAATTTGCAGCAGTTGTTGATGATATCCATTCATTCATTGACAAAAGCCGAAGATTAATCATTATACTGAGCCAGAATTATGTTTCTGACAGAGCCATATATGAACTTGAGAGTGGACTGCATAAAGCCCTAGTTGAAAGAAAAACTAAGATCATATTAATTGAATACATGCCTATACGTGACTATAATTTCTTGCCAGAATCACTGTCTCTTTTACCATCAAAGAGGGTTGTGAAGTGGAAAAAGGATAAATCTCTTCCTGTGAATTCCAGATTTTGGAAGAATCTTCGATACCTGATGCCAGCAAAACCTACCAAGCTAAACACCAAAGTACACTATGATAATCCTGACCTAGACTCAAAAGCTGCTCAACCACAGACTCAGGTCTCTGACTTTAATGCAGTAGTATAAAAATTCTAGTGACAGAAGATGTTGCAGAAAACGGTGAATTTTGGTAACTAATAAAACTAAATAATATTGGGAAATCGTGTTCATAAGAGGCCAGCTCTGAGATCTGAGAAGAATGTAGAAGTTTTTACAGTGATTAGGATGATGCTAAATACTGGTAAATACCCCAATGCTAAATGCTGTCCCAGAGAAAGTTTTCTCAGCAATCTCTACAAGGAGCAGGAGCTTCATTCTGCTTAGGACTTATTATATGGCACAAAACACAATGAAAAAGAGTTTTAGTTCACATTTTTCAGTAATGTAGAATATCAGTTTTACTTGCATACTTCTTGAGGCCCGTCAGTAAATCTATTAGTATTTGCAATCTCTTATTATTATCCAGATGCTCTTTTTTTGTGTTTCTAAGGATCCTAATTGGAAGTAGACCCAAATACCTTCTACCCTAGAGAGTGTGGCAGCAGACTTTGGGCAATGTCAAGCAGAAAAACCATGAAAACGGAGAAAAGGGATATGTAGGGCAGATTTTGACAGGTTAACAGTATTTACTACTGAGTTATACATGGTCCAGATAAGCCAAGTGGGAGTGATTTGGAGGAATGGTGAAGACTGTTTACATGCTGTTTCACTGAGAAGAATGTAAATGCTCATTTTGGCAAGAAGAATGGAACGAGACAGAAATAACAGTATTTTGTTCATGGATGCTGAAATCACACTGTGACAGGTTGCCCTGAGAAGTTGTGGAGTTTCCCTCACTGGAGATACTCAAGAGCCATCTGGATGCAATCCTGTGCCATGTGCTTTACAACAATCCTGTTTGAGCAGGGAGGTTGGACCAGATGATCCACTGTGGTCCCTTTCAATCTGACCTGCTCTATGTTTCTGGGATTCTGATGTACTCTGAGTTATGTGTAGGGAATTTAGATGAAAATGAGATCTTCAGTGTATTATGTATACTCCTAACCCTTTGGAACCCTTTGGAGCTCTTGTACTTAGTTTTTAAAAGAAACTTAGTAATGTCATTCAAAATTATGCTAATCCTCCCTTATTATTAGCTGCCTGACAGAAGGTAATAATTCTTGGATAAAATGGAACCATATTTCCTCCTAGTACAATGGGGAGAAATCAGTGGAGAATCATTTTGGAAGATCTTGTCAGTGTGCTAGGAGACCATCAAGGCTCTGCCCACTCTCATCATTGTCTTGCATTCCATTAATGCTACTTCTGAGGAGGCATCTCCTTTACACTGACAATTCATGAAGCTGTAGAGGGAAAGCTCTGTTACTTTCTCAGTGCATTTGAGAACAGTGTTGAAGTGCTGAGTGTTAAGGCAATGTCTAAAAGTTCACGAGAATTAATTACTTTGTTGTTTGTCATATATCTTTTTATAATGCATAGTTTCTGACAGGTAAAATAGAATGCTAATTGTGGATTTCCAAAATGGAGACAACATAGGTGCCAGATTCACAGACAGATGGAAAGGATCAAAGGCATAAGGCAAACATCTGTAGTGTCCTTCAGATCAGCTCTAAGAGGTCTCCTTTCTGTCAGGCAACTAATAAGCTATGTGAATGGGGCATTTAGGCAAAATTCACTGGCATAAGCTTTTACTGAAGAGCATTTATCCTCTGAAAGTATGTGTGCCTTTACATTTCCAAATCTTTCTCAATGTTCAGTTCTTCTCTACTGGTGTTTCCTGTGGCTTCTAAAAACAGATAATTTTTAACATTCTCTGTTAGCACAGAAATGCCATCAGACATGCTGGGCACATTAATTTCTTGGCCAAACAGCTTACAGAAAAGTTAGTAACTTTCCTAATACTTAACTGAGGTGTTAAACTCGCACCTCAGCTACATAGTGTGTCATAAACTGTCATCCGTATATTGCCTGTCAAATTCAAGGTCAAGTGTGTTATACTACGCATGTGAATATGGATAGTGCTCTGGACTGTTTGTTATTTTAACTATTTGTTAAAAGCTCTGGACTGAGTCTACCCTTTATGAGAATCAGCTACTTGAAATTGAGATTGATTTTCCCCCTCACATCAGCTGGAAGAGATGATGTGATTGCATATACCTGCTACACCTCATGAACCCGTATTCTGAAGCCTGTGACACCATTGACCGCACTGAGGTTTTGCAGGATAACAGAGGACCATACATAAGGAAGGTTGAAAGCTAAATGGCATTAACTCCAAAGTTGTTTGAATGCCAGCAAATCAGATGCACGTTGAACTACTCAACATCTGTAAAAGGGGAAGTATTTTAGCACAGAAAGGTATCATGACAGTCCTTTATTCTCTATAGCTGATCCCCACTGCTGATGGGGATGTTGTTCTTATCACTCCAATATCCTGAATTACTGACATTAATCAGAGACTGGAAATGCCTGCTTTTTGTTGACGAGTCCATAGAGAAAAGGAACTACTAATAGTACTTTTATAGACTGTAGTTTTGATGATTTGCCTGATCATGTACTTGTCAATGTATAAGTGAATTCACTGATAGCTGGCTTGAAGTAATGGGCCATTTACATCATTTATATTGAAGGTTTTGTTCCATTTTTACACTTAATAAAACTTTATTTCTCCTTCTCCACATCTGTGGCTTCCATTTTTGCTGCAGTTAGGCAGAAGTCGTGAATGAATGACAAAGGTCTCTTAAAGAATCACTGGCCAATATATTGGCAAAAGCAGGTTTAATATGAAAGTGAACAAAGTTCATTTGCAAGGTTCATTCTACTAATTACTAGATGGCTAAAGCACACCAAGAAAAATCAGACTAAATCCTAAAATCAATCTAAAATCAAAACCAACCCAAAAATTTTCTGCATGTAGGCCGGAAGTGGTACTAGTGGGGCAAGAAAAGGGTAATGGTAGGAAAGGGTAAGGATAATGAAGGCCAACCTATTGGGTTACAAGGTTCACAGTAGACTTGTTGGCTAAACTGAGCCCCAGAGTTGACTGAACAGCTTAGGTATAAAGGTTTAACAGCACAACTTAACAGCATTTAATCAATAGCTTAAGTTAAACAATTTAACAAAGGATTCATACAGAATTTACTATAGCACAACAGCAACTTGCTTACAAGGTTAACTCACAAATCTAAAGTACTTATGAATCTAGGAGAGTAACATTCGTAGTACATTTGCTAAAGCATATTCACACTTGGTTTGTGCACAGACCTAAAGAAGTATGTATAAGCTATTCCTGTGAAAAATTCCCCTGAGTTCAGTGAAGAACTCACATTGGATGATTTTCTATCTTTTCAACAGAGGATTGAACCATGAGCAGCCCAGGATTCGTTGTTTGGCAATGGTCCTCCAAGTGTAGTGAACTTGAGAGTTCACTGAGAGGTGTCCCACTCAGAGGGAGGTTGCTGGTCACAGCCCACTGTGGTAAAGGAGACCTCAAAGGTTCTTACTTTGGACTGCTGTTTATAGGGTTGCAAAAAAGTGGGCTTTAGTCTTAGTAACTTCCCATCCTGACTGCAATTCAGGTCAGAAACTTTCTTTAAAATGTTATTTCACATGGATTGTTTTTCAGGCATGGAGTTTCCAAGGCTGTTCCTTAAAAAAATAGGAGCTCATTAGACAGCACTTGTTCCTGGGAACAGATGGATTCCTGATAAGCTCAAGAGGAGCTTGACACAGGTGCTGTTCATCAAGGCTGAGACCTAACAATCAATTCTTATAGTGTGGCCCGAGCAGCTGGGGAGAGGAAGGGATGCACCACCACAAGTAGGTGTCAAGCTTAGAGTATGAAGAAAAAAAAGTAATAAAGAGCAAAACTGTGGTTGGACTAGCTCTTGACAAGCAATGAGTATCTCATTTGTAATGAAGAACAATTGAAACAAAACCAAATCCAAACAAGCTAATGAAATATGTCATTTCCCCAAGGAGGACAGAAATAGGATCAGTGAGACGACAGCTCTTTTAAGTCATCAGTCCTGAAGATTCTTGTCTTTCTTGCACATATTATAACATAGTAACTGTCTATGAGCACATAGTCTGTGTCTGCATTGTTTTAGTGTTCCTAGTTGACCACTTTCTACCACACAAAATGCAGGGTGGAAGAAAGACAGTGTCAAAGGAGTCTTGTCTATTGATAATTTTAACATAAATGTAGGGAAGAGTTGGAACTATTGTATGTAGTATTGGCACTATAAGGTAGTTCTGTATAAGGGCCTATAAAAGCATAATGTTTGTGAATTATAGTTGTCCCTGTTCCCTCCTGTGTGTCCACCCTTAGTGTCTGTACCATTTCTGGAGAGGCTCTTTGAATGAAGAAGTCCCTCCTACTGGACACTGTGTTATGTTCCTCATCCATGATTTTTTCTTACTATAAGCACTTCTATTCCTTTATGACCATCTGCATTCTTTACAGAAATAGGAGAGGTAGAACTTGAGAAACAGGAGTAAGGCCCCCCTCCCAAGAAAGTGTGTCACTCCATATTAAGCTTCCACCACTCTCCAGATTGTAAAGAAAGCAGGAGATTGGTGGAAGGGCTGGAGAACAGAGGGAGCCTTCAGATAGGCTGTTCGTGTTGTAGAGCAACTGAAGATGTGTGCAGAAGCAAGTTGTCAGTAGCATGTTTACCAAACTGAAGTTAAACAGCTGTTGAAATCAGCACAAAAAGGAGAGCTCCAACAGGGGTGCACCTTGGGCACAGAACTACTATGTGTGCAGGGCAAGGTTAGTGTATACTGGACATCTCGACCTAAAGGTAGTACAGAGTTGATTTATGCAGAATGGTTTATAATTTTATGTATCATATCCAGAAATCAGTAGATTTATTCCTCAGGTTATTAAATGTGAGTAGAAAATAAAGATTAGCAGTTATGAAGATGGATGTGTGAATCAGGCCCAAAGATAATTCTAGAACTGTGGTTATATTTTGAAATTGTCTTTTTCTATATTAATTTCTCAGAGAAAGTAAAAAAAATGCTTTCTTTTTAGATATGACTGTGGCTCTGGCTTGCAAACATTAAGATTGTTTGAAATGTTGCCTCTTCTAGTAAGGTACTTTTGATGTATTTGAAAAGTATTCAGTATTTTGAAGAAGAAAATGTGATTGCATTTTTGGGAGATAGTTTTCTGATTTAGTAGCTAGAATTAGTTGGAGTGCCTGGGTGAAGTAGTAATTACCATGCTTTCTGCAGTAGCCACCTATTTCACTGACTGCATAACTAGTACAAAATGGACATACGCTCATATTTAGAAATTGTTCAGACACCTCCTGTAGTGGCAGAACCAACACCACCAACTTGGTGTAGAATATAATTGGAGCAGTAAATTTCTTACCCACTAGTTGTTAACCATAGCTGGGTAGAGGAGGAGGTGATGTGTGAATGTGTCAAGTCAGCATAGTGCTAGAATAGTCCCAGAATAGTAAAGAGATGTAGTCCTGCCAGCACTATAAGACTACACTACATACACACTGAGGTGGTACATTTTTTCCACTTGAGCAGAAGTGAAATGGAGAAGGTAAGATAAGGACCCCCACCTTGACTTTCAAGTGGTGTGCTGAGGCACAATTTTCTGGACCTATTGCATAAAATATGCTAAATTTTAGCAGAGTGGGAGGGTAAGTGAATAAGGGAGAGGAGAGGAGGGGAGAGAGGCAAAGCAGGGATGATACTCTGGAGTGATTTTTTACCCTCTTGATACACTTTGTCTAGCAGCCAAGGATAAATATGAACCTGGGAGGTTTTTTAGCATCTATATTACTTTTACAAAGGGATGGGTTGGAGCAGAGGCTTAGCTAAATATTTGGTACCATATGTGACAGTCGCTTCTGCTGTTTTTCTAAGATGTATTTCTGATGTAATAGTTGGACTGTTAGGCTTAATTTTTTGAATGTGACAAGCCTATTACTTGGAGAGTACAACAATTAATACATAAAATGAAAGATATATTAGGAGACAATCACCAAGCTTGATCATCAGCAGGCTCTGTTCTGAAATGAGCAGAAAGCTAAATGTATGGTGGAAGCTGAGAATACAAATTCTCCTTCTCCAGATGCTTAGAACCCAACAGAATCAAGTGTTAGTACTGTTCATTGCATAAAGGAATGTGTACCAAAACAGAGGCAACATTGAAATCCCATGTTATGCAAAAACAACCTTTTTTACCTTCTTGTGTAAATAGAGTAATTGACCAAATCTGCAGTAAAGAGAACGAACTTCACACAGGAAGAAACAAGTCCTACTGTTCTTGAAATAAGTCTGATGCAAACTGATGGACATAGATTGAAATATCCTCTATTGAAATAGGGAGCACTGGGGTCTGAATTGATGGCAAAGTGCTCTCATGCTTCTGTGTAGTTTGAGTCACTGTGCAGTCTGACTTTTATGGGTTTCACATCCATGCAGGAAGCCTGGGAGAGGGTCTGGACTATGTGGATCTGTGTATGCTGAAGTGCTCTGACTTCCTAGTATGTCCAAGGAGCAAGTCACAGATAGCTCAGATTCATCAGGCCTTCTCTACTCTTTCTGCCAAAGCTGTGTTTGGGTAACTAACAAGGCTTAAATAGGAGGACGCAAATAGGAAGTAAATACTGCCCTCCCCCCAATATAGCACTCACTAGCAATGGATGTGGAAGGCAGCTGGTGACTTTAAGGATAAGGAGAACTAGACTCTCAGAATGACTATAATTCCATATGGGAATAGTCTTGTAGATTTCAGATATTACAGATTTTTTTGAACCATCTAATAGC
>VXBA01002315.1:57419-109365 GCA_013399895.1 Serilophus lunatus
GGGGGGAAGAAACTTTTACCCTTCCTCCCCTTAAATGAAGCAAACTAAAAAAATCCAACATATTTTTGCACACAATGCAAATAGAAGATTTTAGAACCCAAGAGCCTTTGATCTTTTACTATGAGGGTTTTCCCCTGTTCTTGTTACAAGAAAGTGATCTGGAAATTTCGAACCTAATGCAACTAAACTGAGAAAGGAAGGGATGATGACGGTGAAGCAGAGGAAATTCCTGTAAAGGAAACAGACTTAACACAGTGCACAGCTAGAACTAACCACAATTCTTATCATGTGTAGGATGTGCAGGTAAGATTTTTAGTATTGTTTTTTTTTTTTTTTAAATTATCTATTTTAGCTTCTGATTTTAGCCCTTCCTACCCCATCTGCTTGAAGGTGAATTAATTTTATTGCCTTTGAATGAGCATTTTAAAGAAAACAGTAGTGTCTTCATAAGAAGGTTCTTTTTTTTTTTTTGCTGCTTTGTAGGTATGGTGAAGCTTTTTTTCATCTCCTGTGTAATTATTACTAATCTTAGTTCTAGAATCAGATTATGTTCGCCTTTCCATTGATATAAGTCTAACACAGGAATTGATAGCTTTGATGCTGAAGTGATTTTTGTCAGAATCAGAGTAGCAGATTGTAAGATTGTGGAATGCCAGTCTTTGCTAGACTTCAGAGATATGAAACTTGGTGCAGCTCTCCAGAAGTTATTTTTGATTTCTCTTGCTTATATTTTATGTAACTACACAAAAAATGCTATGAGACAGAAATTTACACTTTTCTTGTGAGAGTCTTTAGGAGTTCAAATATAGGCAAAATAATGCAGTTTCTGTTCTTCACTCTTTTTTATCACAGAATCACATTAATTTTCTTTGTATATAAGATACTTTCCTAATAAATGGTATCCTAAATTCCTAGACTAAGGATATGAAAATATGGGCGTGTATATGGCAGGAGAAGGCAGAGGCTTTTTGATAATAAATTGGCTAGAGTAGAGTACTTTCTTTCTCTGTCAGACACTGACCAAGTTAAAATGAGTCATTGAATAAACTGAGTCTCTGAATCACCTTGAGTCCACCTGCAGTGCAAATATACCTAAATGGTGATTTCTGTCTGCTTCTGCTGTGAGTTTCCCTGTGCCTCTCAAGCATACTTGGAAGATGACAATTCTTAATTAATTTCACACACTATAGTGTTTTTAAACACTATAGAAATGCAAAGATTACTAGACTCTATAATAAAAGCGTTATCAGTTAGCAGGAAAAAAAAAAGTAGTGATATATTTTCCCATGCCATTTAATGATCACATGATCTTGTTTCATTACATGTAGCCTATGTGTCCCCAGTTACACACTTATGGGAAACTGGGCAGTAAATGCTTCCACTGCTTATCTTGTGCCATGTCAGGCACTCCTCAAGTAGCTTCTGATGTCTTAGCAGATTGAATGGGTCACCAGAGAGAGTCTGAACCATTTGCCTGAGATCAAGGGAAAGGGGAGTAGGAAGGGCAGAGAAATAGATCACAGAATCATAGAATATATTGAGTTGGAAGGGACTCATCAGGATCATCAAGTTCAACTCCTAGCTCTCTGCAAGACCATCCCCAACAATCACACCATCTGCCCAAGAATGTTGACCAAATGTTTCTTCAACTCTGTCAGGCTTGGTGCTGTAACCACTTCTCTGGGGAGTGTGTTCCAGAGCTCAGTCACCCACTGGGTGAAAAATGTCTTCCTAACATCCAACCTAAACCTCCTCTGGCCCAACTTCATGCTATTTCCTCAAGTACTGTCACTGATCATGAGAGTGAACAGATCAGTACCTGCCCCTTTGTTTTTGATAACATCATCCCGCTTCATCAGCTCACCAGCTTTAAGAACTGGAGCACTAAATCCCATAGAGACCCTTGCGTCCTGCTTGCTACTGGCACCGTTATGCCTTTGCCATGTGGGATGTTGGATGCCACAAATCAAAACATCGTCCTTTGTTTTATACAAAATTAACATGGGTAGAGATACAGCCATAATGAATGCCTTGAGCAAGGTCTTTACAGTTGTCATAAACCCAGATTCAAGAGTCAGGATCCAGTGAACCTTTCACAGTGGATAAAAAGTGTGGATAAAGTTAAGGAGGGCTTTTCCCTAGTGCAGGTATTAAACTCTCTTTATTCAGACATACATACTGGCTTGGAGTTTCAGGATGATTTTAAGAGATGTGTGGAGTGGTGACAGTAGGCAGCAGCTAATCTGTAACAAAGCACCAGGATGGGTTCAGACAATGGTTTAACTTACTCACTGTGACCTCTGAGCATAAAAATAGGTAATTCCATTCACTGACAAGGAATAGAGACACTCTGAAGAGAATGGTGACTAAAGTTCTCCCCTCTACACAGAATAACTGCCTGAAAAAGTGCAGAGTGGGACTTCTCATCACCTCTCTCAGTAGCTCAGGGTGCACCAGATGCTCTCTTGGTGCCTCCCAGTATGAGTAGTGTCTGATTTGCATGAGGTGCCAACAGACAAGGGACTAGCCTTTACCCAACCTTTTCTGTTTTTCCCTTGGGCTGACTAAGTGCCTCACTTGACAGCAGTGCAAATGCAGAGTCACTCTGTGGCTAAAGGAAAGAAAAAAAACCCTTTGAAGTCTCAGTTGCACAATGCACAGTTGCACATAGTGAACATCAGCAAAGTACATGCCCTTTACTCCTGAATCAGGTGCTCCAGACATGTCAGTCAGACATGTTGGATATGTTCTTACTAAATACCCAAATTAAGCCATGGCTGTTGAATATTCATACTGAGCAGCCTGCCTTCCCTTTAGCCCTGTGGCTGAGAAGTCTGTGCCATGCAAATCCAATCTCTTAGCAGAAGAGGGAAAACATTTCATACAATAAGGTTTGCAGTTTCGCCTTGGACAGGATGCAGTCGTATAGGGGTCTGGATGCAGCTGAGTGCTTTGTGGACCTGCTCCAAATACCTCGGGTATTCCTAGCCTTAGTTTACAGATGGCACACCATAGACCTGGTATGTTATGATGGTGTGGGTGTTCCCCTATTCAGCAGTTGTCTGTTGGGGTTGCTCAAGCAGTGCAGCACAGCATTGTGGTGCAAAAGTGAGGCCTGATGCTGCGCACCCAGGTAGGTCATGGAGAAGAAGAAGGGGTATTTAAGGTGCTCTGCTGACCCTAATTAACGTTCTAGGGTATGTTCATTCTAGCTGGCAACAAGGCCCTAAAGGAGCATGTCTCTTTAGTGAAAGAGTTAGAACCAAATGACCACATAGACCCATGTCCACATAGTACGTGCTTTGAGGGGTTTACTTTTGCATAATTCTACTGCAGTCCCATGGACTCAATACAATTTGCAGCTGCAGCATATCTTCAGATTTGGCTTAATACCAAAGGAATCCAGTCAACACACTCTAGGCCTATTGAACTTCAAGGTACAACAGATCTCCATGAATTTTTGGTGCTAGTTATGCCTGTCTCATTAGATGAAGGCTCGTTATTTGGTATCTTACCTCTCATCTTAGAGAACATGTTCCTATGAAAGGAGGAAGGATCTGCATTTTCACTCCAGATGTGGAGTTCTGCATTGCTGTAGGTATGACTTGGAAATCCATCTGTAAGCAGCTCTGTGCGAAGTATATTTAAAAAGACTTGCATATTCTTAAGTATCATCTGTCCTTCATTTCTGTGAAATACTATGCGCAAGACAAGTTCTGTAAACCCCAATTTTAAAAAACACAATATACTAGAAATAGTGTCTGCTAAGTTTTAGAGGTACACAATAAAATATGTAATTACCTATTTATTTTATTGGACTTTTATGTAACAAAAAAAACCAAGCCTGTTTTCCTCTTTTAGAGAAAGCAAGATGATTCTTGAAGAGAATGTCTCAGAAGATCAGTCGAAGTTGATAAAGATAATCATGCTCACTTTGGGCTGCATACTAACATTTTTTGTCAGGGGGGCAGAAGTTAGAGAGATTAACTTGCCAGGTAAGAGTCTGCTCCAGTGTGTTTGGTGTTTGTGGTGCTTTCTGAAAGCTGAGAAAAGGGGATCTTCATTTTTTCTTGCCTTTGTTTTTCCTGTACATTTCCAAGCTTTTAAAGTATTTGTAATACAGTTTACCCTAAATATGACTCAAAATTCAGTTCTGTGACTCCTTGAAATCTCCAGCAGCTGCTCCAGGCTGGGATGTGGGGAAACAGAAGACAAAACCAGAATGAGACAGATCTCCCAAAATTCTCTTCTTCTCCTCCTCTATCTGTAGAAACTTGATCTAATTCTGTTTGCAAAGAGAAACTGAAACTGCAAAGAGTCTCCGAACTGGGCAGACAAGGAACAGATTTCATGCCTTCCCTTCTGCTGAAGTGAAATCCTGTCATACCTTCAAGGGTCACCATAGCTTGAGTGGCAGGAGTGGATTAGGGTGGCTGACCTTTCAGAATAAACAAAATTGTTAAATTTTAGTGACAGCTACTGAAACATAAGAGAACAAAGATCTAAAAGTGGTGTGACAATAATGTTTGTCAATCTCAGTCTGAATAAGGCATGTGGTGGGCAGGATCTGCTTCTTCAGGTTTATGTCAGTCCCTTCTTCATTAATATGAGGAGATCTAGAAAACCTGCATCTGCTTTTCTAGAGAGTTGAGGTTTAACACGTTAGCACTCATGCAAAAATCTTCAGTTCAATAAAAGTCTTCAGCTACTTCCACATTAAGCTTTTGAAAAAGGCCTTTGGAAACCTTTGAATAAACTGAGAACATTGGCAAATTGCATGTTTAAGTATTTCCTATTTGCATCTGATCACATAAAAACATATTTAACACAATAAAGGCAAAATGATATTTTTGTAGTATTCCTTATTTTTATTTTTTCACTATGGTTGTGTCGTACTGATATCTTATTATCCTGATTTTCAGAATGCTCCCATGTTGAACCCCACATATGGTATCGTGCAATTCATGGTGAGAAGTTTGTTCTACAATGTGCTTTACCAGATAGAGATGCTACCCACATTTATAACAACTCACTCCTAAATCAGCATAAGGTGAAGTGGTTCTGGCATCAGAAAGGTAAAGAGACGCTGAAAGTTATCAAGGAAACCTCTAACCTGGCTCGTCAGGGAGATGCACTTTGGTTTAAAGCAGTAAGGAGCAGTGCTTCAGGAGTGTACATCTGTATGATACGGTAAGTAGTGAAGCAAAATGTTTTTAATTCTATATATAAAATGTTTTGGTTTGGTTTGTGTATTAACTGTTTAACCTTTTTTTTTTTAACATCATTCAGGGGAAAAATCCCATGTCTCAAAATTGTTTTAGATGTTCAAACAAAGAAGGCAGCAAAATGTTCAGGTTATGATACCAGTATGTTATATCTGCTTGCCGACAGTGGGAATTCAATAACCTGTCCTGGGACAAAATGTTACAACCATATAAAAAAGACAGATATAAAATGGTACAAGGTAAGAGTCAGTCTCTTAAGCATTCAAAAAAACTGAGTGGAGGTAGAGCTTTAGGTCTAGTTAATGTTTATGTGCCGTAGGTTCTTGAACTCCTCTTTGACAGGCAATACAGCCTGAGAAATTCAACCCCAAAGAGGAATCTTGAATTGCTATATATCAAGTTTGCAAGTAAGAATTTTGAAGAAATTTGCCTCACCCAAATATTATTCCATGTAACAGAAGCCAAGAAATGCTTCGTCTTCAGCTAAGAAATTGAAGTAATTCAGAATCAAAATAGGTTTCAGTTTGACATTTTAAATTCTGAAAATATCAAATATATGAAAGAAAAAATTACTTTGTTAGAAACAAAATTCTTTGAAGATTAGTGTTTCAAATTGGTCTTTTATAAGACTTCTATTTTTAATGAAACTATTCCACTGAAACACTATTGACTTACTGTTTGTAAGAGTTGTAATATGACATCTAAACCTGTATAAATGAGCGAAGGAAAATGACTAAAATTTCAGTTGTGCATTTTACTGGTATTACTTGCAATATTTATTCTTTCAAACAGAATTATGATCTAGTCAAACTTACTCTTTATTTACTTTCAAATTTTAAATGAGATATATCTTTACCTATATCTTGATCTAAAGCCCACTGGAGTTAAGGAGCTTCTTCTCATTTGTGTTAGTGGATTACTTTCAGCAACTTGATCTAAAGAAAATTCTTGGTGCAATATGAATATATTAAGATCAAAAATGGGTGTGCTTTTCAAAAAATAGTCCTTTTTCATTTTTTTAAAAGGAGCGACATTGTTCTCAGTCTCAAACAATCCAAACTCATGATTTACTTCTCATAAAAGAACTTGAAAATATTTTCAAAATAATTTCTTTACAAAATAAAAAATACTTAGTCCATCAAAAAAGTGATCTTTTTGTTGCTCTTTAGTAACAGGAGTTTAATTTAGATTAGTTCCAAGATTTCACATTTCTCACAGCAACCATAAACTTTAAATGATTTTTTAAAATACAGTGGTATTCAGATATTTTTTGTTATAACTGAAAAATGTCCATAGAATCCTAATATATCCCTTTTTGATTTAGCCTTACTGCTGTGGTAATCCTATCAAAATATATTAAAATATAATTTAATAGCAGCAATAACAGCAATAAAAAAATTACTTTAATTCCCTGATACTCTTTTCATTAGGATGGTAACCAGATAAATCTTAAGAAAAGCAGACTAAGCCTAAAGCTTAAGCATAATGAAGTCTACTTGAATCCAACCTATGACAAAGATGCTGGAATATATGTATGTGATTACACTCTGCATGACAACACTACCAAGTGGACAATAAGAACAGCAGTAACAGTAGAAGTCACTGGTGAGTAATATAATAACTCAGAATAAACGGCTTGAAGTATGTTTTCTCTGTTATGTCTATTTTTTTTTGTTCAGGCTCTGCTTCTGAACTACAGGATCATTAAAATCCTCTTCCAAGTATTCTGAGGACATCTTTGGACACTGACTAAAACCTTCAATGTTCAGTAATAGCATGTAGCCTGCAATTCCATAATTTTCAAGGTCTACTTTTGCCTTGGATTCATTGTAGTTCCCAATATTGGTGATCAAATCTACAGAAGGATTAAGGTCTCCTGATCTGGGAGTAGAATTCATGAAAATCTAACTGATTGCAATGTTCTTCATGTAATGTATCAGGAGTGTTAGGCAGATATTCGCATACTAGGAGGAAGTAGTGTGAATCCTGTGTTGGAAGTGTGGAAAAAAAACAGTATCTCAATTCTACCTGTCGCTCTGAAGTGAAGGAGAAAGTATGATTTAGGTAAAATATTCCTTGTGGCATGGATGAAACCTTCATTCTTATTCACTTGATAGCGATAAGGAATGTGCTGTTGGTAGGATCACTGTTTCTATATAATATTTTAGCAGCAGAGTAAGCAGAAATACTGTGAGCAATCTAAGAAGCTGTTTTTTGTTGCATATGCTATTTGGAGGAAAGCATCGCTGCCTGCATGACCCATTCTTTCAGGTTTTTGTGAATTACTAATAAAACTGGCTAGAACTCTATGGCATGCCTTATATTCTTCTTCAAACCACAGTGACATTTTCTGTAATATTTACTGTCTTGAGTTGCCTTCAGGCAAAGTCCAGATACTGCCTTGGCAGTGTGTCTGGACATCAGTGCTGTGCAAAGGAGAATGCTAGCAACTCAGGATCACTACTGAGGGACACTTTGAATTGCTGAAGGAGAGATGTAGTTATGCTTTTCTCCAGATACCTATAGCTGAGTGCTGTAAGACACTGCAGTCACTCCAGGCAATCACAGGTCCCATAGGAAAGTATGTATATCTACTATATCCTGAACTGTATGGACCCAGTACAGCTGATTCTGTATGACAGCAGCACAAGACTATTTCACAGCATCCTTCTAGAAAGTGAGCCACTCTGTGGAAGGGAGAAAGAACTAGATTCAGAGAGCAAAAGAAAGGTGTCTGTTGAGGCAACTTCATTCTGTGGTTTCGTAAGGAAGCACTCCTTTGAAACGCCATAGTTTAGTGAGTATAGCACTTCTCTGAAACAGGTGATCTTCGTTTTCTCAGGTATTTTATGCATTTGGTGCTGAGAATTCAAGGGAAAAATTTATACACCTCTTCAGGACAGGAAATCATGTTTCACCAGCTTTTAAGAGCTCTCTGTGGTGGCTTACAATATCTGATGCTCTTTCATTCTTCTTTCTGGCTATATTCCTACAATATTTTCCAAGCAGGCATAGACTAACTCTTCATTTATTCAGATCTGGCTGTATCCAAGCTGAAACACTGTCCTTCTCAGTTCTTTTCCTTCACTTCATAGCAAAGTCAGAAAAACACTTAAAAGGTGCCATATATATATATATATATATATATATACACTACCCCAGAACCTTGCATACATTTCTCTGCTGTGGCTAGGTAAAAAAAAAAAGGGTTATGTGGCACTATTTCTTGCAGTATGCAACTTTCCTAGGATATCAGAGCTGTGGGTTTTATTGTATAATCTGTGGGCATCATTATCTTTGCTCTTTGGTAGCCTGTGTTTTGAAACTAACATTGTTATTTTAATGCAAGTACCTGTGCTTGTGAACGAGATGTGTGTGTGCTCTATGTGTGTTTACCAGGTATGGAAAGAGGATTTGCACAGAACTGGGATAAGGTTTGCAGTTTGCATCCTTAAGGGGATCTTACAAGAGGGGGATGCTAATTTCTGAATTCTAAGTAATCTTAAGTGCAGGCTACATGCCGAGCTCTTCAGCTCATGTAAGATGACAATGGCTTAGAGTTGCTGAGATAGCAGGTGTGTAAGTAGCTACGTACGTTTTGTGTTCGAAACTCTCTTATACAGGTATCTGAGATATTCTCAGATACCTCAAAACTTTAAATCATCCTCTTGGACTTGGTGTCTAACTTCCAGCTAATGTTTGAAAAATTAAATTGTAAGCTATTTTCTCTGGTCTTCTACACTGACAATAGTTTTATACTTATTAATAATAATCCTGTTAATTACAGCAAAAACCACTACTCATCCACCAAATATTTTGTATCCCAATGGTGTTGTGGTCCTTGAAGCAGAACTTGGTAAGTTTCAATTCCTTCTCTAAAAACAAAAAAAAATTTAAATGAGGTATTGATAGACAATGATAGATCTTAATAAACCAAAAGCAAAGCAGCTTTGCTTTCTAGGCTATTTAAGAGAAAAATATTCTGGTGACCTCCGTTCATGGTTTTCCTGTGTTAATTTGATCCAGGAAAGCCGCTTGAATTGGAATGCCGTGTACAGTTTGGGTTTGAAAGAGTTTTTCCAATAAGGGTAACATGGAAACGAAACAATGAAGAAAACATAAATGAAAAGTTGGATCAGGAAACAAGGTAAGAGACCCCTCCTAGTAGTCTGATTACTACTGTCTCCAGCAACTGTAAAAATATTTCTACAACAACTTTACTGAATACATTTTATTGAAATAAACTCAGAAGGCTCTCTTCTACAACCTAGCAATGTGTAAATTCATAAGCATCTGATAGGCACATATGCACTTCCTATACAGAAGCACATATTGATGGCCATAAAATCAAAAACTCAAACTTTCTGCACAATCTTAGCTCTCATTCCTAAAGCTTTATCTTATGGATAGCTTCAACGTGAATGGTGCTTGGCTGCCTGTGCCATCAGCTGTTTTCAAGCGTTCTTGAAAACACTGTCACTGTTGTTCGTGGCTAGCAATTCACACAATCTGTCTTTGTAAGCTCTCTGCACGTGGTGAATAAATCAGCCTCAGACACTGGGGTGTGTTTACAGACCTAGTCTGAGGACTTGCAGCACTGAATTTCAGGGCACTGAATTTTAGGAGTCTTCCCTGGCAAGAATTAACCAGTCTGCAGAGAAGAAACATGTGGGGGAAAAGGTTTTATGTGATTTGAGGACAACCTCTATAGTCACTATGGTTCCCTTTCCTTCCTGTTCTCGTTCAGTTATGCAGTGTTCAACTTGGGCAAGCAACATAGTGGAGGCAACACAGGCAAGTGTGTCTTTCACAACACAACCCTGAGTCACCTTTATGGGTAAACTCTTCTGTACACTGGGGGAAGCAAAAACTCTGCTGTCACTGCTAAAATCAAGTTCATAATAGGAGTCATATGGGAAAAAACAACAAATGCTGATGTCACACACGCAGACTTGCACACACTCACTCATGAGGTAGATTGGAAATTGGATTTTCCTAACTTTCTAATGTTTAATTTTGTAATGTTCTTCTGAGCAAATTGTTAGCTTTTTTTGCATGGGTACAGTTTTTGTTTGTGTATTTTTTTAAAAGCACAAATTAATTAAACATTCCCAACAGACTTTCAATACAGGTTGAATCCTTGCTCATGCCTGTGTACCTTGAATTGGCAGAGGTAGGGCCATGGGAGACTTGTTTTGCAGGGCCATGATGTGAGGTGCCTTTAGGATGACCCAGAGATGCTTTAAGTGTAGCTTTCAAAGAGGAATGCTGAAACCCAGAAACCCTGGGTATTCTAGAGTGATTGCAGATACAGATCTGTTACCATATGATTCACTCAACCCCAAAGGGGTTCCTCTGTTACCTCTTCATTTCCTATACTTCTGTGCCTTATATCTGTCTTCTTCTGTTTGCCAATCCTGTCCTTGGGCTTTTTACCCTTGTGCAAGAAGCTGTGCAGCTCAGTCTTTTTGGCCAGCTAATTCTCTCTTGGGGCTACTTTTTGAAGTTTCATTTCTCTGCATTTCTGCCAGGGGAACTTTTTGCATATTAGAAAAACATAAACGATATTATAGAAGTCAAAGGGGACTATATGTTGAAAACTAGGCAAGTGGTAAGTATTTTGCAGAGTTGATGAATTAAGAATAAAGCTGTCAGTCTTCAGGCCTTTGATGTTAGCATTTTCCTGGAAGTTCTAAACTAGAATATTGCATCACTATTAAAAGTTCAAGGTGAATGTTAAAAGGTTGCAGGCTCCTCTTTTTTGTTGTTGCTGTTGTTAATGTAAAACATCTGGAGATTTTGTGAATGAACACCAAATGTACCATGCAAATACCCGTCTTTTTCTCTCTAGTGTTTATCTGAAAGGTTTGAAGGGGCACACACTCCTTCATGTTGCAACATTGAAAGAAGTTACTGAAAAGGACCTCAGAAGCAACTTCACGTGCTTTGCTGAGAATTCAGTGGGAAATGCCACTGCTATGATCCAGCTGAAAAGAAAGCGAAGAGGTAAAACTCTCTTTTCCCCTGAAGACACATTTTGATTTACTCTACTGCTACAAATTCATTCTCCATTGACACTGGCTTTTTAACCAGTAGCAGAAGTTGAAGCTGCATGGGAAAAGTTTGATTTGTAAGATGTCTTGAAAGGCACAGTGTTACTAGAACTGCTGAGAAGAACAAGGTTATCTGGAGACTTGGTGCAGGCAGGTGAGCCAAGTGGAAGTTGGAGAGCAACTGGGAGGGAGAGGAGAGTAGCACGGCTGAACATTGAAAGGCAATCTTCTAAATTGAAGCAGAGAGGCTGCTGAAAACAACATTATTCCTTAATTTTTTTAGTATATTTCTGTTTGTTTTCGCAGTTGTTAGCATGCATGTTTCTGAGGAGTTATCATAACTGATACGAATGTAGCAGCCTTTCAAGGCCAAAACCAGAATCAGTGTGGAAATTAAACTGTTGAAGCATAGTTCACAGTGGAAATTCATCATTGGAGTGACACAGGAAGCTGCCAGCAGGGCACTGTGTGCAGCTGTATCAGTTCTGGTATGACTTTTCCAGCTCAGGCAATGACTCTTTTCAGCTCTACTGAGTGTACCAGAGACTGTTTTCTATGTGCCTTCTGTAATGAATTGGCTTTTCATAACACTAGAGATGCCATTCAGAAAAGGTTCCTGACGGTAGACTGAAACTTTATGTTAAAGCTTGCAGCTACATGAAATCCTGACTTCCCTAAAGTTTGCCAGTGGGGTAAGAATGAAGATTGTGAGATGGTTTGCTCCCATTTTTGGACCGAGTATTTTATCTAAGTGTTAATATTATCTTGGAAAGCCTGAGTTATGATAGAATATTTTCTTTCTACAGTGTTGTTCTTATATATACTATGCAGTGCCATTCCTACTCTATTTGCATTTGTTTTGTGCACTGCCTTTATTTATCAGCACTGGACTGAAATTGTGTTGATGTACCGCAGTTATCTGGTCCACAACGAAAGTACAGGAGGTAAGAAACCTTGTATAATATTAATTTTCTCAAGTTTTTTCTACTGCCTTTTGCCATGTGAGATAATCTGATATGAATTAATAATTCAGTTTTCTTAATAATTGTGTTGTCTTTGAGCCAATACAAAGACTGTTAAACCTAGAAAAATGCAGATAAAAAAAGGCCAGCTAGTATGGAAGAAATATCTAACACAACTGAAATGACACAGCTAGCCATTTACCTCAATTTATCTATGGAACATTAGAGTAGGAAGTTGATTTTTGGCAGTTCTTTTGCAGATACTAATTTAGCTTCTCCAGCATTTTAACACCATTCTCCCAAAATGCTCAACAGCACTTGTGGACATGTCCTTGCATAATAAAATGAAGGATTCCAGAATCTATTGTATTTTTCACTTGAAGCAAAAAAAAAATTTCTCAAAAGAATAAACAAAAGAGAGAATGATATAGGGCACCAACTGAGAAGTGTATGTTTGGGAAATACTCATATTTCCTGTCTAAAAATTTTGGAAACAGTCTTGACATTCGCACCAGAGCAATTAGCTTTCGATATTTCATGTCTGTGTAATAGCATCAGTCCAAAATGGGCCTCCTAAATAATAGACAAAGTAAAAATGTATCAGAAATTACTATGACTACTTCAAAGAACTTATTGTATAATTTTCTTACAAAGGTTGAGAGAATTCTGATGGTTTTTGCCCAAGAAATTTTTTTCTAAACATTCTCACATCTTCATGCAGCTTGAGATAGGGGTGTCTGAGTCTGCTTTTATGTTCGCATGTGAATATGTAGCTTATATGTGAGTGTGAAATAACTGTATCTAGATATCTATAAATACATACACAATTAGACAATTAACTGCCCTTTTGGAGAACATTTTTTGAACCCTAAAGTACTTGACAAAAGCAATTTGGGAAATCACTCAAAATTTCCCTGCTATTTGATAACAAAGTGATTTAAGAACCTCTGGAAAGTCCCCTTAAAGCACACCCAGTATGTCAGCAGAGCAGAGAGAACCACCAAGGCTTGTGCACTGAAGCTGAAGACACCATTAGGTTGCACTGTGGCAGGCTCTGTATTAATCCATGCCTACCCAGGAAATTTTCTGTCTAAAGATAAATTTTCACCCACAGGATTCTATCTTCTCACTTCATGTGGATACATATCGAGTCTCTGGGGTCTGAAAGGGCTTGCTCATAGAGCAGCAAAGCCACAGTTACAACTTGATTTTGCTGTTTCTTCCTTTCCACCATTTCTTCTCCCACATTCCACTTAGCACAGAATCAGAGAATTGCAGAAGGTTGGAAGATATCCCTGGGAGTCATCTGATCCCATACTCTGCTCAACGCAGAGCCAACCTAGACCAGCTTATGCAGGATCTTGTAAATGGAAAAACCACAACCTCTTTGGAGAACATGCTCCAATATTTGACCACTCTCACACAGTAGTTTTTCACTAACTTCTAATGAGAATTTTCCTTGCTGCAAATTGTGTCTATTGCCTTCTCACCTCTTACTGTCTCCATCATCTTTGTATCTTTCCATTTGGTAGCTGAAGGCAGCAGCAAGGTCATATTTTTCTCTGCCTCTCTAACCTTTGGGCTTCCTCCTTAATCAGTTAAGATATATCTCTTAAAACCCACGCCTTCTTCCACAAGATGAAAGAAATAATGAAGGAGCTTTGATACTAATATTTATAGACCCTGTATGCAGTCACTTTGCTTTAGTTTGGTATTCTTCATTTTCTACATTTTGAGGATCTAAATGTTTGTGCCAAAAGTTCCTCAGCTTCTAACTGTCCTGTACAATTACAGGTTAAAAAAAGTCCTAGTTGTGCTTACTGTGTATTTGGTTTTAACTTACTATGGGAACAGTAATATTACAAAGGAATGTGTTTGTTAATGGTTGTTGTCTACTAAAATTGCAGTGACCTCTGTGGGTGAAATGAGGAATATTTGGCTTGTAGTACCATTATTTGCTATTCAAAAGCTGTTTTCAAAGAAGCTTCAATTTAGAGTGTTGCTGAATTGAAGTTTAGCTAATCTAGTGAAGTGAAACCAATCTAGTGACTCTCTGCTCCACCTTCAATTCCCACACTAGTCCTATGTGCCTGCTGCTGGTGATTCACTCTTGTGGGCCTAAAGTGGCTCAACTAGGCAGAAAAATAACAGTAAAAAAAAGTGAGTAGCCAGCAAAGTGAATCAGCTTCCTCTGTTACTGCAAGAGCTTCAGCACCAGTAGAAGGAAGTGGTTGGAAGTGTGTGGCCAGGAGCAGAGAGCAGAAGCAGAGATCAGATGTTGTCTGATCACATCCTTGGCCTCTAACCCTAACCTGCACACCTATGTTTTGTTTTGATGACATACTTTCTGCTGCATGCTGGTTCTGAATGTAGATGTCCAACTCCAGCTCATCAGTGTCATTAGATTTCTGTGTGTTTTTTTGTTTCCGTGTGGGCTCTTCTAGGTCCTGTGGGAACTTGGTGACTCTAGCCCTTGCTTGTGATCCTAATCTTATATTTAGGGATAGAAATCAGGAGGCTAACACTGAAGCATGTGGATCATAAGACTTAACACTTAGGTGCCAGTGCTGGAGGTAGGTGTCTCAGCTCCTGTGCAGTGAAGATGCATTCAATGTGGTGAAATTTAGAGAGCTTCTCAGCTCACCCTGCAGCAACACCCTGCAGTGGGACCCTGCTCTAAACAGCTGAATTTCTTTCTGGTTTCTATTAATTGTATTGACATATGCTATCACTCAGCTAATTGATCACAGGTGTCTGATGTAATTTTGGCAGCCAGAGGATGTCCTGCCATTCTAAAAGACTTGAGTCTCCAATACCGCCTCTGTCAAATTTGGCAGTTCTATCAATCTTAGGACACCTTAAATGGCCTCAAGCAACTACATATGGGAAAATAGACTGTGTCCACTGTGCATTTTGCTTTCACCAGAAATCCTTTTTTTTTTTTCTTGTTCTTTGTCCCTCAATTGTAGCTCAAATTTTATTCAGCAAATGCATACATTTTTTTTGCCTTGTAGTTAAGAATGGGCCTAACTAAGGATATTGGTACCAGGGTGATTGACAGCTAAGAAAAGTTCTTAATGTATTTTTCATCTGTTTAATGAGTCTTAAACAAAATTCAATTACTGGTCAGTACTTGGTGTCTGAGCTGAAAAGACTTAGGTCTGATCAAGGTCAAGGCTTTGCTCCTTACATCAGTCTCTCTGCTTAGAAACATAACAGTGTATGAAAACAGCATATCTTTTGCAAACAGCTAATATTTAAGAACATCATTGCTTTAAAATTAATTATATTTCAAAAGAAGGTTGGCCATTGATGAGAAGTTTTTGGAATCAGCATTTGGGCAAGTGAGGGAAAAAAACTGTAGTCATTCCCTACCACATAGATTTTGCCTGGAAGGAGCCAGATCTTTATCTTGTATTAGCCATCTGTAGCTTCCTTATTTGCTTTGATAGAATATGTCTACAAAATTTGCAAGACAATGAGGAGCAAGGGTTGTCTTTGGTAAATGGATGGCTGTAGTCCATGAACAGGTCATAATTTTAGGTTTGTATTATGCCTACTTAAATAGATATAAATGGAAAATGAACATTAAGATACAAGCTGAATGCTTCAGCCAGACTTGTTAATGTACATCTATCTATCTATCTATCTATCTATC
This sequence comes from Serilophus lunatus, assembly GCA_013399895.1. NCBI lineage: Eukaryota > Metazoa > Chordata > Aves > Passeriformes > Eurylaimidae > Serilophus > Serilophus lunatus. The sequence goes on from VXBA01002315.1 coordinate 73,318, forward strand.
TATCTATCTATCTATCTATCTATCTATCTATCTATCTATCTATCTATCTATCTATCTATCTGTTTGTTTATTTTAGATGGCAAGGAATTTGATGCATTTGTGTCCTATGCAAAACTAGACTCTTCTGAAAGTGATTCTTCTTTAATTAGTGAGGAAAAATTTGCCCTGGAGCTTCTACCAGATATGCTAGAAAATAAATATGGATACAAGTTATGTATTCTTGAAAGAGATATTCTTCCAGGAGGAGGTAAGGTCCCTATGGATGGTAGAAATTCTTCAGTTTTTATAAAATCATGTTTCATTTTCCAAAAGAACCTTACACACCTGATCAACAAATTGTATATTTTGGTAGTGGAGTTTATGCTCAAATCTTGTAATGTTTTGATCTTTATATCTGGTCTCTGTGCCTGAGGTGTGATATGAGTGTGATCATTGGGATATACTAGGCTGAGACAAAGCTTCTTATCCGAGAATTTCTTTGCAAGCAGACTCCATTCCCTGAAAAGAAGACCCCGGATATTTCAGTAGTTACTTTCTGAGCAACTTTAATCTGTGCTACCTGCAGTAATTAGAAAGCCCTGGGTACCTATTCCTGGGAAAGACAAAGACAAGTCCCAGTGTCCCTTGAGACCCTGTCTGAGTAGTAACAAAGGGTGTCGAGGTCTCAGCTGTGCCCTTCATCTCCTGAACAGAAAGCTGTGTTCTCAAGGCTATATAAAAACAGCCATGATACCCTCTGATACCAAACATTTCTAGGGTTTATGTGATTGCCCAGCATTCCTATTCTCTTATTTCTGGGTTTTAGCTGTTGATAAAGGAACTGATAAGATAAAAACTCCATTGTAGAATGCAGTAACTATCATCATTTCCTCTCCAGCATACACAGATGAAGTTGTAACAGCTATTAAACAAAGCAGACGAGTAATAATTATCTTGAGCCCAGCTTATGTGAGCGGACCAAGCATCTTTGAACTGCAGGCAGCGGTGAACTGTGCATTGGAAGATAAAAGAATCAAACTGGTATTAATAAAGTTCCAGGCTTTCCAAGAGCCAGAGACTTTGCCTTCAGCAGTGAAGAAAGCTCTTCGGATTTTACCAGTCGTTACCTGGAAGTCTTTCATTTCTGCTGCTCCAGACAAGAAGTTCTGGAAATATATGCGTTACCACATGCCAGTGAAAACTACTAAGATGGTGGGAAATTGCAGTCTAAAGGGCTTATTACGAAGGTTATTCAGATTGGTATATTGATAGCAGAAATGTTACAGAGGCTTAGGAATGGTGACATGATTTTCAAAGGCCTTTACTACATCATCTGACCACTGTCAACTGTCACTACAGTCAGCAATATCTTGCTCCAAAACAGTAAGAAGGACTGAAGTGTGACAGTGTTGTAGCCCTACAGTAAACTAAGTGTCACTGCATGCAAGCATAAATGTGAGCTGTCTTTCATAAATCATTATTGTACTACTATTTTTATTATAATAAAATATAAAAATATTTTTATAAAAATATAATAAATATAATAAAATGTTAATTTTATCTTATGCTCTGGTGTTGAGGTATACAATATTTTTTGCACTGTATTTCTTTGGGAATATTTTTATACTTCTTTTTTAGAACATAATTAAAAAAGAGAATGCTAGAGGAAGATTGTAGTTTAATTTTCTAAGGCAGTCAAGTGGGACAAATTCAAATCCTTTAACTGAGTTACCTCCTCCAGTGGGAACACCAAGAAAATACTGTGGGAGACTGCTACAACTGGGTATGCCTAAAGGATTCAGGAAAGAAGGATGACTGTGTCAGGGCTGATCCCACACATCTCCATCCTTCCTTCAATGAGAGAAAGAACTCCTACCAGTTGTGAAATATTTCATACTCAGAGACACCTGCTCATTGCTTATCCTGTCTGGTGCTGGTCACTTGATGCCCACTCAACCTGTTGGCATTATGAGTTTGTTGCAGTTGTAAATCAAATCCCTGGTTGTCACAGGCAGTACACTCCCAGGGACTCTAAAGTCTTTCCATTGTGGTACTCTGGCTGCCAACTCTCCAGGGGTCATATCACTTACTGTTAAAGCATCTTGCAGTCTGTGTGTATGGCTGTAGATGAGTGAAATGCGATGGTCAGTGTTAAGAAAACAGCCGCTGATCTGTTTTTCTTCTGACTTAATTTGGCTTTCCAGTTAATGAATCCTTATTTCATCATGCTAATTGAATAGCTCATCTGACAGATTCCTTTTTGGGAAGGGATTTCAAGAAATTGGACCAGTATGCTGAAAAAAAGAACAACTCTTTTGCAAGAAGGCTGAGCATTATCTACCTAATTTTGTATTGTGTTCAAAGATTTCAGTGGAAGGACTGACTGGTGGTAAATGCCTTGCTGGTATGAGGGCCAAATATAAGATAACTCAAGAACCAGTTTTAGGGACGTGATATGACTCACATCTTCCTCTTACTGTTGATAGAATGTGCTAAGTTACATACATGCGCTTAAGAGAGAGAACTCCTTTCCAAACGAGGATGCAATTTACGCGATCCCCCACCAGATGTCCCTGCCGGGAGCCCTGCACAGTCCCTTTATTTACACACTCAGTAGTTTTCTTCCCAGGTGAGACAGGATCAGTGAGCAGTGCGAAGTGTGGTGCCTAAGGTGCCAGTTGCGCTGCACAGGCAGACAGGGAGTTAGGGCAAGAGAGGAAGGCATGAAGCAGGCCCTCCTGCCTGCCCAGACTGCCACCGTCTCTCCCAGCTGATGCTATTCACTCATGCTGAGCCTGCTGCCTGAATTCTGAGAATTTCACCTTAAAAAAAAAAAAAAAAAAAAAAAAAAAAAAATTGACATTGGGAAAAAAATCAGAGTATCTGGATAAATTATGTAGCTGGAAAGAGCTTTTTATTCTGCAACAGACTGATGCTGTGCCCAAGGTTTATCTGGGTCAGAGGAACCTGCTGAACCGGTATCTTCATATAAACTCCAGGTCCGTCTGTGAAACAAGGAATGGGACAGGCACATTACATCCTGCAGAATGACCTCTAACAGGCAAATGAAACAGCCCTGAAGAAGAAGTGGCTGTGGCTTGGCTATGAACAGCGTGAATCAACAGAAGTGAGTGTGGCACACCTTCATGCACCCACTATATGCTGCCTCAGACATGGGCTCTGCTACACTTGTAAATGCAAAGCTTTTCAACTGGTTGCTATTGCTGTTGAGTTTGGTAACCTGTTCTGCTGCTGCTTATGTGGATGAGCCCAACGTGGGTGAGAGCTTCTTGCCTCACCATGAACCTGATCCTGGGGGTGCTGTTGACTCTTCACAAGATACAAGGCTACATGTTTTCACAGTGGACTATGACCATGTCCAAATTCCCTATGAAGTTACTCTTTGGATCCTCCTTGCCTCTCTTGCAAAAATAGGTAAGTAGAAAATGGGATCTTGGGTCCTCTTACCTTGGCAAGAAGTTAAAAATGTACCATGTAACCAAGTACTTTCCGTGCATTTTTGTAGCTGGGATTGATTTTACAACTTCTATCCTCAAAAGAACAGGTATGGTCATTACCATGACAGTAACAATATTCCATCTCTGAATGTTTCCAGCTAACTTAAGTGAACATATGACTAATGTCTCGAGTTGTCAATGGTACTGAGCAGCAACAGATCTTCCCTACATGGTGCTGCCCATCCCTTTTTCTAGTCTTTACATCACGAGGTACCAGAATTTGCAACCTGACACAGCTGTAGAAATCAGATTTCAAGCATATCAAATTTGGGGAGAAAAGTGGAAAGAATTCTTCCATTGCTTGAATAATAGGAAACATTTCCCTTTGAGTCTTTTTTTTACATGTTTGCTCTTTAAAGTTGCTCAGAAAGTAATACCAGATGAGAGAGAATGAGAATCTAGGAGACTATAGGTCTTCAGAGATACATACCAACACATCTAGCTTCTATTAGCTCCATGTGGGTATATGAATGGAGAAAAACAACTCATGGAGCAGTTGGGACTGCAATTAACATAGTAAATAGCTCACCATGTCACCATTTTCATGATCAGGCTCAAATGATTTTGACTATTCAGAATTAATGCATTAATATCAAATAAATGAAGAAGATGGTGATAATGTGAAGAGCTGCAGACACATAATTTCCCTTTTCTTTTGATCTTTTCATGAGACTTTCAGAGATTACTATAGAGTAGTCTTGTAGGTGGGACTGATGTTTACCTGGAGATGGCCTGAAGGTAAACATTTTTCATGTCAGTCACCCAGCTGATAAAAATCATAACAATTGACCATGATATGCCAGTTTCATTATAGCTGATAATCTCAATCCAATTCCTATAAACAAATGCCTCCACTATTAGCACAATAATAAAAAAATTCACAAATAAAATTTGTTCTGCTATCAGCAGAGTGTGTTAGCAGTAAGAATATTGACCAATTTCTTTATTTATTATCCATAAAAGCACAGGACTTGCCATATGGCACATCTACTCAATATTCTTGTTTTGAGCAAGAAATAGATACTTTAGAAAAACTGTGTGATACCTCCCAAGTGAATTTGTTCCCTTTACTGGGAGTTTTAAAATAATATTATTTTTGATTAAAAGTGTGGAGCTGTTGATTTCAAATATACTTGGAAGAAAGAGTTACTCTGAATAATCTGGTTACCTAGATAAGAAGATTTCCAAACTGTTAAACATTTTCAGTGTTTTATTCATGTATTAAATTCTTTGTGGATTTCAAGATTTTAGACTGGGAAACACTTTTGAGATCTAGAAAGGCAAAACAATCCACTTATACTATGAAACTAACAGAAGACTTGAGCATGATATTTTTAATTGAAAAGCAGATGAGTTGTGATCATAACATACTTTTTGGTAAGAAAATGAAAAATGGTGTCCTAAATACATTATTGAATATTTAATAAAAATATTTTTATATTCCTTTACTTTTGAAGATTGATAACACAAGGCTTTCAGAAATACACTCATAGCATTATCTTCTAGAGTTAAAAAATGAAGGCCGACTGAGCTTCAGGCACAGAGACACAGACATTAGATTTAAAGGTTTCTTAGTCTGCCTCATTTTCATTCTTGTAAATCCTGAACAATTCCTCACAGTTCTAGTAGAGACACCTCTCATTCACAATATGATTACACAGTTCCTGGCATAGTGACTAGACAACCTAATAGCAGTTTGGCATTAAGGTTTCTTGAAGAATATTTGCTTTCCAAATTGTGGAGAATCTCTTCAAAGAGGTTTCTGCCTTCCCAGAAGTGAAGATTAGGTTCAGGCATACTGGCTCAGAAATCAGGAGTGGGAAGCAGGTAGAGAGGAGATTAATGACCAAACTCTTGCCCTGCTTTAGTGATACAAGTCTGGGAATGTTTAGTTTTTCAGGGAACAGCACTGTCCGTTTTTACATTCATTATCCCAAGAACAAAAGCTGACTGCCTGAAGACAAAGTATTCAAATGCAGGTAAAACGTCTGTCTGACATTGGATTAAAGTTGAATAACACCCTAATGTTTTATTCAAGGTTTCCATATCTATCACCGATTACCAAGACTCATGCCTGAAAGTTGCATCCTGATTGCCATTGGAGCACTAGTAGGAGCAATCATCTTTGCTTCCCATCACAAATCTCCACCAGTGATGAACACAAGTATTTACTTCTTGTATCTTCTTCCACCTATTGTCCTGGAGGAGGGTTATTTCATGCCAACTCGCCCATTTTTTGAAAACTTTGGGTCCATTCTGTGGTGGTCTGTTCTGGGATCTCTGCTAAACTCATTTGGGATTGGCCTGTCCCTCTATGGAATCTGCCAGATCGAAGCCTTTGGCCTATCTGACCTGAACCTGCTGCAGAATCTGCTATTTGGCAGCATGATTTCAGCGGTGGATCCTGTGGCAGCTCTGGTAGTTTTTGAAGAAGCCTCTGTTAACGAGCAGCTTTATATGATGATCTTTGGAGAGTCATTGCTAAATGATGGCATAACTGTGGTGAGTTTCTTGCCACTCATTTTCTTCTCCTCTTTGAATTCTTGTACTTACCTGGCATAGGATAAGAGCAGCTTTAAAGAGATCCTAGATATGTTATTTATTTTATGTATACTTGATTTAACACAAGAGATTCTAATGTATGTAAAAATTACATCTTATATTAACTCTTTCAAAAGCATGTATTTTAGAACTGCTGGAAGAGGGAAGCATCTACATGCACATGAGAACACATCTTGCTCTTGCATTCACTGAAGTGAATGGATAAGCTACAGCCGATTTTCCTGGTAGTAGACCTAGGAATGTTCCTGACATTGTGCAAGCAAATAAATAGAAAAATTGTGCTGCTTAAAGACTGAAGGCAGCAGGGGTAGAAATACAGGAGACTGCACTTTCTCAGATGCCTGAGAGAGCACTCTGGAAAAAAAAAAAAATCCATATGTGGACAACCTCTGGAGGCCACGCTTCATCCTCCTGCTCCTCCTAGGGATTTCCCCAGAGACCTTAGACAGGAATTCCAGATGTCAGTAATAGCTTTGCATTACTGTTTCTATCAGTACAAAAATTGACATCTGACAAATACCCCTTTTTTGGCTGTCTTATCGCAAATATCCAGAAAAAAAGCTTCTAGAATAAGAGAGATTTTTGTTGTTGCTGATGTTTGTTCTTGTTTTTCTCTTTTTAATAGGAAAAGAGTGCTTTTACAGAGCTCCTTACTTTCCCCTTTATTCATTCCGCTAAAACTGGAGCAATCTGAAACTCTTAACTGTAGAGCAGAAGTGGCAAGAAGACTTAGAACACACAAGTTTTTCAAGGAAGAAATTTCAAACAGGAAATTTATTGCTCAGAAACCAACAGGACTGCTCATGTGCTAAAAGTTAATGGCAGGTTAAGGAGTTTTCTTAGATAAGATCTTTACAGAATTTAAATCACAGGAATCTAAAACACATAAAAACTATTCAGATACTGCTATATATGAGGTGCAGCACATCTTAGACTTGTAAAATCTGTACAGAGTTCACTGCTGAAAGGCTTCATGGGAGAAGAGCAATTTATGAGCAACGAGAAAAAGAACAAAGTAATTTCTTGCAGCCACAGCCTATTGATCATAAATCCTTCCTAATGGTGAATCGAGATGTAGGGCTGGTGTACAACTAAGTGACAAACGTTACTTAATTTACATGCAAACTATTTATGTGCTGTAGTTGTAACAGAAAAATCCCTGATGCATCTATCACTTATCCTTGTCTTTTTGGTTCCTTAAAGTGCAGACCTCAAAAAATTAATACCTCTTCTTCACTCTGGAAGAGCTTGTTTCATGCTTTTTTTGACTGGCTCTCTACCTTGCCTTTCCTTTTCTCCTAGCTGTTATTTATTACCCAGGTCTAACTCATGACGGTATTTATATGAGCTTTCAGCCAGGATCCTGTTACAACATAAATGTGTGGTGGCAGAAAGGTTTTTAAACAGTGGTATTTAGACATTCCTCAGCTGCAATAGGTGTGTTAGTAAAAGAGCTGAAAGGGCTGTAAATGGGGTATGTTTGCTACACTACTGTGGGTTCCCATTGCCCCCACGCATTCATCTTTGGGGCTTTTCTCACAGCATCTGTGTTGCAATCAGTTTGTCAGCTCCTGCTACTGCATCTCTGCATCAACTACCACTCATCCATTTTCTGGACATTTGAGTTTTCAAAATCTCTTCTTGTCTTCATGCTTGAGAAGCCTGAAATATTTGTCACCTGAATGAAGTCCAATAGGTGTCTTTCTCCTCTCTGATATCCCATTTGCTTTTTTTCAAGACTTTAAAACTGCTTATCTCAGGTGTCTTATCTTACCATTTCCTTTTCTTCCTCTCTGAACAGTTTCATTTGAATTAACTCTATGTGTTTAAAGAAGATAATATCTTCAAGATATATTAAGTATTTTTGATTGTTTAAATACAAATAACCCCTGGTTCTCTCCAGTCTGCTTATCAGCATGAACATTTTTTTCCCCAGCAGGAAAAGCTTGTATGAGTTTTGCTGAACTTATGTATTTCATTTGAGGCAACAATAGCTGTGTCCTATATTTAGTTCAATATCTTGGTATTAAAAAATTATAAAAGATGAGGCTGTGGAAATAGAATTATGGTCTAGAAGTTTTGCCTTTGACTTAAGGGGAGAAAAGTGGTTAATTTACTGTTTTTAGCCATTAGTATCTTTTCCTATTCTCCTCATGTCTGTGGATGGAACAAGAAGCTCCAAGTCCTGTTAATTGCTTCTTTTCCCAGTAGTTTCTTAGTGGACAGCAACAGGACTGGTCCTAGCATACATTAGTAAAGTTTCAAAGCCCTGTTTACAACAGTAATGTTGGTAAATCCACTGAAGATCTTATTCAAACCTGAACATAGGAGCACACTGATTTTGCTGCAGAGAGTTTCAGACATCTGAAGCTCTGCTTCTGCATATACACTGATAATTTTGTTTCTCAACAGGAGCTGAGCATATATATACATCAGGAAATGCTTCTGATGGGGATGGCATGTGCAATAGTTATATATGGACAGCAGGAACATGTAGCAGTCCCCGGGGAGTCCGCTGCGGGTGACGTCATGCTCAACCTTCCTCTCCTTGACTCTAAGAGCCACCCAGTAGTACACCACCACACAGTAATGCCCTCTGCAAAAAACCCAAAGCATGACATTCTCAGAGTTGTTAAATGACACCAACTATCAATCCATCTATTCTTTCTGGATGAATAAAAACATCCTAAGATGATTCAGGCTTTCCTACCGTGTAAAGAATGATAGTGCTCCATTTACTGGCATAAACACTACAATGTAACTTAGCCAAGCAGCACTGACAAGGAGTCTTACTTGTATGACACAGTGCAGATTGTTATACAGAAGAGTTTACTACCACAGAGCTTGTTACAAAAAATGGAAATTATGTCATATTTCCATAACTTCAATTTTGATGCTTGTTGAGTTAAATCATATAGATGCTTTAAGAACTAGAGAAGGGAAAAAAATACTCGCTAAGTCTTTTGCTGAGGATAACTTGCTTTATTCATAAGTCAGCATAGATTCATGACTTGGTATCATTTGTAAAGAATCACAAATTTTAGAACGATTTTAAAGTCTACAAGAAGGGGGAACAGACAGAAAATAGGCTCTGTAATCAAAAGCTATATGGTAGGTACAGTAAGGTTTTCTTATTGTGGAGACGAACCCTCTTTTCCTCATCTACTAATGAAGCACTAAATTTCATACACTGGCATTAGGAAAAAGCAGTTCTGCGTATTTTCTCACATGCAACATTTTGTTTTGCTTTGTCTCTCCCCCAGAAATATTATCAATAAGCCTCCTGGAGAACAGTGAGAGTCTTGTGACAGTCTCAAGGTTGTATGTCCCCAGCAGCAATTTAAGATTAGATAGTAGCTGAGGAGTAATTACTATCCTAATGAGCTCGACTCTGCTACCTACAAATAACCACTTTAATCTTCTTAATAACCCTCTGGAATAAACTATATGAAGAAGAAAGACCAAAGAAAAGTGTAAAATGCAAATTATTTTGGCTATTTTTTGGTTTTGAGCTCATGCTTTGGTGTAAAAGCTTTGGAGAACTGGTGTCTTTAGTTGTTTCCCAAATTCTCTTGAAAACAGAAAGGTGACTTTCACATGTTACACGCTCACTGTAAGCAGACCTGAGAGGACTTAATATTAACCACTTGTCAGCAACCTCTAAGACCTTTTTATTACCATACCACTCATTATTATGGAAACTTTCTATTAGTTCCTAAAAGATGAATGAAAGTGAAATATGCTGAAAATGTTCATCACCAATTTCTGCAGAAAATAAATTATTGTTAATAAAAGTATGGTAACGTTTTCTGCTCTAAGCTAAAGAAATTACGTTTACAGTCTAAATTATATAATGCATTATATAAAAATTATAAATTGCACTAAATTCAATCTTTCTTGAATATGACATTATTTTCCTTAAATTTTTGTAATTTCAAGCTTTCTAGTCAAAATGTGCAAGCTCTTTAGGGCATTTAAAGTGCCATAGTCTCTGTTTCTTACTTTGAAGTTTGTTCCCTGGGGATGAGGTTAAGTGGCATCAAACCCAGAACATGTGAGGATAGATAAGCTTTATTTATCTAGCTAGAGACAACATGAAACCAAGGCTACTATTTTCCCTTCCCTTGCCTTGCCTTCCCTGTCCAGTGTATTGTCCAGTGTATTACCAACCTAAATGGGATTTAAATCAAATGTGTGATTCTTAGTCTCTGCCTTGCCCCATCTTGACTCAGAAAGAGACCTGGAGGATGGAGTCTGGGGTTTTTAATGTACCCAGCTGGGCTTTCAATGTCTGCTACAAACATCAGAAATTCAATTTATCTTCAGAAAACAAACAAACAAAAAGAGTATTTTTTGATTACATTAATGGCATTTGGTTCCACGGTGTTTTACTTCTATTGCACAGCCATCTACCCTTTTTTTTTTGCTCTTTTTCAGGGAACTTAACAGGGATTAATTCTGGGTCTTGTTAAGAATCAATTGAGATTTCAATTGTTACATTGCCGATTTGTCTAAAGCAATTTCAGGCATGCACAGACACACATACTCGTCTGTGAAATGAGTAAGCCTGCCAGGTTCAGAAAGATGCCCTACTGCTCTTTTCTTGTTTTCACACATAGGTTTTATATAACATCTTCATCGCCTTCACCCAGATGCATAGGTATGAAGAAATCGAACCCATTGATGCCCTGGCTGGCTTCGCTCGCTTCTTTGTGGTGGGGCTGGGTGGTGTGTTGTTTGGCATCATATTTGGATTTGTTTCAGCATTCATGACTCGATTCACCTACAACGTCTCTGCAATTGAACCTCTTCTGGTCTTCATGTTCAGTTACCTGTCATACTTGTCTGCTGAAACCCTTTACCTCTCTGGCATTTTGGCGTGAGTATTCCTTATGGCTTACTGTATGACCTCTTAAAGAAAGTGGCATTGTTTTGTGCAGGTGGCTTGCTCAGGGTTGGTACAACACAGGCATTCAGTCTCTGGATTAGACACCTGCAGTAGACAGTTTCTAAGGGATCTGCAAAATCCAGTGGTAGCTAGGAAAAGCAAACCTGCAGTCAGTGTAGCCATAGATGAGATACCCAGGAGAGCTGGCAAAAGTACTGCAAGTTGTGGGTAAAATGACAGTGCTGCTACCATCTGTCTGCTACCTTTGATAAGATCAGCAGAAGGACTGATTGGATAATGCATCACTTTATCTGTATTTATTTCTAAGCAGCATCACCATCAGATCACGAAAGAAAGGTAAAACAATGAGTATGTCTGAGTTCTTGGTTTTGTATACAGCTGTGAACATAACACAATGTACTGGTAATACATTATATTTGAGCAGCATCACTGGCATTGAAACTGGGCAAAAGCAGACAACTGAAAACATCAAGTACATATGCATATATGCACTCATGTATATGGATATTGACAATTACATTTTGATGTGGTCAGGATAGCTGTAATGCTGAGGACTGCTTCCTCAAAGTACTGTGATGGCATGGATGTCTGTTGCAGAGAGAAAGCTGGCAGGTCTATTGACTGGAGTAGAGGTAGAGGATGAGTATTGTGAGAAAGAAAGATGATGGTGGCAGGAAAGGAGTTAGAAGAGAAAGGAAGGACTAGGAGTGAAAGTAAGACACTGGGAGAAAACTGCTAACAAGTGTTATTCAAGGATACCACACCAAACAGGCTCTCAGCAGGGTAAAGCATATAAAAATGGAAACCTCGTGGTTCTACATGCTCCAGCTGGTGCTGCTGGCTGCTGTGGGCTCACTGCCCAACTGGTGGGTAGAAACAGCCTTGCATGGCCTGTCCTGGCTCTGAGTTTTCATCATGGGTCTTGGAAGACCTGATGTTCCTGAAAGAGCATACATTTTTTGAGGACAAACCAGTTTAAATCTAACAAATGTGAGTATATAGCTGCTGATGTTCAGACAGGTGCATTTACTCAACTCCTCTTGTGAAACACTGATTTCATAGAATCACAGATTTGAGTTGGGAGGGACCTTTAAAGGTTATCTAGTCCAACCCACTGCAATAAGCAGGGACATCTTCAGCTAGTTCAGGTTGCTCAGATCTCCATCCAAACACTGACCCTGAATGTTTCCTGGGATGGGACACCTGCCACATTTTTGGGCAATCTGTTCTAGTGTTTCATCATTCTCATTGTAAAAAAATTGTCCAATATAGCTAGTCTAAACCTACCTAAATCTTTTAGTTTAAAACAATTTTTTAGTTAAAAAACCATTGCCCCTATCACCACCTATTGCAGTAAGTGCTCCTAAAAAGTTTGTTCCCATCTTTCTTATAAACCTTCTTTAAATATTAAAAATTTGAAATAAGGTATCCTGGAGCCTTCTCTTCTCCATACTGAACAATTCCAGTTTGTTCAGCTTCAGAGCAGAATTTGCTTTCTAAAGAACTACCTTTGCAGTATTACCTTTGCAATTACCTGGGAAGCAATATTTGAATATTTAAACATACTTACTAAACAAGTAGTTAGACAAAATATAGGTTATCCTGAGAAATTAGACAAAGCAGATGAGCCTTGTACTGTTTTGTATAGCCAATACATTTGTTTAGATTGAAGTGACTGGCAAATTTAGTTGAGCAGGATGAGACCTGCTATGCAGCAAGTGCTAATACTATACCTGCACTGCCCAAAATACTGCTTCTCTGCCTATTCATTGCAATAAGCTACATAGCTCTTTATTTCTTTTAATTCTTATTTTTATAAGAGTTCTGAAATTATTAATAATATAAGAATGTTAATATAATTTGGATTTATTATTCTTACTGCTTCATTAAGGAAATTATTGCTTGTTTTAGAGATGGGAACTTACTGTCACCCTTCTGAATTATTGAGGATTCATTCATTTTTCTTTTGGATTGTGAAAGTCTATTATGCATTTTTATCTGAAAGTCAACAGTATTAATCATTAATGCCTAATGGCCTTGTCTTGGAGTGTCCTTGGACATGCTACATGACTCAGCTTCACCAGGATACTCTTGAGATTTCTTCACTGGAAATTAAATGAGCAGAAACTAGGGGAAGGTTATTTAATGAACAGTTAGCACTCTTCAAATTCACAAGTTTGGAAAAATATAATCACAAGAAGCCCTCAAAGACTAAAATCGTGTCAGTAGAAGCTAGACAGATGATGGAATATGCTATTAGCATAGCACTCAATCTATTTATTACCTATGACTATCAAAATGAAGGGGAGAAGGAATCCTTGTCAGTAGGGCTGCTCAAAGATTGCTTCTCCATGTGCTTCTCACCAATATCTGTTCTGGGTGGCTGCTGATGCTTCTGAAGCAGACTGTAGTCTTCAGCAACAGTGAAAAAATAGAAAACATCCCTTTGCTTACTTAGGCACCTTCCCTACACCCTAAGTAACTAAAAGGGGAAGGACATCTCTGTGGCATAACTAATTTCCACTTGCTGTACAACAATTGGCTGCGGTGGGCGTAGAGTCCTGAAGCTTGTCCTGGCACTGTTGATCTGCTAGCCAGCTGTCAGGGAGCCACTAAGAGCTTTGAGCCTGGCAAGGAACTGCTACCATGTTCTCCCAACACCACCTCAAAGGGGAGGATCACTAAGAGATGGGTTATGTCCCTCTAGCTGATCCACCTGTAGTCTAGTACAAAACCGACCTGGCCTTTGTTTGAGACAAATATTTGGTACTTGGTGACTCTGTGTTAGGTATTCAAGATAAAATGGACTTTGAACTAGAACATGATACCCTTACTTCCTCATCAGGAAGGCTGACTGGTTTGCTTCCTTTATCCTGTATGTAAAACAGATTTGTAAAGCTGAATGAAGATGCTTTTCTATCTAACGAAATAGCTAATGTGACTGAAGAAATAAAATGCTTCCTGATATAAGGAAGCTCAGAGTCTGGTAATCGAGAGCACAGGTAATGATGGTTGAGGTATTTCTTAACTTAGAAAAAAAACAGGTTGTGGCTGATCTCTGATGTTTTGCTCGATACAGGATGACAGCATGTGCAGTGACAATGAAAAAATATGTGGAGGAGAATGTTTCCCAGAATTCTTATACCACAATAAAATATTTCATGAAGATGCTAAGCAGCATCAGTGAGACCCTGATTTTTGTGTTCATGGGAGTTTCTACTGTGGGGAAAAACCATGAGTGGAACTGGGCCTTCATTTGCTTCACGCTTCTCTTCTGCCTTCTTTGGCGGACACTGAGTAAGTCAGCTTTCGTGTACAACCTTCTCTGCACTGTTATTTTCCACTTAAGTTTAGTTACAAATATGAGTGAAGGATGTTTTTGAAATGAAAGACATTTTGGAACATAACAGGGCCAAAAACACAATTATGCAGGCAATCTTATTTCTGACATTTTTTAGTGTCTGAATTTGCCATCTTAAGAATATTCTTTTTGAATTTCAGTTACTTTCTTTCATGATAGTTTGTAATTTTAAAGAAAATGAGAAATTCAAATATTCTATCAAGTAGCCTTCATAGATAGTCTTGAGAGATATTCTAAGCACTGAAATTAGGCTAACCACCTTGGCGAAGTTAGTAGGTTAGTTCCCCCACGATTCATTTAAAATCAAAGGAGGACCCTCTGGAGCATCCAGTAAGGCAGAAATCTACACTGGTCACCTGCCACCGCCTCTTTCAGCCATCTCCCAATCTATATTCCCTTTACAGTCAGAGCTGGTGGATGATGGCATCCCTCAGAGCTCAGTACAGAGATCGATTTTTTTTTTTGAAGTCTTCTTTAATGACCCGGAGGAAGGAATGGAATGTACATCAAGTGACTTTGTGGCTGACAGAAAATGCAGAGAGTAGTCAGTATTCTGGATGGCTTCCATTCAAAGCGATGTGGACATGCTGGAGAAATGGACCAAAAGCTCAGGAAGTTCAAGAAGAACACGTGTAAGGACTTGCATGTGGCTTGGAATAACTCCATAAACTAGTATAAGCTTGGAGTCTAGTAAGCAGCTCTGCTGAAAAGGACTTGGTTTGGTAGCCAGCAAATTGAACACAAGCCAGAATTATGTCCTTGTGACGAAGAAGGTCAGCCATGTCCTGGTCTACATTAGCTAGTGAGTAGCCAGCAGGTCCAGCAAAATATTTCCTACCTTCTCTTCAGCACTGGTAAAAAGGTGTGATGTCTTCAGAGTGCTGTCCCTAGTTCTGAGCTCCTCAGGATATGAAAAACATGACCATTTTGGATCCAGTGCAATAGAGGCCACCAACCTGTTCAGAGGCTGGAGCACTGGACATAAAAGAAATGCCTGGCAGTGCTGAGTCTATGTAGTTTGGGCAAGGTCTGGCACAAGAGAGTTCATAACCAGAGAAGAAAGAGAGAGAAGATGGATCAGAACACTTCTCAGGGGTATACAGCAATAGGGGAAGAAGAAACAGACACATGCTATAACATAGGAAATTCTGATTAGACATAAGGAATCTGTGTCTTAACGTGAAGGTGATCTATTATTCTAATACTCGCCTTCTTAAAGGCATTCAAGGAGCTTTGAGCAACCTGATCTGATTAGCTCTGCTTTGAGTAGGGTCTTGGACTAAATGAAATCCAAAGGTCCTTTCCAGCCAACATCATTCTGATTCAAACATTTGGGACCAGATAAGTCAAACATCTGAGATTAAGGTGCTGTTTCTTAAACCACTCAGGTGGTTTATCCCTCAGTCAAAAAGAATGTCAGAGCAGGAAGAAGATGATGCTTTGAACCTCAAAACTGATAACATTTCAAGATCTTTGACTTTAAAGTCTGGGAGCCCTGGAGGAAGATATTTAACAGAGGAAAAAGAGTAAAGTTGAAAACTGAAGGTTCAAGTATGTGCATCTGAACAACTCTATTATATAGGGAAAACACAAATACTCAACAATAGAGATGATATGATTCTTGTGGATTGACAGCAAAAGGACAGTAATTGCATATTGCTACTTCTGGACCAAGCATGCCTCTAAGTTTTTAAAGGCTTGCTTTCAGCATCCATTTTGAAATATCCTTCCAATCAAGACAGAAACAATGTTCTTCTGATATAAAAGCTATTTTCCTGCCACATGTCCATCCTTCTCTCAGACACCAAAGGAAGTGCTAGAGCTTTCCAGAGGAAGGCCAAAATATTTTCTGCTAAATTTGTGTGTTAAAATGATTACATCCTTTTCTCTGAAGCTTGAATAAAGTACAGAGAATTGGTCTGAGGGTAATACCTCACATATGCAGCTTTAGTCTGAGTACCTGATGTCTAGCATAGTGATAAGTAGTCAAAAAAGATCTTGCTTAAAGTAGTATCCAGCAATCTATGTAAAAGGATGATGCTAATGGCTTTACCTCTAATAATCTACTGACAGTAGTGACAGCTATAGAAAATAACACCAGCAATTATCAGCATTTGTCAGCTTTTATGTCAGTTATTTAACAGTTTCCACAGAAAATATAGGATACACGTTTCTTATGGAAGAGGAAGAGATTAAGCAGATTACTGGAAGAACTTTATAAAGAAAAGCTGCAATCCTTATACAGCCACAGATTGCCTTATTAATTTTAACTTTTATTAAAAAAAAGAAATTTGAGGAATAAGCAGAAAAATAGAGACACAATAAGCCAGAGGATTAAAAATTAAAATGCTATTATATTTGCCTTTCAGTAAACCTGTCCACAGGATGTGCTAGTGAAGCACTGTTCAAACACTTTGAGCAGATACTGTGCAAAAAGAAGGAGACATTGCCAGGGAAGGCGCAGGAAAAACTCTCATCCTGACATTTTTCTTGTCTCCAGAACACTTTGGATAAAACTATGCAACATAAATATAGAAAGTAAATATTTTTCCCTAATCTCCCTTCTAAACTATGTAAATTTAAATCTTGAAGCAGTTAGGAGCCACCATCTTTTATAGGTAAGTATGTCACATAAACCAGATTCAGCAGTTGGCCAAAGAGAAGCTAAAAGAGATCAAAACTGAAAATAACCCCAGGCTGTCAACAGTTCCACAAGCCAAGACATTTTGCTTTTAATATTTTCCTTTTCTCTTTGATTAATAATAATAATAATTGCGTGTTTTTTCCCTTCCTAGGTGTATTTGCTCTTTTCTACATCAGTAACAAGTTCCGAACATATCCCTTCACTATCAAAGACCAACTCATTATTTCCTACAGTGGCCTTCGAGGAGCTAGTAGCTTCTCTCTTGCATTCTTGCTTCCCGTGAATCTCTTCCCCAGAAAAAACCTGTTCATTACCGCGACTCTTGTAGTTATATATTTCACCGTGTTCATCCAAGTAAGTACATTTCTTAATGGATTGCTTTCACGTAATAGAGGTGATTGAAAGCTTCATAGTGAAAATTGCATTGAATTTACTCACAGACTAGGACAAGCTATTGCCTTTCATGGCCAGATTTAGCACTGCACTGTGTAAGTGCCATTTCATGACGTTTTAGGTATTACAGAAATTCTGTATTGAAAAACTGTATCTTCTAAAATATTCAGGGGAAAGGACACTTTGTGTCTAAATTGCTGATTTTCACTCCATATGTGTTTCCTGATGCTTCCAATTTAAGAAGTATTTGAACTTTACATCAAATCATCCTTTACTAGCGATGTATCCCAAACTGATCAGAAAACAGTATGTCTCTTCTATGATGGATTTCAAATTTTATACCTTTATCTTCATCCACTTTGGAGACCAAATAAGAATTGAAATATTTTGTAAAAGAAATTAAAGAAAAATACAGTGAGTAACTCATATTTGCAAGTACAGGTCCCTACTTTTGATATTTGTGTTATTCCACGTGGCTTACACTGCTGTACCTGGAATCTTCTAGAGGTCTGGCATCCCAGGTTCTGTGTCTTCCCATACCAAGATCTCAGATACTCTAGGATGCCAATGCGGCATTATGTGCTTGTGATAGGTAAGGCAGTTAGACTCCACCAGAAAGTTTCAGAAAAAAAAAACCATTTTGTTTCTCTTCCCCTTTTAAAATGCTATTCTGCATCAGTGCAGTAAAGAATTTGGAACAACTGAAAACTATTTGTGAGTGAAAAACCCCTGAGATACTTAATTCTGAAAATGTTGAAGTAAACAGTTTCAAGATTGCAAGACCTCACAAGGATAATGTTTTCTTTCAAATGAGACCTGTTTTGAAAAGGATTGGCAATGAGTCAGTTACTTTACATAGTTAGAATATGCCAACAAATATAATCTTGCTTAAAAAGACCTAGAGTACATTTCTTTAAAGTTTTTGATTTTTAATTATTTTCTGTAGTTCTCCATACAAGCAATAGTTCATTTGTGTGTCTAAGACACAGCTTTCCTAATTGATTAAAATTAAGCCCTTATGTTTTCTTTCTAATTTTTTCTAAAACATAATTAACAATTCAACTCATTGCTCCAAATGCAGGGAATCACAATTGGACCATTGGTCAGATATCTGGATGTTAAAAAGACGAATAAAAAGGAATCTATCAATGAAGAAATTCATGTGCGAGTAAGTTTTTTTATATCAGTAGCTGGTATTCCAAAAAGAAGAGAAAGGGTACTACAAAAGAGCTAGATAGAGGAAAGCACCTGGAAGCAATGCTATTTAGTGCATTTAGACACTCAATGCTTTTAAGAATATATGGAGAAAACTCTAAGCATAATTTTCTAAAACATGATATTTATATTTACAGTGACTACCATATTGTAATATCATGTCACAAACGTGACAAATGGTGCAGCAGGTCTCTGACTTGTGACCATGGGAGGGCAGAAACAGAAAGGCAATGCTTACAAAATGAACTAGCCATCCTTTCTAGGTAGAGTTGTCAGATGCATTTATTGCCATCTTTTGACTGTTTCTAGACAGACTGACACCTTAGAAGTCTTTAATCAAGATTTATTGAACTGAGTCGAACCTCTGGACTGCAAATTTGCTTTCAGGTTATTCTGAGTCATGATTTTTTCTGCTCTCAAACGTTTACTTTTGTTCTCAAATTACCATTATATAAAATAATGGAAAGCTGCTCAATCTGACTTAACAATGTTACAGAAAAAGTATGCACATTCTTTCATTTTCACAATAGGTAATAAATTTGAAATTAGCAGAAACACTGTGCCTCAAAGTGAAGCATATGCAAATTAGCACAAGCACATTAGCAAAATTAGAACATCTCAACTGATTTGAATTTGAAGTGAATTTAATTCTTACTATTTCAACCTTTACATTTAACCTTGAAAAGAATTTACATTTAAAAGCATCACTTGTGACAGTATGTCTATAAGAATTGGCCTTTTTCTGTCTGTCTCTGTAATGCTAGAAATACAGAAAGGATGACTGAAAATTATAGTAACTAGCAGTGATAAACTTACCAGCCTCATAACAACCTCAAAAATCCTCCCAGAACTTGTCAGTCAAGGCAGAGGTTACAGCATTGGGTAGCTGGTGCTGTGCCCTCTCAGGGAGTTCACATATGCAGAAAGAAATCTTGGTTGACAGAACGAAGAATTTAGTTTTTGGGCTCAGTAGGTAAATTCAAAGTCCTGTCGACAAGTGTGTATTTTTGGTGACATTGTTTTTTTCATAATGGCCACTTAATATTTTTCTATGTTTTTTTCTTTAGTTGATGGATCACTTGAAGGCTGGTATTGAAGACATATGTGGACATTGGAGTCATTATCAGCTGAGAGATAAGTAAGTATCTCTTATTGCAGTCTAATATAATAACCTATTTATCATGTAAAATAAAACATGTAAATAGAATAGGAAATCAAAATTCTAGGTACATATGCAATATATCTTTTCAAAAAGTGAAATCCTGAGTAACTGTTACCTTTTGGGAGTGCAGTGCTCATATATTGCCTGCTAATTTGGTTCTGCATGAACAAACAAAATAAGCCTTCTGAAAGAAAAACATAGCATGGGAACTCATGCTGCAGACATCAGCCTCTGCACATAGATTTGGTATAAATCTAAGATCCCTGGCAATGCTCCTTTCGGTCTGGATTTAGAACGTAAGCTACGTAAGGTGCCAGTCCTTCACTGACTTTTGCTGTGAACCTGCACAGCAAATATGATCCCTTATTGGTGAGTACCGTAAAGAAAGGTAACACAGGTACCCCCACAAGGCCAGGAAGTGGAAAGACTTAGGAAAAATTTATTTTTCAGAGGTGAGAATGCTAAACTTAATGATGAGTGTACACGCCAGGCATGAAAGAATGCAAAAACCTTTTCCTCTCCAAGCCTTCTTAACACTTTTCCTTGCCCCCTCGCAGGGGCTCCAAGGTCATCTGTGAAAAAGTTCTCTTTTAAGGGAGTTAGCTGTTCTGCAAGGCTGGAGAGGCGAAGAAATCCTAGCTTAAGTCTCCCAGCTACCAAAGATCTCTTGAACAAAAAGAGAAATCCTTAAATCAGCCTATCTTTTCGCCAGGACCACTTAACTCTCCTGCAGTCGTATTTAGTAGATTCAGTAATATTTAGTCACCTGTCCTTACAAGTCTTTGCATGCAGTAATATTTAAAATAAGAGTACTGAAGAGAATGTTTGAATTCACATATCCAGTAGCATAAGCAGATGCTCTCAAGCAAGACTTCACTCAGAAATGCAGGACCTGCATTGTCCCTTCTATAAGCAGGATGAAGTGGTTTTGTGAAGATTTGTGGCTCTTCAAAGCACTGCCCAGAAAAGATGGATCTGCTGTGCCCTTTACCTTTTCCCTAAAGGAGTCCTGTGATCATGCTGGCCGTATGTTGGCCCTTTGCAGCACGCAAAAGGAAGTAGAAGAAAGACTAATCTTCCACAAAACATTACGAATGCTGTGGGCTAAAAATTATCCCTAGTTATCCTAGCTATGCCTAGGTTTCTGTGCTGGAATCCTGTCTGACCTTTCAATATTGGACTCCAGTAATCCAGTCAGGGGTGTCTACCGGGACATGTGGAAACTCCTTTCATGACAGGGTTTCTCCCTATGGAAGCCAGGAATTAAGAGTGACAAGAAAGTGGCTGGTTTAAATCCAATTCTTGTACCAGTGGAGAATAATGATGTAATGTACTAAGGTGTACCAAGAAGCTAAAATATCCTCTTGGCTCTGACAGTAGAGAGATAGGTTTAGAACAACCATCTGCTGGGACCACACCACTATCTGTGCATACAAAAAACTGAACAAATCATGTTGGAGCAGAAATTTCATTGAAATGGCTGCATTTACACATATCTTTGAGTAAATGTAATCCCTTTGTCTCACATCTACCTGATAGCTCTGAAAAGATAATTTTGCCCTAACTAGACATAAAAGAGGTCTTTTGGTTCAGAGACAGACTAAAAAAAAAAAACCACGCCGTGTCTGAAGACATATAATGTAAGAAGATTGTATTAAAAGGTATAACCTAAACTTTTCTGTACAACTTTAAAGACATATATCAGAATTAATTACCTAAGCAATAACAATCCAGGAGGCTTTCTATTACAAAGAAAAACATAAAGAGCTCTAACCCCAGCAGAAACATTTGTGCACCTACCTCTGCTATTAATGAATGAAAAATAGCCTTTGTTAAGAAAAAAAAGGATACAATTTCTGTAGTGCTTTTCCTAGCAATTTGGAGCGCGTTACCTTGCTGTGGTAAACAGTTCCTTTGAAAGAAACAGAACTGTTGCTCTTCTAAAGATTTACCGTTGTTCTGCTAAATGTCTCCCTGAAAGCACATACCTGTTCCAAGGCCACGCACACATTCACATTTAAATTTTGCCACACATTAGTGATATTTTACAATCTGCAGCATGCAAGCACGTAGTATTTTGGGGTCCATTCAATTTCTCTGTTATTCAGAATACAAAGAAATGTATTTTCTCTGCTCTAATTGTCAGGATTCAAAATTATCAGCAACATAATGGGCCCAAACTACTGTAACTGCTAGGCCATTTAGAGCCTCATTGGTGGCTGGCTGAATAGACTAGGATTACTGTAAGAGCAGCTGCTGCTGTTATGCCCTACTATAATACAACATTTGTACAAAAGCGTGGAGGCTGGCCATATTCTTTTCTGACAAATGTGGTGGTGTTATATTCAAACATGCACACAGCCCTCTTTTTTGCTCTGATTGCAGCTTGTTTCTCTCTTTTGTCTGGTGGGCTCTGAAATCTCTGTGAACTGGTAGACTATGCCAAATATCTCCCTAAAGGTCTCTGCTCACTAGGCCTTCAGGAGTCCACAGGTGCCTCTAATTTGGATTCAGTTTGTACGACTGAATTATCTGTATGTGCATTTGAATGAAGATCAGCTTGTACTACAGAAATAAAAACATATTCCCATTATTACACTTTGATTTTCATTTCTCTTTTGCAGATTTAAGAAGTTTGACAATAAGTATTTGAAGAAAATTTTAATTCGGGAACACCAACCCAAATCCGGCATTGTGTCATTGTACAAGAAGATGGAGATAAAATTGGCCATCGAGATGGCTGAGAGCGGCATGAAAATTTCAAAATCATCCACTGCTTCTTTACAGTGAGTACCAATCTTCTGACCCTTTGCAGAGTAGGAACAGGAAAGAAGGGGACAAAAATGAGGAAATACTCAAAGTATTCCATGATTTCAATAGAAATGCAAAAACAAACAAAAAAAAGACAGTTATGAATAGAGAAGTTTAATTTAGTGTTCATCATATTTGCACTTTGGCTGTTTGTTCAGAAAGTGAAAATTAAAATGGACATTTTCTCTATTTCTTTTCAATGATGGGCAGTTCTGAAGAGGAATCATGAGTCTATCATGGAATAGAAGCCACTCTAGTTGCTCTAAATCACTGCAGTGTTTCAAGGTGGCTGTACTTGTCTGGCCAATGGGTTTTGCTCATCCCTGCTAGGTGCTAAGAGACCTACAGGATGCCTTAGGTCCTGACTCCATTATCCTAGTAATAAATTTTTGCTGAGAGCAGATTTCTTTGTAGAAATTTCCTTGCAATTTTTGCTCCAGGGAGACCTGATTACAACCTTTCTGCACTTAAAAGGGAGGTTACAAGAAAGATGGACACAGTCTTTTTTAGTAGGCTTTGTAGCAATAGGACTAGAAGTAGTGGTTTTAAAATAAGAGAGGGTAGATCCAGACTAGGTAGAAGGAAAAACGTTTTTATGATGAGGGAGGTGAAACAGAGGAACAAGTTGCCCAGATGCCCCATGCACAGAGACATTCAAGGCTGAGTGTGAGTGGGCTCTGAGCAACCTGGTAAGTTGAAGATGTCCCTTGCTCATTGCAGGGGGATTGGAACTAAATGAAAATCATTTTATGATTGTATGAAACAGTAATGCAACTTGACATCAGACAGACCACAGGACAAAAATGGCGGGATCTCTAGAGCCACCACTGAGGGAACTACCCTCTAAGAGAAGTCTGCACAAATCCTCACTTGTGGATACTACAACTAACATATAAATGTATTTATCCTCACCTTGCAACACCCACCTTAGAGTACGGATATTGTTGAAGGCGCTTGCCTCCACAAACTCTTATCTGGGCTCTTGCTGGCCACTGTTACTGCCTGCTTGTACCTGCCGCACCTTTGAATTACTATCCATTTTGCAACAGCCTCTGGCAGGATTCAACATATTTTCCTTCGTGAATAATCGTCTCTACTCATATTAGAAAGTCCAAATATCAACTGGACGGTAAATTAAAGTCTCTCTTGAAACTTTGGCTTAATCAAGTCAAGATACATCTGTTTTTTTGAAACTGATGTCAGCATGCAGTGTAAAACCCAGCCCGTTTCTCCCTAAATTACTGTTGTTTGGTGAATGGATTATATTAAAAGGCTCCATGTCTCTCAGGCTCCTTTCTGTCTGCTTAACTCTTCTGAGCCAAGACAAAATGGGCAAGATTGTTAGACAATCCATGGAAATCAAACCACATCCCTCTTCTTTTCCTGAGGGAGAGACAAAATAAGACAAATGGCTCCAGCATGTGAGAAACTTGCTCTCAGATTTTAGATTCAAAAATATGCTGTAATACACAGCTGATATGATGAACTAATTTTTGCCAGCGGTACTCTGGCTATAAATGAATTTTACTGTGCATCATCCTCTGATGCAGAGGTTCTCCTACTGAGAAAGCCTTTTTAAAAATGAGGTGTGAGGTATAAAATTCAAAAAAGAAGCCTATGGCTCAAAAACATTCTATTTCTGGCAGGCTTCAGGAATGTTCTAGGAAAATACAGACTTTTTCATTGACAGGTGTCTGCTCTTGAGCACTTCAGGAGACAGGCTAGTGAGCTAGTTGTTGGATCTTTTGTTCAAGCCAATGCAGCATTTCTTCTTGCTATTCCCCTGAGCAATTGAGTGACCTTGTGTTAAAGGTTTCTAAATGTAATTATAAAATGTCTGATTGTTATCACTGAGATAGCTTGTGCCTAAAATCCCTGCTTTCAGTGAGGATGCAAACTCTGGACATGAACAAGAGGAGATTTGAAAAAAGTTCCAATGTATGGCATGCAAAACACCATTAGCAGTGCCAGAGGAATGAGAAAACTCTCACTCACACTTCTCATGAGTCTTGTAGCCTTTACACACACAAGGGAATTGCTTTATAAAAATCAAAGCAGATCTCCATTGCTGTGAATTAGCAAAACCACATTCATGCTGGCCTAATTCCTGTAGGCAGAGTGGGTGTCCAATGTGCAATATTTCCAGTACATACTGAAAAAATTTGCCCATAGATTGTCCAACAAAGAATCCACATTTGAATGAAAATAGAACATTTGTTTATGATATTTTGGAGAATATAAGCTTCAGAAAAAAAGGATAAAAATGGCAAAAGCAGAGTCAAGCAGATTGTATCAAAACTGTGGATTTATGGCTGTTTTGTTTGGGTTTTTTTTGAGAAAAAATGCCCATTAGAGAGAGACAGATGGTTTGATACTTAGTTTACATAATGTTGGCTTCATATTGCTGCAATACTGACTTTGGTTAATCTTATACTCTAACTATACATTACCTATCACAACCAAGTGTCATATTGTCATTTGTTGTGGTGCAATTGGGAGAGAGCTATGCCTGTTGAATGTTAATTCTTTCACAGGACTAGTGAAGACTAGGGAAGAGTTTACAAGGTTCAAAAATTTAGATATAATATTAAAAAATAATATTACAGGGTTTGTGGAAGAATCAATGTATCAAGTCTCAAAGTATCCTGTATCAACTATCTGCACATGTAAAGAAGAAAGAAACACTGTCATGGTTCTCATTACAGACAGATTGTTTTCATGGGATATTATAATTTCAGGGTTTTTTTCTTCACAAATATATCTCCTGTGCTGTGCTTTGTTATAACATGTTGGAAATTTCAGTAAGATTGAAGAAATAGTTTCAATAAGGATTACTTTATGGGTTTGGTAACATAACAAATTTGCTCAGGGTTTCTGAATGTTCTTAGTGTATTTGCAAAACATGAAAGCAATCTTTTCTTTATTACCACTATGTGCATTGTTATCGGTTGGGTAGGTCCATATTCAATCCCATGAAAAGAATACACATTTTTTATTTGTGCTGCAGAACAATACAGATTATCTTGATGCTGTTTGTTCTCTTGCTACCCCTGCTTAATTGAAACTCAGAGAATTTTATTTATTCTATTTAATTCTCTTTAAGAGCTAAATGTTAAATGACTTAGAACTGACCACTTCTGTGCAGCCATGTGGAGGAGGTCAGGTACGTCCTAGCTCTAATACTGCACCTTAAACTATTGTCAAGTTCTCTCTTTGCTTTTATCTCACAAAAATAAATGTCAGATTTGGTTTTGTTCTGATGCAGAATTAAAATGCATTCCAACACCTTGAAATATATTCTATATTCCAGAGATTTTGGACAGGGCCAGGGCACCAGGGTTCATTGTCTACTTGATTGGAAGAGGCAGTAAAATGTAGAGTCCAGGCAGTTCATGTAGGTCCCGCAAGTTTTCAAGATGTTCATGTTAGATTACACAACAAAACAATGGTAATATTATTAAACTAGCTGTAATTTCAAATTTCAATCTTTTTCCTACAGCATAATCTTAGATTAGCTGAAATCCATTTTCCTTTGCCATTGGACATTTTTAATTTATTTTAGAGGAATTATTTTTTAAAGAGGCAAGAAAGCAAAATGGAGAAAGAAAAAAATCCCCAAACAACAGAAACAGCAAGATGAACTCAGACTGATTCATCCTGGATGATCACTATCAATTTCCCTTTCTTTCCTTGGGAATTCATCTGAACGCTAACTCCCACAGAGACTGACCGATTTAGAAAAACCAGCCAACGATTCACAGCAGCCCTCCTCCATTGTTTTGCTAGTGAAAAAGCCAGGCAGCTACAAGCGACTGTGGGCTTCTTGTTTTTTTAAAAAATACAAAGATGATTATCTTTCAGGTATCTTTCAGGTTCTTTGTTTAAAATTGGGAAACAGGTGCAGTAGCAAGGAAAGCCTATAAATTCTCCTCGCTACAGGGCAAGTCTTTCAGAATCCAAAATTAACATGTCCTTTAGTTATAGGGATTTTCTGTACTTTCTCAAACGAGATGAAACCATTAGGGTGGCAAGACCCAGACTGCTAGACCACTCTGAGATCTTTATTCAGACAGGAGAAAACTTGCAATGCCTTCCTGAATGTACGGCATTCCAATTCCTTATGAGGGTTTGAGAAAGAAGAGTTTCTGCTGCCAGCAGTATGAGGGCTTAGGGCTCAATCTGACTATCCACTACATGGAAAAGATCTGTGAAAGAGCAAAATCTGACCTTTTTTATTCATCTTTGGATGATTTTCTGGTGTTCCTGGTTAGTGAAAGGCTCTTTGTAGCCTTCTGTTCTGATATTAAAAGTAGACCATGCGTTATTTCATGGGATTAGTATTTAATCAGCTCATTAATACCTTATTTAATTTCCCCCTGTATTTACAGGAGCGGCGAGAACCGGCGTGCACACAGGCTGTCCCCCGCAGAGGTGCAGTCCATGAGAGATGTCCTGGCACACAATCTGTACCAAGTGCGACAAAGGGTGTGTGAGCCACCGGCTGTCGCGCACTTCGCGCACTGTTTGCAGACCCAAAGCTCTTGTTTGCCCTTCCCGTACCGCAGCCTCAGCACCGGCCGCAGGGGCACCTCGTGGGAGCTCCGAATTGGCACCTGCCCGGGGGAGGGAGGGAGGGAGGGAAGAAACCCGGGCTTGGGCCCGTGTCTGTTTTGCCATCAGCTTTTCACCCCGAAGGCAGCGTGAAAAGCCAGGAAAATCTGTGACTGAGCTGTAGAGGTCAGGCTTCCCTCGCCGCACAGCTATCTGGATAGGAAACCGGCTCCCCGAGCCATCTAGGGCTCCGAGCTCTCGGGAAGTGCTGCCCGGCTTGTGGGAGGCAGCCGGCTGGCAGGTGCCCAGCGGCAGCGAAACTGCGCTGCGGCGGCGGTGCGCGGACCAGCGGCGGTGAACACTGCGCAGCCCTGAGGGGGAGCCGCAGTTTGCCGGCACCGCGGGAGGAAAAAGAAAAAAAATAATCCGCGTCCTCTGTTGCTTCACTTTACGCATTGAGTGTTCTTTTCTGCTTAAAAGTAGTGTGATAGTAACTCAATAGAGATTATTTTACAGAAAGTCATATTGGTCCTGATGCAGCCCCGTGAATAGTATCTACTTAATCTAATCTTAGGCACTGAGTAGAACCGAGTGCTCGCCCCCAGCAAGAAGTGGTAGAGGTTATATTACAGTAACCTTGAAATTACACCCATAAGTGGGCCTAACTCACCTAAGACTCGTGTAGTAGAAAATGCCTGCCCATTGAAATGTGGAATTGTTAATATGATATTCATTCCTAATATTGTTTGATTTTCCCTGGCTATTTATCCTCATGATATTAATTCCTTGTTTTACCAGCAACAATTTGTACATATGGTTATCTCTTAGATTATTGAAATGAACTCTCTCTTCAAAATCAATTACAGTAATGACTAATCGTGCCAGCCACTTCCTATACGTTATTGAGAACTGTGTTCTTTTGGAAATGGAATATTGGAAGTAAAATGATGCTGCTTCTAATACTTCCCTTTCAGCTCTGGAGGTGTGGTAGTGCTCTGGCTCACCCAATCAGCTTTACAAAGAACCCTGCAAATGAGACTGAGATCAGATTCTGCTTTTTAAGAAGGCTTATGAACTTCTGTGAATTTTTCTCTTTAAGGCAGATAATAATTTCCCCCATAAATTAAAAAGCTTGTCTTAAATGATGCTCAGTTTTAGTGTAATACTATTTTGTAGTCTGTACAAATATAGAAAGGAAACTCAGATGATGGGTTGCTGTTAGATTACAGGTTGGATTTGATGATCTCTGAGGTCTCTTCCAACCTTGCTGATACTGTGTGTCTCATTCTGGAGTTGTATTCTGCATTCCTGAGCACATCTGTAGCCCGCTTCAAGCTCAGTAGAATTAGTACCAGCGCTCAGAAGTGAGTTAACCAGGTGTCTCTCTCTTGGGACCTGCCTCATATCTGTAGCTCCCAACTGTGTGATGAAAAAATGGATGGCAAAGGAGGACAAGCCCAGAGATCCTAACAGCTTTCTGCAGGTAGATATATTTTTATTTATCTGCACTTCGAGCGGACAAGAATCTTTTAACAATGGCACGCAAAAATGCAACCCTTGAGGTCTTGGACTTGCCGCTCTGTTCATGCTTCCTCCCATCTTGCTCTGCAGCAGTGAGGTTAGTGTGAGGCTACATTTTCCCATGTGATACCGAAGAGATCTGTGGTGAGTTGATGGCCAAGCTGAGGCAGATGCATCCTTGCCCCTGTGCTTAACCAGACTTATTAACATGGCAAATACAACAAAAATCAGCTGAGTGCATTTTCTGTTTCAGGCACCAACATACAATCGACACAATCTACCTACCAACACAAATGAGAAACAAGCACAAGAAATCCTCATCCGTCGGCAGCACAGCCTGAGGCAGAGTTGTAGGAAGGGAAACAGCTTGCCTTGGAGTAGACCGGTACCTATTATGTAAACTAATAATCATGTAAAAATGCCTCTGCTCCTCTGTAAGTATGAAAGGAGAGACAAATTTTTATATGCTTTTTGCTAAAATTAAAATGGGTATTTTCCTCAGTGTGCTCACGCAGCACATAAGAAAAAAGAGCTTCACTTAGTATGTGAACAGCAATGTTATAATGTCCTACCTCTGTACATTGGTCAGAAATCAGTTACCCTGGCTGTATGTAGTAAAATGATGTAACTTGCATTGGTTTTGCATGTGCAAAACATAGTATAATCAAAAAAGGCCTGATGTCAAGCCCTTGACACCTTGCACTGACAGTTTGGGCTCTCAATCAATATGAGATTTGTCTGACCAAATGTAGGCATTGGACAGTATAGACATTTACAGATGAAATAATCACAGTTGAGGGAGAGAAATAAATTCTTTTTGGATAGCTTAGTTTTATTTAAATTTGTCACCTGAAACAGGAAAGGTGAATCTTAGAAGAATATATTTCTCTCTGCTGACTGTAAAAAAACCCCTAGGGCTATTATATCTGACAGACATTTTCACTGGAGCTAATACTGAGTTCAATCATATAAGTCAAGCACTGATCTTATTCATACCTCTCAAAATCTGGCTGTAAAAAGTGCAGCATCTAACCATCTCTCTTGACCATTCCACCAAATAAATGCCAAGTGGAGACAATTATGGACACTTTTGTCTCATACACAGGTTAACACCACAGAAGTACGCTACCTCTCTTTGCCTCAGGGCCCCAGGCAGCCCACTAGACGAAAAGCCAGGCACGTTACTTTTACAGGTAATAGAAGTGCTTTATTCTGCATTCTACTCCATAGTGAGAGAAACTGGGGCAGTTGTTCAGTACTGAATGAATACTCCCATGAAAGCCCACGGCCTCTTAAATGAGCTATATACTTATTTCTGTTTTATCTATCTTATTTCTATGTTCATTACTGCAGCAGTTGCTGTCTTGTTCCAGCACCTCCTAGTTTTCCCTTTCTCCCTCTTGCACAAATATTCCTGTGATCTCTGCAGTTCCAGCTGGCCAAGAGAGTATTTGTGTAAGTCCACAAATGCAAATTATCTGTCCTCTGCAGACCCACAGACACAATTGTATGCAAAATTGTTAGGGGTTGCTGAACCTGTAGCCCAGTCAAGGCAAGGCTAACACATGTCCCCAGGTCCTCCAGGTATCAAGACTGAGCATGTAGTACCAGCAGGCCCCCTCACCCCTAATTCTGCGCACATGTACACATGGCCAGACACAGAGAGCAGTACAGACTGGGCATAGTGCTCACACATGTGCAAACAGCACCGAAGCCTGCATTTTGATCCTATCTTTGTCTGATCAAAGTCTATCTAGGTTGATAGACTATTAGTGAAAAGTTATAAATACAAACTTGCTATCTGAATACCTAGTAGCTGGCCTCAGATACATGCTCTGCTCAGTAGCTGGCTGTGGACCTTCCATCTGCCCATTTGGTGTCACTTGAGCATGTAAGCCCCCAGGGATACAGCCACACAGCAGCTGCTGGTAGACCTGCATACATGCACACATACACACACACACGCACATGTGGTCTTCCTCTTCATGCAGTGTAGGGCCCTCTAGTAGCTGGCCTTGGGCAGCCAGTTTTTCCTGTAGCAGGTTTCTGGATCTCCTGGTCTCCTCTTGCTGCACACATAGGGACATACACATGCAAACATGTCTCTTTGGTATCCAGTCCAGGTTATGACCTTATTAGTAGCCAACCATAGACCCTGTAGTCTTTTCAGTAACTGGTCTGGACCTCCTGCCCCCTCCAGTACTAGACTCACAGACCTTTTGATCTCCTCAGTCTTTGTCCCAGACTCAACAGTTGCTCCAACAGATGATTCCCAAGCGTCTTATGCTACTCAATGGCTACTCTGGCTTGGTGATTGCTAGCAATTTTGCACTGACATATGCACCCACACAATATGTGTGCACCCTAGTCCCTCCAGCTGCTGGCACTCAGTCCTCCACAAACACAGGCATACAGTATGGGGACCTGCTGACCAAGGAACAGAAGTCACTGGTAAACTTGATATTTGATGGCACTAGATTCTTCTCCTTTGTCACATTTTTATTTTCTGCAATGGGTTTTAAAATGCTTTTCAACTCTGTTACAAGGTTTACTTGTGAAATTTGTGGAAAATTAAAAACTACATAAAGGAGCATTTTTGCCTTGTGAAGACACTGGGCAGGTCTGCAAAACATCAATAGAGTGCTGAATGTGCTTGTTTGTTGAGGTTTCAGATAAATCAAATCTTTTAAACATCAGCTGTGGGATGAAAATAAAAAAGTAGGGTTATTTTTAATTTTTGACTTCTCTCTTATTCTACAGTAATTATTTAAAAACTTCAGCTCCAGTGTTTAAAACTGTAATGCTGTATTTTATTGAATATCCCTGCCAATACCATGGCAATTCTCTTTTGTCTTCTTTAAAATATGAATTCTTTGTTTATTTTCCTTTAGATCAGCATAGAAGTGGCTCTGATGCTGGGTTCCCATTAGCGTTCGGATCCCAGTCCCGACTACGGCCATCCGAAGCAAAGCACCACCCAAAAGAGCTGATTCCAATGGCACACTTGGATAGACGAGCAAGACCATCCAATCAGTCAGGTCAAAGAGGAAATTCAATCAGCCATCATCGTTTCACCAGAGCAGAAAATCTAGCTCTAATGCCAAAGTCTCGGTTCACTGTGAGAGAAGTAGAGGCGTATGAGTCAGAAGAAGAGACAGAAACAATGGCACCAGCCAAGCCATTAGTTATATGAGGAGCAGAGCAGAGCAGTGTTTGCATCTCTAGGGCCCCTTGTGCACTGCTCCAAAAGAAAAAAATAAAGCTTTTATATGAACCAAGCTATGATTTTCCTTTTGGGACCAGTGTACTTGTTCTCGTATCACTTTCAAGCACTGTATCAAGGTACTTAGTGGCTCAGAGAAGACTCAAATTCCTATGTGTTTATATCAAGCTTTCTTTCCAACAAAACACTACAGAAAAGAGGAGAACATGATCTTTGTAGAGGTTTTAACATGGATTTAAACAACAGTAATTTGGCTCATGCAATGCTATGAGTGGAAGCTGATACTGCGTTTGGTCTGTATTATGGCCTGAATACAGGGAAAAGAAATTTTTAAACGCATGAATGCACAGGTGGATGACTTCAACTTGCATGGAGCTTTTGACCTCAGAGTACCTGAGATATCCCAGAAAAGAGTTAAAAACAGAAAGGCATTTTTAGGACATGTAAACTGAAGATGCCTAAACAAGACTTTAAGTCAAAAGGATTTTTAGTGGACAATTTTCAACATTTGGGAATCTTTTGGTAGCTCAGGCTTTGGCTCTGAAAAAACACCTAAAGTCAGTTCCTGTGATAGTCCATAACTCCTGCTACTTCAACCAATTTCAGCATGTAGGCTCCTATCACCTACCTACAGTTGTTTTGGATAAATTAAGGAGATATCCTTGTATGTACAAATCCAGGGGACTCTTTAGGCATGGGTGCTGTCAAGATGCCTTTTATTTGTAAATGTGGGATGGCGACATAATATACAATATTCTTGTGATTTAGCAAGTGGGAGGCTTCATTGTAGATTATCTAACCTCCATTCGCCACTCCTACCTTGTGTGCCCAAAATGGGTGGACCATTCTTCACAATAAAACTGGACTAGCACTGCAGGTAAGAAGCAAGAAACCAGGATTACAGGTAAAGGGAGCCTAACCTTGTAGCCTGCTAGCTAGCAGGGAAGAAGGGCCCTGTATTTTGCTCCCAGCTTTTTGTAGTGGGTCTGTTTATATATTGTACAGAACAGTATTTACCAAAAAAAAAAGCACAGAAATAACCAGAGGAATGTGCACTGAAGTGTGTGTCTTCCCAACCTTCCTATGGTGCTCCCTTCCAACTGGTTCTGTGTGCCTATGCTCCACTCCCAATGCTGCGTCACTGTAGTGGTAGGAAAAGCAAGAAGTATGGGTTCTGATTCAGAACAGGTAGAATCTAAACTAACAAATTTGGAAAGCACCAGCAGAGGAAAAAGATAAAACTCCTTTTCCCGCTTTTCTCATGTTTGTGGCTTTTATGCCTGGCAGGTCATAATGAATCATCTGTACTGAAATTATACAAAGCTTTATGAAACTCGAGTTCTGTTTGTATTTCCTTATTGTGCTAGAGAAATTATATTACTTCCTTTTATAAAAACACTGGTACGTTATTAAAACAGGGTAGGATTTTGCTTTTGCACTGACACTGAATTAGCAATGAAATATGGTTCTGTGCCTGAAAATCAACAAATAAATTCAGCTCAACCAAAGGAGGAAGTGCTCTACTGAGTTTTTAAACAAAAGCCTTGTGCCAGGTCTCAGTCCTATAGAAAGTTATATTGACATATCATAAATCTAAATTAAAATGTGATATTAAAAGAGAAAGAGTTATCATACAAAATCATGTCTTGAATTGCACTATGAGCCACCCAGTTGCTACATGATATTTAATTGAGGGTGAAATTAGTACCCATAAGATGTGGTTCTTAGGCTACAGAGGTACATGGAGTAGGGTGACAGAAGTATGGAACCTGCTTCTCCATTGCAGAGTTGTGAAGGGAATAGGATCTCCAAACTGGCTGGTGGATGATGTGTACTACTGGCAGTCCTTGGGGACAGTCATGGAGAGAAAGTGGACATTTGAAAGGAGGGGGAAGAAGGGACAGTATCTCATCTTCAAAAGGAGGCTCAGGAGTGAGGTTTAATTGAGGAAATATTGTGATCTGCAAATTCAGCATTTCCTCTTTAAGATTTAATCAATGGATTTTCTGGGGGAACTGGACAGAGATAACCTCTGTGAGATGAGGAGAATGAATATCTGGAGTGGTGTGGAAAGGGACTAGACATATATCACGAAAAAAAAGGAGTCTGTGCAGTTTGGTCACACATGCTCAAAATTGACTCCCAAATTCCTTAAATGTTGTAAAAGTCATAGAGAATGATGCAATTACCCATTGTAACTAGGGAGCAAAGCATTACATTTGTAATTACTGGTTTATATTAGAATTAGAGAAAAATAATACATCTTTCTAAAATACTAAGAGAACTAGTGCATAGATGGAACCAAATCTTTTGCTTCATTTCTAATATTTTCTTCCATGAAATTGGTGGGCTAGAACTTCAGAGAGTGTAAAGCTGTAGAGCAACTAGAATTTAATAGAGTGCCCTAAGTCTATTTTTAGTTTATCTTTCCAAGCAGTTAGTAAATAAGACTGGAAGAAAATTTCCTCCTGTGCCATCAGTTGCTGTTGATTACTATCAGCTAAGAAGCAATGCTGCAGATGCCTGTACAAAATATGTTCTAAAATATAAATTTGCACATTTCTTTCTTTTCATGGTTATTTAATACTTGTGGACAACAAAGTTCTCCTTAAAGAACCACATTATTTATATTTTAAATAGCATTATCTTACTACAAGCAATTTACTGCATATCTGTAGACTCTCAGGCCTGGTTGTAAAGAAAACTGAAGTGGTTTAGGGAATGAATTTAAATCCACTGTGCTTGGGCATTCTTAAACTCTTTTACCTGTGTCACATCCAGGAACCTTGTGCTGATAATTTACAAAGGTAAGTTAATTCAAGATCTCCTTTTTTTTTTCATCCTGATACTCAAGAATTTAAAGGTGAACTGGCACAGGAAAATCATACCCAGAAGGTGAAGAATTATTATTCAAAATCCAGAGAGGAAATAGGAACTCAGAGAATTAAGAGTATTTCCTTGGGCAGGAGGATTGTGCAGGACAGGTGAGTTTCAAGGAGAAATAATAATTAATAGCCTCTACCTCTGATGGCAGAGAAAATAAACCACAACCTTGTTGTGGCTTAACCACAGCCAGCAACTCAGCCCCATGCAGCCACTCATCCACTCCTGCTCAGTGGGATGAGGGAGAGAACTGGAAGAATAAAAATGAGAAAACTCACGGGTTGAGATAAAGACAGTTTAATAGGTAAAGTAAAAAACATGCATACAAATGAATCAAACCAAGGAATTAATTCACCACTTGCTGTGGGAAGGCAGACATCTCTAGGAAAGTTGTGCTCCATCATGTGTAATGGTGACTTGGGAAGACAACTGCTCTAACTCTGAATGTCCCCTCTTTCCCTTTTACTTCCCCACATGATACGGGATATCACTCTGGTCAGTTGGGGTCGCCTGTCCTGGCCGTGTCTCCTCCAAACTCCTTGGGCATCCCTAGCCTTCTCTCTGGTGGAGTGGCATGAGAGGCAGAACAGGTCTTGACTCTGACTAAGCACTGCTCAGCAATTAGAAAAATATCTCTCTGGTATCAACACTGTTTCCAGTACAAATCCAAACTACAGGTACTGTGAAGAAAATTAACTCTATCCCAGCCTAAACCAGCTCACACCTGAACAAAACTTGCTAATCAATGGGAAAAATAAGTCAATAATAAAAACAGTCATACTAAAAAAAGATTTTGGTAGTAAAAGCAATAATGGTCAAATATTGCAATATTTTCTGCAGAATGTTGCAGAAAAAGAGAGGGAGTTATCAAGGTCAATAACACATTTTGACCAGCAGGCAATACTTTCATATTTATTGCACAGTGTAATTAACTGTTAGATCCTGTTGCTCATGCTGCAAGTATTGCTTTTCAACTAATATCCCTGGCAAGCAAGAATGTGTAGTAAAAGGAGAGCCTCTTCCTTAGAGAGCTTACCATCAAGGATGCAGCAGCAAGGGGAGTCCCACACGATAGCACCTAGGGTGGGGAGCACCCAAGCTGTGACCTCCGGAAATACCAGTTAACAGAGAGCACTGAAAGAAGGCATCGCTATGGTCTCTCTCTTCCAGGGGCAATGGTGCCCACTCTCGTATAGTCACAGCTGCTGCTGCTGTCTGTGTAACAGAAGCAACGTGCTGCTTACATGACAATGCCAGGAGTGAGGATGGGGAAGGATACTGTGAAAGACAGTTTCTGAGTCACACTAGGGGAGAAC
>VXBA01002315.1:109445-126315 GCA_013399895.1 Serilophus lunatus
TTTTGCCTCATAGAATGTCTCAAAACTCCAGCGAGTGAAGCGGGCACGTGTCTATCAAAGCCAGAGAGGAGGAGCTGCAACAGATGGAAAAGGGCAAAAGCCCCGATGGGAGTTCTAGGTGGACTGATTTACTACCATGTGTGGGGGCCAAGGAAGTAGGCCAGCTTAAAAGACAAAAGTTCAGATGTGTTATATGAGATTCAGAAAAGTAGGTCAGAGTTTCAGGCTGGAGAGGCTGGTAGAAAAGACCATGTTTAATGTGAGAAGGATAGCTTAATCCACATTTATGAGAAAGGTAGTCAGAGGAAGGGGACCAGTGATATCTGCAGAGGAAATCGCCAAATTGCTATGAATGAAAAACACACTTTTAAGTAACAGAAGATGAAAATAATTGTGAAGTGTTTCTCATCTTCTTACTGGTGTGTCAGTTTTGAGAACTAACACTTTCAAGGGTTATTTTTTCTGCAGCTATTAGATCCCCGAAACTCACATTTTATTGTCATATATTAGTGGAAGCTACTGTGTAAAAGCCTGTGGGATACTCTGGAAAATATAATAAGTATTTCCAAGCTCCCTTTCTTCATAGGCACTTTTTCTAATTTTCTATATATGTATATGGATAAAACAATCACTGAGAGTGGAAGAACAGATTATATTTTGTTTGCTTTTTAGGCAGGACAATTACACTCTCTGTTTTGCCAAACTCACTATACTCAAGAACCTTAAAATCAGAGGTGTAAGGTTATATGAGTAATAGTCTCAACCAGTTAAAAGGACTGTAAGTCTATTGGGCTAAGTTGCCTAATTAATTTCCTTTTGAGAATCTATCTCAATGTTAATCACGAGTGAAACTCCTTTTTGTTTCCTTCTTTTGTTTCACAGCTGTAAAATGTCAAAAGTCAATATTAGTCCTTGTTCATTTCTAGTCCACCCACCTTCATGGAAAAATTCAACTACCTTTCTATCATAAGAAATGATACATGGACCGAAGAAAACTATGCCAAGCTCTGATTTTCAGGGTTTTCTTTTGCAGAGCAGATGGCAACCACACCAATAGTGAACAGCTGGTCAGAAGTAAACACCCAAACTGAACATTATCCCTTACTTTTTTTCTACCGTCCTTGCAGGAGAAAGCTAGGAAAAAAAGTATCTGTCAAGAATAGCCACAGTGACCTAGGGGCAGAGGTATTAATCACCTGCAACATCCCTTTTAGACATCCAAACACAGGTCATATCATGAGAAATCTGTTCAGTGCTTGCTCGTCAGTAACCTATTCTACTAAATATAAAATTATCATAAAAGGAGCTTGAAGTTAAACTGCTGGCATGTGTGTTAACTATTAATTAAGACTCGTTTTTTGATACGGAGTCTAACACCATTTGCTCCTTGCTCTAGTGTATTGTCAGCGGTGATATGGAGTGAAAATAATGAGTTATGCACAAATGTCAAAGCAAAAGGGCTCTTACTTTTTTTTTTTTCTTCCCTAAGATATCTTGGAATAAAACCTATATCACTTCAGTTAGCATTATTCATTCCTTTATTTGTGGGTAAATTTCCCATCACAGAAATTCCCACCGCTGCACTGGGTGAGAAGACAATAAATATATAAATGAAAGTCAGCTATCCAAATATATTCAACTTCAGTATTACATGATGACGAATACTGATAATACTGGCAGTGGTGTACAGTGTCTTCTGGGTGCTGTATGAAGGCAAGCTCCAGACAGTTCAGCAACAGGATATCCTGAGATTTATGCCAATGTTAGAACCTTATGTATAAGGTGGAGAAACTTGCACAAAGAAAATGAGCGGTGTGTACACATGATCCAGGAACAGTGCCAGGAATGAGAGACACTGGTTCCTTGACCTCAAGTTTACCTTTACTTCTTTTAGGCTTTCAGGTGGCTGAAACCTACATAAAGGAACAAAAGAACAGGCTCAAACTCTTCATTTATCTCTTAACACAAAAAAGAGAATATCTGCACAGAAATTACATTGTCTGTGCACTGCTTTAAGCCAAACATCAGGACCTGCTGCTGACAAACACTCAGTGTCTTAAAAGACATTGTAAAATATACATGAAATATATGTAGAAAATATATGTAAGGTAAAAAAAATAAAAAGCTCTCACTTTTCCTTACTACAGTCACTGTTTTTCCTTTCAAAAAACTATATATGTTCTGCAAATTTTACTTAGTTCCAAAAGCTGATGACATTGTAGGGGCTTGTATGAAGTGAATATACTGTGGCAAACACACTTTCTTCTTGGAACCTGGAACAGAAACTCTTGGAAGTTGTTCCTTTTCATTTTGGTCTGATGAAGATGGGAGTCTGCAGATGATTAGTGCAGATGTTAGAACTAGGACAGACCTCTTAGGGCTACAGACACTCAGTTGCCAGGTTTGACATAGAAACCACAGGAGTCTTTACTCCCTGGATCAGCAGCCAGAGGTTAGGGAGGCCCCTTAGGACAACTGGACAGCACCCCTGGGGCTGAAGTTGTTGGGAGTCTGCTCAAGGTAGCTAAGGCACTCAGGGTATAAATCTACCCCATGTGTAGACACCTTAATGGTGAAAATATGAATGCAGCTTACTGTGCCTGAATTAATATTTTTCTGACATGATCCTTTTGGCATCTGTGAAAGAAAAGTGTCTTTTAAAAGCTAGATATGACTGATTTAGCTTTGAGATGAATCTTCTTTTCCTCCTCAATAAATTANTG
Source organism: Serilophus lunatus (assembly GCA_013399895.1). Classification (NCBI taxonomy): domain Eukaryota; kingdom Metazoa; phylum Chordata; class Aves; order Passeriformes; family Eurylaimidae; genus Serilophus; species Serilophus lunatus. Next base: position 112,169 of record VXBA01002315.1, read on the forward strand.
TACAACTCCTATATTTCGGTTATTTCTAAAAGACTGTCTGTCTGCAAGCATATTTGGCTCTATCAACTGTAATGGCTTTAGCAATAGAAAATTGCAAGGCTTATATTACTGCTGGCTTAAATAGACCCTTTGGCTTTAATTCCTCTTAATGATAAATATCCCCCAAAATTTCCCCATGATTTTCCTAAGTATGCAAACATAGATTCAAATGAAAGTGATGGCTGCTGAAAAATTTGTTAATCAAGATTTAGCAATTTGAAGGAGCTCTTTCAGGAGCTTTTTTCTTGTTTTTCTCTAATGTAAAAATGGCTGATACTGATTTACCATGCACTGAAGAGCAGATAGAACATCTGGTGCCAAGATCAGATTTATATGTCTTGTTCCTAGGGAATGAAAAGAAAGATGTAGTGACAAAGCTCAAAACATCACTATAAACAAGTTTGCATGAATTAAGTTCCAAAGCTCTAATGTGCTATCTTTTCCACCATTATTGTTATTATTATTGCTTGATTTTTGCTTTAGTTTGGTTTAGTTTGTTTTTTTTTCCTAGCCTCCTACTATGTGTAAAGCTTTCCGTACTAGCCTCTAATGGATAAACTAAATTTCTTCTAGATGAGAGCATTAATTCTGCTTTATCTGCTGGAAAAGGCATGCTTTCACCAAAGAGGAAAAGAGCTGTAGTGACCTCTGTCGATGGAATTAAGCAGTGTATTTAAAGAGCCAAAAAGGAAAGGTGACACATTCAAATCCTCCGCTGGAAATAAATAGAATCAAAAGTAAGCTGTGCTAAGACCGAACAGCCTTCATGTTAAATATGCAAAAGTCTGTTTCTCGACATCCACTGAAGTGAGAATCATTATCAAGATAATTTCCTTTTAAAAACTATTTTTAGAAATTTTTTTCCATTTTTTTTTGATGTGGAATTAAAAAACATTGGCATAAAGACAGAGGACATAACCCACAAGGGGAAATGTGGTTTTTGCAGTGTTATACTGCATTCCAGGAGTTTATATCACCAAAAGAAAACATCGTGCCTGTATGTATTACGTGATCAGAATTTAGTGACCAGTTCTCTGTGCCAGACTGACATACAGTATTCTTGAAGTTTTGAGGCAAAGAAGCTTTCCAGTTGGATGGCTGCCTATGGCAGAAAGAAGTATCTAGGAACTGTCATGCCTTTATAACCAAGAATTTGGAACATGTCTTTATGGGCTAGTTCTGATACAGGAAAATGATTAAACACGTAAATACCCGCAAGGATCTGGACCTTAATGCTTAACTTCAAGGCTGGAAGTAGTCTCATTAAGGCCAAGAATTTAAGGATTGATCCCATATGAATAAACTTATTGAAATCAATAAGAAAGCTTCTATTAAGAGCTAAGTAGTTTGTGGAAGTGGGAGTATTGCGTCCATATTTTTTTCAGACTTGTGCCTTTGCTAAGGACTACTCAGTATTAATCAAAGGCATAAATGAGGAGCAGGGCTTTGTGCTCCTAAAGTTATTTAGTGTTTTTGAACTGCCCATTAAATAATTGGCACCCATACTCTTCGACTGCTCTAGGAGCCATAGCAATACAAATTGTTGTCTTTTTCCTTTAGGTGTCAGGTGTCATGGCAGGTCTGACCAAGATCACAAAGATGGAAGTTTTCTCAGTTTAGGTATTCTAGTTTGTATATTGGAGTGATATTTTGATATTCCTCCAACAAAGTCTGATAAACTTTATTTTTAATATATTTTCCAGAACCTCTGCTGTCCCTAAAACATCCTTCTCATAAATGGATATTGCTAATGACATTTTACTAGTATCTACTATGGTATTCTCATTCAGGATATGTAGAGAATGATTTCTGCAAGTGTAAGGAGAGAAAAACACTAAGTTCATTCCATTTTTAATAAAAAGTTTGAAAAGCTGTACATAAAGCAATACCTTATTTTAATATAGATAAAAGTAAAACCTAAAACAAAATATCAGTTTGACTATGATATTATTAACCAGATATTAGAGATGTACTTGCTCTGCTAGTCTGAGAACATCAAGATACACAAAATGCATATAATTAAAGCCAGTCCTAGTTTGCATATGTTATAGATGCCGTCAAAGTAATGGCATCTTTATACAATTTTCACAAAACCAAATATAATAGTTACCTATTCAAGAACTGAATGCAACCAGGCATGAAGGAGTTATTGATTTGTCTTCTATATATAACTAATTATCTTGGAAAAGATTTTCATTGACTACTGGGAAATTATGTCTGGTTTTTTTTTATTCTCTGCATGCATCTGACAAATTTTTGTGCACAGTGGTCAGGATGTGAGGCATAACTGGGTGTTAGGTTGGATCAAAGATTTCTTTTCCTCAACATATTTTCATCCTACAGACACCAATACCTGATAAAGGACTCCAGATACCCACTCACTCTTCTAAATATAATCCAAGAAAAGGCTTTATTCCTCAAAGAGTTTATATATTAAGTAAATTAATTCTATGTAAGAATAGCACATGGAACAATACTATAAAAAGAATAATTATTTTCTGCCAATTATTGTCTTACCTTTTGGGAAGAAACTTTTTGTTTTAGGTTGCTTGACATAAAATGAACACTTGTAATATTGTACATATGTCCAGCTTTTGCACTCAGGATGAAATCACCTACGCTCTGATATCTGTGCTAGAGCTGAGCCAGAGTTCCACATTTATTGGCTTTGTGACCCCAGGTACAGTTTAGAAAGCAGATTGCAACTTAAAAGAAATCAAAATATCTTATTGTTACTTTTTCTACTGTGCAGTCTTATTACCCAGCATTCTGGCTTTATGATTTAGTCCTTTTCAAGTTTAATCATATAGTGCATTTATGAATGAGTTCCTGAGTTTTATTTATGTACCAGTGTTCAGAGTTCATCTCTTTTGGCTTATCTTATAGAAGAGGAAGGAAAAAGTCAGCAGTCATCTTTTTTTATATCTGAAAAAGTATCTTTTTCATACAATTATAACTGTTTGACAGGAATTTGCTCAAAGTTAATGAATATCTTTGGATAGAGATTAAAAATGGAAAATTACATCTTCAGAGATGTACTTTTCTTTAAATTACTAGTATGTGAAAACTGTTTTGGAACTTTAATTGCTGCTACAGGCATACTACAAAATAAACTTTGCAATAAACCCTGGCTGATCCTTATCTATAACCAAAAAATCTCCAAACTGGCAATAGCATAATGTAGGGTGAAATCACATTTGGATTTGGATTTTTTTTGCAACTGAGTTCAACAAGGCAGGATTTTCTCTTCCAAACAGTCCCTAACTTCTCCTCCTCTGTGTGTGTGTGGACTATCTGGATCCTGAAGGAATTGCTGGTTGGGTCAATTGCTTGATTTTCCGCAGTGAGGAATCTTACATACTTTCTGGTTTTGGCCTTACACAGACGCATTTGGGTATGATTTCTCAGGGTAAACTGGACAGTCCAAACCCAGAGTTTCAGTGACCTCGTGAGTTAGAAGCCAACTTCTCTTTTCAGTGCCAGCTCTGAATCATAACAATTATGTCTGTTTCCAAAAACTGCCTCTGAACCTGCCGTTCTTTTCACCCTTGTGATTTGGGAAATTTGTATCTCTCTGCTTATCCTGTTTTAGCATGCTGCAGGTGAGAGAAACCTGAGTCTCAATTCCAGGAGAGAAGACTTCATCAAAAGCTCCCAGAGAGGCAACCGCTGCAAAGTTGATGAGTAAAATCCTTTCTCATGACAGAATCAAAGAATGGTTGAGAAGAGAACTCTGGAGGTCATCTAGTCCAATCCCTTATCCATGACTCCTTTGCCCTCTAGCGAGCAGTCACTTGGTAGATACCTGGGGAATGCACACAGCTAGAAGTCTTTTAGCAAGGGCCAAAACTTATATTCCATCCCAGCACTGTAAGATAAAAATCAGGAAAAGAGGTACCTGCAGTGACCAGTATGGGAGGAGGCACTTTGCTTAAATTGATCTGTGATTTTAAGAGCAGCGGGGGGAAATGTAATACTGGAATCCAGCACATCGGGCTTCCGATGTGTTTCCAACTTGCCAAGATGGGGTGTCTTCCATGCTCAGCTGCAAGAAGCAGGATCTACAGGCAGTGATTGATGAGCCTGGGTAGCTACAAGCAGGCCCTTTTGAAGTGCCTGCTGCCTCCTTGCAGGAGCCCTAAATAGATCCTAAGGTGCCATTGCAAAAGGACAGATGAAGTGCCTTAAAATTAAAATTATGACTACCTTTTACTGAGGAGTTGAAGGGGGTTTAATAGACTTTGGTCCTTCTATAAGCAGTGTCTGGACACATTTTATGTGATGCTAGGGCTGAATTTGTGAGCAGTTGTTAAAAGCATGCTAATACTTTTTATTGTAGTTTTGTATCTAAATACTTGTGTGAGCTCTGAAAAAGCAATTTCCAGAATGAGAACAGCTGTATCATCACCTGTATAATGAGCCCTGTGCCCATGTTCATCTAAGAAGCCCAGCTATTTAGCCTAAAGAATGCATCTGCTCACATATGTATTTTAGTGAGCCTTGGAATCCTGCTGCTAGGACTGGACTACATGTAGGATCAAAAAATTGTTAGACCTTCACTACTGGATTTCATACAACTTCAAGTTTTAAGGTATTTGACTTCTGCAATAGAAAACACAGTTCAGATAGATTCCTCTTTCCTCTCTAAGGCTTTATTGATAACTAACTGCTCTGGTTTATTTCAAACACTGTGGGATGGTTTTTGCTACCATTACAGGACTGACATACTCCTCTCTGTGGGTTGAGAACCAAACTGCTCATGTGACAATTTTTATCAAGAGGTAATAACCCTTTTTACCAATTTTCCAGGAAAATTTTGTAGTTCCATTTTTTTGAAGTATGTTCCTTCCTCAGAAGATATATATGGAATGTCACACAGATGGAGTTAAAAAAATACTGGTAGTTAATGACTATGAATACAACTGCTCCACCTTTTTTTCATGATGCAATGTTTCAAGAACGACTATTGCATAAGAAAATAATCAGAGTCAGGTTAAAATACAAGGAAATGGATACAATCTTCTCAATAAAGTAATGCTAATCTGGCATGGCCTCTATGAGTAGATTTGTTTGTTGTAGGCATTGGAACTCACTTTACCATTCTTCTGCACTTTTCTGCTATGTTTATTACCCATATGTAATTGTGGAATCAAACCTTACAGCTTTTTTACAACTTTTAAATGCCTGTGATTAAGCTGGGGACTCTAATATTCAAGTTATCTATGCCTAACTGAAACGATTTAAAAATACAGGAACAGATTCTAGTTGCAACATCTGCATTCATGAAGAAAGGGAAAAATAATTTTAAATATAGCACTGTTTATCAGAGCTAATTACGTGGTAGATATATATTTATATTTTAAAAAGATAAATAAACTTATACTCATATATGCATGTGTATACGTGCATGTGTGTTTGTATGTACACGTATTGATATAGAGATGAAACATCTGTATATAAAAGGAAAACATGCTGGCTGAGTCATTGCAGAAGCAGTAAATTTGTTCTCTACTAAACTGTTGCCATTCCAGTATAATCAAACCCAGAATATAGACAGATAAAGAGGGTATGGGAGCAGAAGTAATACTGGTGATCACCAAAGGATTGTGAACATTGAAATGGTTCATCGGATCTTTCCAGTGGTATAAGTTGTATGTTGTATTAAAAATATTTGTCAAATGCTGATAAAGTTAGTTGAATTAATTTCACTCAGACAAAGAAAATCTGACATCCTCCTCATTATGCAAGTGTGTCCAGTTTTTTTCTAGAGCACTGAGAAACCATTAGTTTGTTAAAAGTTTCTACTAATCTAAAAGCTTTCCGATGAAGTGTCCACATTTTTCATTCTTAAAACCTCCTGTATCCATCTTCTTAACTTAAAATGGCATACAAATTCTTTGAGAAATTTCATAATATCAGCAATTTGTGCTATTACTTTTCAATTTTTTATTTTTTAACTTCCGATAATGAAAATATTGTTTGATTATTTTTTTTTCACACTCTCTTAGAATGTTAGAAGATGAATGGAATTCAATAATATTATTTCTGATATCATGGAGAAGCTCCTTCTAGAAAAGAAGGGATTTTGATGCTTGGCTGCTGCTTGCTCTAACCAGTACACCTTTGCTCTGTTAACCCCACATATTGATGTTAGGGAGGGTTTCATGTGCAACTGAATGCTGCACCCTTTATCTCTGGAGTACAGAGGCAGACTTGAACAGCTGTAGTCCTTTTGACTCTAAATTTATGGTGTTTACAGGGAACTTAAAGGCTTTCTTTTAAGTCTCACAGCTTCACTGACTATATTCTCCCAAACACACTTCATCTTTAAGAAGCAGTGAGAAGAGTAGACTTTCCCATGATATGTCTTCTTGAATGAATTAATGATTTTCTTTAATTTCTTACTTGATTGTTTTGTGCTAATTTTCCCACGGACAGGATTATGTAAAGAGGTGAGGAAGGTTTATTTTTACACATGAATCATAGGAACAATGAACTGGACTAATTTTTATTGAAAAGAAGCCATACATAACATTCTGTGTAAAATTTAAAGCCAAACTTCCACCAAGTCAAGTGGAAAACCTATGTTCATACCAGCTATCTACTGGTCATAAAGCCAGGCAGCTGAGATTAGCAGTTAAAGATTCTGAAAGAGTTTATTAACATTCTTCAATGGAAATATGGTGTAATAAAATAAGCAAGCAATAGCTAATTAACTTCAGTGGATAGGGTGGATAAAGAGAAATAAGAAATATGGAAAACTGAGGAGAGATAAGGAAAATATAAACACAATAAACCAATGAAAAGAAGAATTCAGCAATTCTTGAAATGCATCTTTCTGAACCCTAACAGAAAGTTATACATAGTGTCAAAAAAACCCACCTTTGTTAATTCTTTTTCTACATAACATATACTCATTCCTTAACTCTTGCATACATAGTATTAGTGTACAGACAGTTAATTCTTTGGCTGATCACTGCAGCAATTTACAAACTATCTTTCAGCGCAACTCAAATTACAAAATGCCCTCTTTGTATTGGAGCTACTTCTGCTTCAGCTGTCAGGAAGACTTTCCTGGCTTCACTGGTGTATCTATTGGATCACTCGAGACAGACTCAGCCTTGAGGATTGTAGAGAATTTGAGGTAGCTTTTTATGCCATTGCTAAAGGATGGTTCCTTGTAGCTCAGTAATGACCAGTGCTGTTCAGCTCTGACTGAGCAAGCACATGGTGCATTTATTTGTAATTTGTAGGCGAGTTCTGGATAAAGAGGCGAGTGTGTCAGAAACAAGGGGCAGATCAGAAAGAGGCTGTGGGGTGAACAGCTCCCTATACTACCCACAAATGCTCAGCAATTCCAACTACTGTTATAAACTGACCTGCATCCCCGCTACAGGACGATATTCTGCAAGGCATCCATGTAGAAATTTCTAGATTCCTGCTGAAGACCTAAGTACTCTTAGAAAAGTCCTTATCAAAGGCCTAAATGCAACCTGCTATGCCTGTACAAACCAGCTCATATAGGTGAAAGGGAAAGCACACTTCAGGCTGTTAACAGAGAGGTGATAGTGGATTTCCTTCAAGACAGAGCACAGCATGGACACATATTTTGCTTGCGTCAGAACTACTTGAGAAACATTGTAACATTTATTTTTAAGTTAAATTTTCCTCGGGGGAAAAATCCCCAACTCCTCTGCATTTTTGAAAGCAGCACTTGTTCAACATGCTTGTGCCATTAATCTGCTGGCAAAGAGTGAGTAGGAAATGTAGCTTAGCAGAACTGGGTCAGTCTTTACCTTGCCCTTTGCAAACAGAGGTTACACCTCTGTGTTTTGAAGGTTGCCAGTGTTGTAAATATGGGCTATAGCACTAAAGGAATCACTTCAGTCACCAACTCCAATAATTGAACTCATGGGAAAGCATTAAAAAAATATGTTTATCATATCTATCATAACCTATCAAGTTCTACTTTCAAAGGAAAATTCTCATTGTTGTTGATGCCATTGTAAGGCTAAAACTGGAGCATTCTTTCAGTCATTAACTTTTCCCCCCCCCAAAGTTAAACATTTAAATTAGTGTTTCTGTATTCATGGCAGTGACAGGTGCTAAGCTTGAGAACAGTGGCTACTTTTGACAGCCAGCATGGGGACACAGCCTCAGAAATCATTCAATGACTAAGTGTCCTGGTGCAGAGTGAGCTAAAGAGGGGATTTACAGTTTAAACATTAAACATGTTGCTTAGCTATTAAACAATTAGTTTGTTCTAAGCCTTAAGAAGAGATGAATCTGTCATCTCCAATTTTAGATTTCCAGCAAATGTACCCAACAGCATAATTTTCCAGTGATACCCACATCACCTGAAACACAAATAATGAAAGGAAAAACAGCATGCCCCCACTCTGGGCAGCTTCTCTTGATTTCGCCTGTCTTGTGAACAGAAAAGGAGCACTTTGCTTTCAAGTAATAGCAAAAATTAACTTCATGGGTTATTAGTCTTCCTGGGTTATAAGTGTCCCCCTGGAGCTAGAAAGATCACTTAGTCCTGAAGTAGGTGATGGCAGATCCTTTTTTGGTTCTTTGTGATGATACTTAATTCTAATGCCCTGCAGCACTGTTAAATCTTCTCTGTTATTTGATATGAGGCACAAAAGGCTCTCCTGGCTGAACCTGCTAGAGATGCTTACTCATGGTGAACAGAGTGCCTGTGTATACACCTGCTGGCTGGGGAAGGCTTTAGGAGAAGTCTTCGTAAGAGTGTTCACATAGGTGCAATTACTCTGTACACAGATTAGCTCTTGTTTTTGGGGAGCTGTTTGCCTATAATCCACAGAAGCAGAAACATGTTGCTCTCTCAGGGCTTCATGCTGGAACAACTGTTACTGGTGTTGTGGTGCAGCAGCTGCTGAGTGCAGCCTAAGGAAACCCCAGAAAAGCTGAGTTCATCACTCTGAATTTAGCACTTGATTCATGAGGCTGGTTCTGAAGATTACAAAAGTAGCTATGATCCTTCCCTCATGTTCTCGACTATAGTCAGGCAACCTGCTGTGCCTACCATCCTTTGAGTCTTGGAATATTTGATGGCTGCTGGTACCTGTGCCCTTTCTCAATTCTTTCCAATTAAAAAAACCCAAGTTGTGCAGCCACAACAGTTAACATTGTAAGGGCCTTAAAACAGCTTACCAAAGTTCAGACCTGCAAAGCTAAATTGCTGACATTAAAGTGCCCAGAGAAAAGTATAATGCCTCTGGTGGACCTGGTTTATGGGGACAGTTGCTAAGCAGTCCTGAAAAAGTCTATGGAAAAACACATCCTCAATGGACTATTGATTTTAGATAATAAATCACTCTATAGCTGAGGTATTCATTCATTAATTAATGGATTTAACGACAGAGTTATACAGCCGAGACCCTGGTGACATAGCTGTCATAAAAAGAGTCTAATCCCCAATTGAATAGATTTTGAGAAATGTTTGTTAACATAATGCATGTAAGTGAGTGACTGGCTCCCCTCCCAAAGAAAACAACCCTCAATCAAGTATGTTTGCATTTTATAATCCTTAAATCTCCAGTAAGACTACTTCTAAATAAGCTTAAAAAAATCTATGTCACCTCTCTCAAGTCTGTTTTCACTTAACTCTTTGAACATCCTGCTTGCATGTACTACAGGCATAGGTTTTCCATGTGTTACTATGATTCCCACACAGCTGCAGGTGTCAAGACAAGCCACCTCTTTATCCGATGTAGCCTGAAAACTTCCTTCCTTGTTCTAATAAAAATACTAGAATTTTTAACAAATTTATTTTAGTCACACACTAACGTATTTCAGCGCAGTGGTCTGTGTTGAAGTCTGCTGTGCTATGCTTTTGGGGAAGACTGAAGAATGTTTTTTACTGTTTTAGAGAAGTGACTAGGAAGAATGGTGAAATTTATACCAAAATAAAGTATCAGTAATAGAATATAACTTTTTTTTAATCTGCTGAAAATGTCTGTCAAACTAGAACAGCAATGAAAATTATGGACAAATATTTACCAATATATTTATGATTTTTCTCTGAACCATTTTTATTTTTTTGATCTCATTTACTAAGGAACACCTCTAACATTGGTCATAGGAGATCCAGTTATTGAAATATTCACAGTCACATTTTGTATAAATGCTTCCTAGATATCAAAGACAGGTCAGAAAACCAAGTATGAAAATATGATCTCATGATTGTTAGGAAATCCCTAAAAAATGGAGATAAGTTTATGATACAGTGAAAATTCTTGTTTGTTCAAATTATTTTATAATAACAATAAAAATAGATCTTTCCTAGTGTAAAGATAAAGTTGGATTAATAATCACAGATGATGTACAACCTTGTAACTCAATGCCAGGCCTGCAATGAGAAAGTCTCAGAGTGCCTGCTACAGTAAAAGTAAAATTTAACTGTCATAACAGCTGTATGAATCACCTGAACTATTGCAGACCTGCAGGGTTTGACTGGCAATGTCTCTTTCTCAAACAGCCCACTATGAGTACCCTGAGTAGTCGCTTGCTCTGGTAGCAATTTCCAGTAGTAATCAATAAATAGATTAAAAGGTAAACAAACTGAATCATGTGAATTAGCATCTTGATGTATAAAATAGCACGCACTTTGTCACGTGAAATGCTGTTAGCAGTGTATCTGGTAAAACAGACAATGCCTGCGAACAGAGAGATGAAAGTACACCGGGCACAGATGGCACGGCACAGCTCGGGCAGTGAGGCATCGGTGGGGGCATGGCGGGAAGGCGCTCTATGGATCAGTTGCAATCAGGCAAGTGCAGCGTACGTGCTTTCTGTTTGTGCTGTCATTGAAATGGTGCGGAGCGACCCGACAGAAAATTGTTCTGAAGAGGGAGCAGATGCATTCAGCTGTCAGGGGCAGAGCCATGACGAGACACTGTGGCGCCAGGAACACACCTTCACATCTCCTCTATAGCTCTCCCTAGCTGAGAGTATCCCCCTCCCTCCCCTCCCCAGGCAGCATTGAGACTCAGGAATATTTCTCTCTATATGGCGATGTCCGTGGTCATGGCTTCAGGAGGAACTGCTTTTTGCACAGATACCTGCAGGGTTGGGCACAGTGTGAGGGGCAATCTAGGGAAGGGAAGCTGCTGCTGCTATCTCATATGGCCTGGGTGAACCAGAGACAATGGGAATATCATAACCCATTCTGCTGTCTCAGGCAAATCTCTGCCTGAATCTAAAGACCTTCCATCAGTGGTGAAACCCCTCAGACCCCTCAGCATCTGTGGGACCAGCTGCACAGGTCTGGTGGCAAAGAAGAGCAGTATGTGCTGCAAAACCCGACAGAATCTCCACAAGACCTTCAACACCTTATACTGTGCCCAGCTTCACTGCATCTTTTTCAGTTAGCTCCAAGGTCAAATTGGACTTACTTCCCTGCTGTATCATGCTATCCTGTAAAAGCAATTCCTGTTCAAATGGTGGATATTCTCATCTATACAATCCATCCATAAAATATGTTATTTTGGTGTGACAGTAGACAGTATCAACTCCTATAATTAAGTGTAACTCCCATTTTCTTTTCACTCTCCTAGTGTTTTGAGGTTTGTATCAAAGTATTTCTTCCCTTTTTATTACTGTCATGTAAGTCACCAGCCTCAGGATTAATGACATCTTTCTGTATTTTTTTGTTTCCATTTACCAACTTCTCATTTTCATAATATAAAAAGAAAATTAGCATAGTACCGAGATCCACAACACTGTCAGAGGCAGAAGGATTTCTGTTGTGTGTGGCCTTATTTTTGGAGAGCAGGAGAGTAAGAGGACAAATGATGGAAAATGCGTGGATGGTGCTTCAAGGGATGGTCTATTTTCCCATACCCAGGAGTAAGTTTGTGACTGTAAGGGTATGACCTGAATGCTGAAGGATCTTTCTGTCTCTGCCAGTATGCAGCAACCATGCTCTCAACCATCTCAAATGAAATGAGCAGCAGTGAAGAATATTTTCCATGAGAAGGGACCTTCCTCCACTTTTTATGCCTGACCATTTTTCCACCTAAAGTATTCCTTCCCCTTCTCTGGCAAAGTGAAAATCCTCAGCCAGTTGCTCACAAGTCCAGATCCTGATCTGGCAGGGGTGCACCTGCAGAGCTCTTGGACAATGGTCCGTTCCCTGCCCTACAGTGTGTTTTGGCTGTGACTTGAATGGGCATATGATTTCCAGCATAGATGGGGATTATGAGGTGATATTAGAGAAAAGAGTCAATGGGACAGTATATGAACAAAAATACTTCCAATAGCTTTGGCCATCTTGCTCTTGTCAATGTCTTTTCGTTGACATTACTGAAGATAATTCTCAGTGCAGTGAGATAATGTAGATAACTAGCAGGGATCTGCAACACTGCTTCTGGGAGAGCAGGTATTGACACTTTCACAACTGTATTTTTCAGAAAGGTCTTCTTCATCTGCAGGAAGTGTCATAAAATGAGACATATAATCTGATTTGCATGTGAAAGAATGCTATCTCCTTCACCTGAGGACTTCTCTTCCTATGAGTGATCGGACAGGGACTAGGAGATTCAGAAATGAAAGAGTATTTTCTTTTTTATCCTTTTCCATATAAAGGAAATATCCTCAGAATTTGTAATATTTATCTGTTTCTCTTATTTCAGAGAATCTAATATAACAAATAAAAGAAGATGTGAAGGTATTACATGCAGCTAGAGGGTTAGATGGTGAATACATTGGTTTGATATTAAGATAAGTTTTCTTTGCTGAATTGTAAATAAAATAAAGAACATTTTTTTTATTAATTCGTGTCTTAAAACTTGCCATTAAAATAATAGGCTCAATGCCTTGTTATTAGGTTCTGGGGTTAAGTGACAACTACAGATATTTAGCTAAGTGATTCCAAGCTTTAGAATCATTCAGAAACAGTAGTCACTGATAAATTTGGAGGAAAAAAGATAACTCTTACTTCCTGCTTTAGTTTTATCGGAAGTCAAGAAAGACATGCTTTGCTATAGAGGCATGCAGAACAGTGTGCTCTAAAGATTTTATGAGTCTGAGCTTTGGAATATTGTGTTACTCATAAGTGATGAAGTCATGAGTAAATCATAGGTGAGATTCCATTCTTTCAGGAAATACAGAAAGCTGGTGCTCAGCAGTATCTGATGGAATTAGATTCCAATGGCCTCAGAAACAGGATTTTTCCAATCACATGCTCAATATTTGCAACACACATGCACATAGTCAGTCATATATTTATATACACATATGAGAATATATGTGTGAGCAATCATATATGTTTATAGAGTGTGTGCTTTTAACTCTCTGAAATAACAGAATGTAAATCTCTTATCAGAAACAGGATTGTGCCTATCACGAGTTCAATAGGTGCAAACATAGATATAATACATATAACTTTATATATTAAATTTATAATACACTATATAATTATATATCATATTATATATGTATTCTGTAACATACATATACATAGTTATGAACCTACATGCATATATGTAAACAGTGGCTTAACTCTCCAAATTAACAGAATTTTACTCTTAATTAGTGACAACAGAATGCTGCCTATCACATATCTGGTTGAAGCACCTATTCTGTATTTGGTAATGGCAACATAGATATATGTACATACATGCACATACTTACATATGCAAAAAATACTTCATTAAAAGTAAACACTCATATGTATATATATATGTGCACATATTTACATGTGTATGTATAGATGTACATGCACACATGTAAAGTCTCTAAACTGGTTTTAGATACAAGTACGTAGGCACTATAGGCGTGTACATATCTATAGTGTGTTAACATTTTATATATAAATATATATGTACTGGTACTTATATGACTGCATACACATCTCTTACAGTAATGTAAAGTTAAGGGAGCATCCCCCAGCTCTGCCACACCTGAGCAGCCCCGTTCGTCTCCGCAGGTGCTGGGGGGGCAGAAGCTGCCTGAGCACCCGCTCAAGCCGCAGCACTTGGCGGCGGCTGGAACCCGGGACCCGGCACTTGGGACCGGCCCCCGCCGGGCGCTCCCGCGGCGGGTGACAGCGGTCGGCCGGACCCGGGGGCGGCGGGGGC
>VXBA01002315.1:126400-273159 GCA_013399895.1 Serilophus lunatus
CGCCCTGCCGCGCCTCTGCGGCTGGTGCCGGTGCTGGTTGTGGCGGCGCTGGCGGCCGGCGCGGCGGAGGCACGGGCCACCTCGGAAGGGCAGCTGCCCGGCGCCGCGGCAATGGGCACCGGCACCCCTCCGAGCCCCAGCGGCACCGCGTTCGAGGAGACGCGGCTCCACGTCTTCACCCTGGACTACCCCCACGTGCAAATTCCCTTCGAGATCACTCTCTGGATTCTGCTGGCCTCCCTCGCCAAGATCGGTGAGCGGGGCCGTGGGGCGACTCTCCCTCCCTTCCCGTGCCCGCCGGGGCCGCCGCGGACAGCCGGGCCGGGGCGGTCCGTGCCCGGCGGCTGGGGGTGCGGGGGCGGCCGGAGGGAGGCTGATGCTCCTCCGCGGAGCAGGATGCCGGGGCGGGATTTGTCTGGCAGGAGTCGGGGTTCTCTCGGTTAGGAAAGGTGCGCAGGAGAAAAGATTGACTCCATCCCTCTGTAGCGCCGAGTAAACCCAGGGCTCTGAGGACAGTAAAACCCGGAGTTCACCGGGTGCATGACTGACTTTTCCTTGAACGCCTTGCTGTCATTTGAGCATGGTCTTCTTTTCCTTAAAGTAACGCCGGGAGTAATGACTGTCTCAGAACAGAACAACGGATCAATGGAAAGCAAATATTAATGAGGGAAGAGTAAGCCTCCTCCTTATTCTGCTTTCCCACCATTCACTTATCTCCTGAGAAAGACAAGAAAGACGGCACTGTATGAGTAAGGAAGGCCACGTCTTCCCTCGTGTGGAAAACATTTGTATTGCATAGTTTCACTGAGTTTTGTGTAGCTTATATATCATGTTTTTAATTAGTTTTCTATGTCCCGAGCAGAGTAATGAGTACAACGTAATAATCTAAAGGAGGTCAGGTGATGGTGTGCTAGACAGCTCTTTAAGGTCCAATAAATCTCTATGAAGTATGAACTTTGTATCTTCTTAGCTGGAAGATAATGTAAGGAATAAAGGTGTGGGAACAAAATAAATAAATTTACCACACTACCGTTGTTTGATTCAGAACTTTGATTTTGCAGCACAGATTTCCTTAAGAAACTATGATAATACTCATTCTGATAGAACATTTTTATCAAAGTTAAAACTTCAACTGCTGCTTGTGACGTTTAAAAACACTGTGTCACGTTCTGGTTAGTGATGAGGTAATTGGGATTCTGCAAAACTAAAAATTTGTACTCTCCTCCTGTCAGAGCTAGCTAGCATTTTAGTTGGGAGCCTGATCCCCTCCCCAAGCAACTTGCTATGTCATCATTACTTCCTGCAAAAATACTACATTTTGCAGCCATTCAGCAAGCATGTATTTTGATGCATGTGTCTTAATGCATTAAAGATGCTTGCTTTTTCTTGAATATGCATTTAGGTGTTTACAGAATCAGGACAGAGTTCAAATATGATCCACTCAAGTATCTCATGAACTATAAGAATAACCAGAAAATACAGAGTTTGATAACTATCTCAGCCAGTTAAGTACAGTAAAATTGCTCTTACTTCTGAGTTTAGACACAGCAAGAACTCTTGAATAAGCTGAAACTAGTGAAAAAGTTTCTGGTTTATTAAAGATTACAGGAAAGCCCTTTAAAACATGTAAACCAAATACCAGTCTGTATAATAATAATAGTCTGTAGGACTGTACATTCTGACTATCATGATATTTTGCTTGTGCATAGGAATCTAAAAAGTAAAAAAAAATTGCCTGACTGATTTTCCAGTCTGACTGCAATAAGTAAGCAAGCAAACAGCATAGGTTAAGAAAAATGCATATAATTTTTAAATCCCTTCAGTTAACACCAAACGAAAGCAAGTGTGGCTAATCTAGGGCATGCTGTTGTCAGTGTGCTTGCGCAGAGCAATGAGGGCCTGATCCAGGCGTGGCCCTAGGTGTGGCAGTGCTCAGCTTCACCACACCTATCTGCAGGCACCCTGACTCTAGGACTGGAATTAGGAACATCCAGTTCTTGCTTCTGAAGCTCCATCTGTGCTTTCTTATCCAGCAAGTGCATCAGATAAACCTTCTTGGGTCAGGCTCTCATCGATCCTAAGTCACATTCCGCATCAGATTTTCACCAACTTGTGCCTTCTTTTCTGTTGAAGCACAGATGAACAGTTCTGGAACCACCAAGACACAGAAATGTTGCTCTGCCATGTCCTGCTGGGTTACTATGAGTGGGCCATGCATTGTGATTGAGAGTGATGCAGCGGGGTTTTCCAGCCCACCTCACTTCTTGTAGGCCTGAGAGCAGCCCTATGAGAGAGGAGGCTCTCTGGTGCCTTCCTCTCCCCATCATTTCCTGTTGAGCAGCACAGGCATCTTGCCCCTGTCATGCCAGGCAGGGTGAAATCCACCTCAAGACTCCAGCACTGCCCAGGAAACTTCAGTGCTTAATCTGGCATCACAGATTCCTTTCTGGGGCTAGGTGCTGAGTGCTTAGGCTTGGCACTGCCGAGTATCAAACCTTTATGAACAGAGCCCTCAGGTCTTTTCAGCTGCAAGGAGCTCGGAAGATAGGGTCTGATGTAATAAGAGGTCCCTCAGTGAATGATCTCAGGAAGGATCCCAAAGACACAACTGCAGCACCTGCTTATGTTTTCACAGAAGTGCAGTTTCATCAGAGCTGAAATGTTCCAGCATTTGCTAATGTTTATAGGGGATTTATCTGAGAGATTTCTGTGATTCTGGCTGTAATCATTAGATGGACCAAGAAAGACAGTGTAAGGAAAAAAACCCTGAAGCTGTCAAACGAACTTGAATATTTCCCAAGGTACATTTTCATAAAGACATTAGAAACATGGTGCTTTTTATTCCAGCATAGAACAAGGGCATATTTTGCCCTGAAGGGGATTATTTTCTGACTATTATTTCTTATCTCGAGTGTTGATACCATAGAGGTGTGTTACTCATTTGCTGATGGGATTTGATGAATATGTTAGATGGCACCCACTGCACATAAAGAATACTGGAGTCCCTGAGCAATGAGACTGATCTACTTACTCCTCAGTTTTCCTTAATTTTTATAGTGCTAAACCTACAAAATATTGTGTAACAGTTCCCGTTACTTCTGTGTTTAATCACAAATACACATTGAGAAGTTTTTCTTTGGGAACTAAGCTGACATCCTTCCAACACTGCTGTTCTGAAAAATGGTTTAAGCTGTTCGGAGGTACTCATCTCACTGGCATTTCTAGCATCAGAAAGCATTGGAATTCACTCAAGAAGCAAATCAGGATTCTAAGGAATTTTAGCTTGAAATATACTCGCACTTTAGGCGAGTGTCCTACTACAATTTTTGATATGTGGATGTTTGCTGAGTAAACATTTTGCTGCTGAAGCTAGGTTGCTGCATAGTCTGGAGCCCAAGAACAGTCAGAAGAAAGCTGTGATCCTGCATTCAGTGTAAAAGTCTGAGCTTTCCTGTGCTGCAGGGGATCTGCTCCATGACTTGACATGCACTGGATTCTAAATCCTAGCCCTCTGCCCTCAAATCAGCCTGTCGCTGATCACCCTTGAATGCTTTGCATGTAGGCAGGCAGTCTTTCGGGAGTTTTGATGCTTTTTTACATGAATAAAAAGCATATTTAACTTAGTGGGAGCCTTTTCATTACCTTTAAGGATGAGGTGGAGTCCCAGCTCTCTAGGAGGGTATGAGCTTTCCAGAGTGATTTGTGAAAAAGAGAAGATGTTTGTTTTTGTATTCAAAATAGACGTTTCATTGCCCTTGCATTACAACCGGTTGAGATTTTTTTTTTTCCTGGAAAGCCGCGTTTACAAAAATTCCCTCCTCTTGCCTTTTTATTGAGAAAATGATTTAAAATTTTCTCTTGAAGTGCTTAAAAAACACTTTTAGAAGAACCTACTTACTAGGGTGAAACTTTGTGATCACTGTATTGGTAATGGTGGTGTTCTGCCCCTGCAGAAACTAAGATAAATCATAAAATGTTTATGTGAAAGTGGCTGTAAGGTGAAAAGTCAAGTCGCCAACCACAAGTTCTTGTTTTTAGCAGTGTCATTACCTGTTCTGCCAATATAGGACATGAGTGATTCTGATTTCAAAGAATAACAGTGAATTTGGCAGGTCTTCTAATGAGTCACATAGGCTGTGTTTCTAAATATTTAAAGCAGTCTGTGTTCATTCAGAAAGGAAAAAAATACAGCTTGAGCTGCTTGCTTTTAAAAACAGCTTTAATAGTTATATAAATAAAAATTCTATAGATTAAAACAGCTTTTCCCTTGGTCCTTATTAACAATTTGTTTTTCCTAATTATAATTTCAGGCTTTTTTTTTACCTGGGGAAAAAAATGGTGAAAGGAGAATTTACAAAATAGGTGTTACAAGATACAGAAGCCTGAAATTGGAAAACTGAATGTAAAGTATGCCAAGATTGCAGTAGTTTAACTGTTTCGACTACAGGTGTGATTTTTACTGAAATAGTTTTACTGAAATAGATGCCCGTTATTACCACACCCAGTGTTTCCATGCAGCTCTCATTTAAAATAATTTAAATGCTTTTTAGTTAGGCAGGAATTGTGGGATCTTGTGGGTGTGGATAGCTTTCTATATAATTATGTGGGCCAAATATAGATAAGGAGGAGTCTGGAAAAGATTGGCATCGCTGGAACCTGGAATTTGACCTTGGTGCATAAGGTTGATTGTTCCATTAGGTTGGCCAAAGTAAGTTCCTTCAAAACTTTTCCCATTCATTACCAAAATTATCCTTACGAGAGCCAGCTTCTACAAGTAATCGGAGTCTTTAAATCAAAACTGCATGGCTTTGAGAGCTTGAGTACACAAAGGAACATTCAGTCGTTGAGTTCTCATTCAGAACCTTTTTAAATTCATTTTTTTGGTACTTAGCACAGATTTTTATGAGAGAATCCTGACACTACCACAATTCATATAATACAGAAGAATAAACATAATAATACAAGTTACAACTTATTGTCACTTTATGGAAAACATGTTGCTTCTTGTGAAATTAATTTGGAGGCTCTACCAAAAATAATAATTGTGTCTGTAAATGCTTTCTTTCGGTGGCAAAGGAAGTAACCATGAATGACCAGCTGCAGATCACATGTTCTAGTTCCCCTCACTAGCTTTGAGATTCTAAAAGATTCTCAAAAATGAAATTGATGTATTCCTTAAACTCCTTTGTGAAACTGTGAAAGGATGAAGGTGTGGTTAGTATGTCGTTTTTTTTCTCTATCTAGTTGCGATTTGCCTTAAAGAGGTGTTTGGATTGTGTTTCTGGAGGGTTCCACATTATAAAAAGCCCACAGTTTCATGGAGAATCCCTGCACACAGTTGCTCCATCCGGCCAGCTGTTAAGTGGAATGCCCATTTATTAATTTGTTGCTCCACCAAATTAACAGAATGAATTATGCTAGCCAACATGTTTGCATTGGCCTTTTGTGGATGTCCAGTTCAGTCTTTACAATGAGAATGAAATTTGCCCTGTGATTGCTGTTTGTTTACTAGAGAAACTAAGATAACAGAATCCAGAATAATCTTAAGGATTCTATACAAATAACCGTTTCCCTTTCTTCTGTTTGAATTTCCTTTGAAGGCTTTCATCTCTATCACAAGTTGCCCTCAATAGTACCTGAAAGCTGTCTCCTTATTCTGGTTGGATTGCTTCTTGGTGGGATTATTTTTGGAGCAGAGGAGAAGTCCCCACCTGTAATGAACAGCGATGTGTTTTTCTTGTATCTTTTACCACCCATCGTACTCGACGCTGGATATTTTATGCCAACTCGTCTTTTTTTTGAGAACTTTGGTACGATATTCTGGTATGCTGTGGTGGGTACGCTCTGGAATGCCATTGGCATTGGAATTTCCCTTTATGGAATTTGCCAGATCAGTGCATTTGGTTTGACCGATATCACATTGCTGCAGAATTTGCTCTTTGGCAGCCTCATTTCAGCTGTGGATCCTGTGGCGGTGCTAGCTGTCTTTGAAAATATTCATGTCAATGAGCAACTTTACATCCTAGTGTTTGGAGAATCTTTGCTGAACGATGCTATAACTGTGGTAAGTTACTTGATAAATGATTAATTGATAAAAATGATAGATAATTGCTTACATGCCACTCTATTATCCATTGTATGTGGTTGTTACAGTTTGCTAATAGACGTAAGTCGAGGAATGCTAATGTGTCTATGCAATTCTTTAAATTTTAGATTTAGAAACCACAGTAATTTTACTACACCAGAGTAATGCATAATGGTAGCATATTTACTGTAGGGATTTTACTTCCTGATCTTTCTAGATTGGGTATCTTTGCAATTCTGTTACTTCCGTAATCTGAAACTGTTTCTTCTCACCTGCAGAAATATTGTTGGACTGGAGAAGGAAAAGGGCCAATGTGGGGTGTCCCAGTGTGCTCACAGGAAGGGTTGGCAAGTCACTGAGAAGGCACAGGACCTAGCTGAGGTTAACTTTTTGCATATGCCCATCCAGTTGGAACTGCCCTGAAACCACCACTACATGTATCCCAGGCTACAGATGAGATAGGACAGCCACCTGGAGGCAGTAATTTCTAATCATTAACTAGCTGAACTGGGTTTGTGGTGCTGATCTGAGGACAGCAATCTGCAAATTCCACTAACACCCCCAATGCCCCTCGTTTGTACCTGATGACACTGTCTAGGACGTTACACCAATTTATCCATGCCTTAGTTGAAATCCCGCCCATGTCAACTATGCCCTGGCATGCTTTTGGTTTTGTGAGACACGGAGGTCCAGGTTTTCATGTGCTAGAAGGATTAGAAAGATTTATGAGTTGGGTCTGCACCTTTGCTGTCTCTGTCCTGCTTTCTTATTCCTGTCCCAATTTTCCTTCTGTTTTCCCCTCTTCTTGGACTTTGCCTCACATTTTTTTCCCTTTTCTTGGACTTCGCCTCACCTGCTTAACACATGTATATCTCACCATTTAATCTGAGCCTTGATACTGATGAATTCTTGTATGTCTGTGGGAATACTGTGGGGTTTTTTTTTGCTTAAACTGCATGCTTTACCTGATTCTGTTGCCAGCCAGCCAGCTGAATTGCATCCCCTATTATGGGTTTGCCTTAAAGCCTGGCTTTTCTCTTTTAGCTTACTGATGAAATTGCTTGCCATTGCTAAACTGGCACTTAAGCCAGCCTGATAAATAAGTAGGTGTACATACTGAATTTCAAAAGGCTTAACAATTCAGCCATGGCTGGGTCTGTCTCTATTCTCTCTTAGTGGCCACTTATGTGATGGAATTCTCTAGACACAAGTTTTTCTGGGGGAAAAGGATCTGGTTTTATGTAAATGTAAAACTTGTTTTGTGGAGGATTTTTCCAACCAAAATCACTTTTTCACCTTTCCACTTGAGCAGCAGTTGATACAGCAAGGTTTGCTAGTTAAACACTGCATTTGGATGATAGGAATATTCATGCATGCCATTGCGCAATGACAAGTTATTCTAAACCAGCATTTTTATAGAGGCTGGCATGGCAATTTAATGCGTGGCTTTCCTGTAAGGCATCATTACTACCTTCTCTGGAGGTAGTCTTTCCTTATGGCTTGCCTGGCCGATTGCCCTAACACATGAAAGATGCTCTGAGGAGTCTGTAGGGGCAGCCCAGTAACACACTGGCCTTATATATATTCATGAAGGAGTGAAAGGAATTCAGAGTACGTTTGGTTTTACTTCCCAGCTATCGCTTAAAGGTAGCACTTGGCAGGAGATCAAGTAGTTTCCACATGCACAGCATTGGTCTGCTAATGGTTCCTTGTTATGTTTTTGCACACCTGCAGTCATGTGATTATACTTAAAATGTGACCCAGGTCATCACACAGCTTCCTGGTGGGTGCCCTTAGAGGACCTTGCCTTCTCTGTCTATAGCAGTGCTGTTGGAGCAGCCTTTGCTGGGGTTACACAGCTGTGTGCTCTAAGGAGATGCTGTTTTGTAAATATTCTCCCTTCCTCTGCCCTTGTGCTAGAGAGGAAGCTGATAAAACCAGCTAACAGGCAGAGCTCAGAAACTTTCATCTTTCATCTACTGGGGTTCTTGAGTCCCACCTGCCCGGGCAGGTGCCTGCAGTGGGATGCAAGAATGAAGTAGGAGGGAAGTTGAAAGCAGGTTGCCCATCTGTGGAAGCTACCTGATTCCTGTTGCCACTGCAGTATCAAAAAACCCAGGAGCTACACAGATAAGCCGTGCAAAAGAGAATGGCTTTACTAACTGTGCTTTCTAAATATTTTAAGCCCTTCTACCTGCTATCATGCTTGCACTGCCAGGCTGCTTCTAATAAAAGCTTTTATTAGAATAGCAGTGTCATCTATGCTTTCCCTTTTCAGAGAACATGCTACCACACCTTCATTTTGTGTACAAAGCAAGGTGTGCTTTCTTAGGAATCTTAGTTCTGCTGTGTTTCTCAGATGGTCTGTTATGCTTGATAGTTTTTGCAATGTGTCTGTGCATTTGGATGTTCCTTAATTCCCACTGGTGGAATTTTGGAGCTTGAATTTGGCTGAGGACAATGTTTGCCAGTTGAATTCTTGGTCCGAGTTGGTGCTTTACCAAAAGACTGAATCAGGGATAACTAGAATGGTGAAGTCAGATTTTGAAAGGACAGCTGAATGTTAGTTCAAATTCCAGTTCTGAGGTTAAAATCACAAAGAGCTAGTGTCATTACAATAATATTTTTCCCATGTTAGAAAACATTACAGCAGTACTTTGTATTCTGCTGAAAACATTACTTTAGAGTGCTTTAAAGTAATTTTAGAATTAAAAACTAATAACTGACAACTGACAAAAAAAGCAATTAGTGTTTCAGATACTCTGAGACAAGACTAAAAAGTTATCAGTGACTAGTATTGCTTGATATAATCTTCAGTGAGTTCAGATGAAGGCTATTGAGTAGATGCAAATCTTGAACTTCAAAAATCCCCTCTTGTTCTTGTACCAAATGCATTAAAAAATGTGACCGAAGTTGGTGTTTAATGCGTCTGGCAGTTCAGAGAGAGCAGTAAAACTGAACTTCGGTAGAGTAAAAGGGAAGAGAACCTGATTTTGATCTCATTTACAACAGTGTAAATAAAAGACAATAGGAATGAGATTAAAATCATGTTCATGACATTCCATAGTCTTAACTGCTGCTTCTACAATGGCTGAGGTACAAAGGAGAACATGGCTTTTCTTCTTTCAAATAACTTGTGGCAACAGACTTGAGATTTATGGGGATGTCTCTGTATGGAGCAACAGGCTCCATTCTACTTGCAGGATGCATTCTCTGCTGTGAGGATGAGGTGATGTTATGGGAAAACTATTGCGCAGGTAGATTAAAATTCTTCTTTTCTTTACAAGCGCCTTACAGTGCCCTTACTTCGGAGATTTGCCTTGTATATATTTAAATAGTTACTTTTTAAAATATAAAAAGGGCTACTTAAAACTCCTTAACTTCTTAACTTCTTGTTAAAGAAAACAATCGTCCTGCCTAATACATACCAAGAGAGTATTCTGCCAGGTCAATTTCTGTAGCTTTCCTAGAGAAAAACTCAACTCTGGGATCATCTCAAGTTTCAACAAGTGATTCAGGAAAACTCCTTGAAAACAACACAAGTCAACAGTATTTTTTCTTCAGTGTATGACTGATGAAGTCCTGGGAGTCTGCAGACTGAGGGATCCTTGTTAAGTGACCAACAAAGGCACTCCTACTGTCAGTAGGAGTATACCGATATACTTCTCTCCATAAGGTCCACAAATCAAAACAGGTGGAAAAACAGTGGAACTTATGACAATACTTTCTTGTCCTGCACAGGACGTAGTAACAAGGAATGGGGCAAAAAGGCTGGGAATTGGCTTCAGAGCAGCAAGCTGAAGGGGTTTTTCCAGGTGAAAAAGGATACTTCTCCCAAGTGGACTCATCCTGAGAACGTTGTTATTATCAAATAAATAGTTCATGATCCTGCTCTTGTCATATTTGTTGCTTTGTAATGAAAATTGCTGGTGACCATTCTAGGTTTGATTTAATCGTCTATTTTCGTGTTTGCTCTGGAATATATTTTTTTTCTTTTTCAGTTCTTTCCTTGCACTTAGCCCAAAGGACCCATAGTGAGCCATGCCTTTGCATTAAACTTTTGGCTCTGTAAGACCTATCCAGTTTTGGCTAAAAAGTGCTGTACAACTTATGTTCTGTTATGTGAGAGAGAACAAGACTGCAAACATGAGAAATCCTTCCCAGCCAAACACCTCAAACACCTACATTGTTGGCACAATACAAGTGCTGATAAAACATTGTTCTCTGAAATAGCATTCCTGATAGAGAAACCTGTTTAGTTTACTAAGAAATCCAGAAGGAATGCAGAGGTTTAACTCCTGCAAGCTAAGATGACTGGTCTTTGCTGGCTTAGCCTGTGAACCCGCTGTGATAGGAATAGGTGCCTGTGACCAAACTTAGATCTGTACAAGAGGACAGTGTAGCTAGCCATCATGGTATTACAGGGCCAAGAGCATAAATGCAGCACCAGGGAATGCTTAAATCTCCCAAGTAAGTCTGGAGATGGGGCAAAACTTTAAGGTGTCTTTAAGAGTAACTGATGCCATTGTTGTCTATTTTGGATTAACTCAAATACTGCATATTAGTATATTAGCATATACTGCTAATGGTCAATAAGTTACAGTGCAGTCACTCACTGGATACCATACTTCTTTTACTACTTGGAGTGGTCACTGTCCATCCTCACCCTGTCTCTGATCCCTCCCCCTGCTATGCTAGATGAGTCTATGGTCTAATTCAGTACTGTACCTCTCAATGTCATGTAGATCAAACACATTTGTAAATACCTGATTTTTCACTGATTATGAAACTGTATTTTTCCTTCTTCTGTTTTATTTCTTTTGTCTGGGAGAAATATGAAATGGACATTTGTGGAGACAGTAGAAGCTGTGCAAATAAATGAATGTAAAGAAGAATTAGATAAATCTATGTTCCTGGTGGCCAGAATGGTATGAGATAAGAAACATATCCCATTTGTAAAATTGAGAGTAATGACTTTTACCCACCTTTGTGTATACGTGAATGACAAATAATATGCCAGAGATAAACAACAGCATATCTCAAAAGCAAATTCGAGGTAGATATAGAAATTCAAAATTCAACATTTAAGCAGAGGAACATAATGACATGAAGGGAAATTAGGAAGAATTCAAGAATGTAACATGCTTTCTTTTTCCTCTTAGGTCCTGTACAATTTGTTCAAGTCTTTCTGCCAGATGCGCACAATTAAGGTTATTGACATATTCGCTGGGATTGCTAACTTCTTTATAGTGGGGATCGGTGGAGTATTGATTGGAATCCTTTTGGGATTTGTAGCAGCCTTTACCACCCGTTTCACCCATAAAATCCGAGTGATTGAGCCACTGTTTGTCTTTCTGTACAGTTACTTATCGTACATAACAGCTGAAATGTTTCATCTCTCAGGCATCATGGCGTAAGTACCCCAAACTTCAGTAATTATAGCAGTCAAGTAAGAATGCCAAAGGAAATTGGAGAGAGGATCAGATTTTGCAAACCTTGCCATATGGCATTGTTCCACAGAGCATGGCAGAGATGCTGGCTTGAGGATTTCCGGTGTCTTCCCTCCCGCTTCCACCCCATTCTCTCAACTTGCCACCACACCAGCTGTGTCACTAAAACTGCTCATGGCATCACATCATAAACCATATCTTTGAAATGTTCCAAGTTAAAAATATTCACTTGTATTTTCAGTGAGATTATTTTTAACCCAGATCACTTTGGTGACCTGTGTCCTCATGTGACCCTAGAACTAGACTTAAGGGCATGGGTAAGAAGTGTCCAACAGTGATACAGAGGCAGTGGTGGCAGGGAGGGAGTGGGAGTGGTGGTAGGGAACTTCACGAACTGGCTTCACTTTCGATGCCAATATATATTGTGAAACTATGTCTAACAGTTAGTCGTGTGAGCAGCCAGTAAGTACTATTCAATGAACACAATGTATTTTTGCATAAATGTAAATTTGCATAAATGTATAATTTGCAGTCCTATGGTGATATAATCCTTTAGTTTACTACTTCGATATGGATGCCCATGTGTTACAATGTTCCCTGTATATCATGTATACCCTATATAAAATAATACTATTCTTCCCACTTCTAACAGATAAAAATACTTTCACTCCTGTTTTTTCACTCCTGGACTTCAGTAAAAAGACAGCAGAGCCTCTCACTTCATTCTGTTTTTACTGTAACAGTCTCAACTTTAGAAAGAGCCTTTTTGACATTTGGTTTACTTAAAGGTTTGCTCTGGTTCCAAATAATATTTTAAAAGGCAAACCTTCTTTAATGACTCTGTATTGTTCTAGTAGTAAATATGAGTCATTCAGGCATTAGTAGCATAGTTTTTTGTGGAAGCTCAGATGTTACTTCTGAGTATCACTAATACTCAATAATACCTCATCTTTTAGGTGAGTGAAGATAGTTTTAATGTCATAGTCATGCCAGTATAAGGATTTCTGGGACTGGGAGCAATTTAGAAGGAAACTAACAGCTGATGATTTCAGTACTATAAAATTAGAAATATGCCATGAAGCAAGAGGGGTTGATACTTTAATGTAAGTCAAGAGCTAAAGATTGCATGGGTTTCTTTCTCTGATATGAGCCTAAATAAAGCAACATATGCATCCACTTTGACCGAGTTCATAAATGTGCCATCTCTTTCCATAGCTTCTATTCATAGCATTTGTGTGGTTTCTAGTTTCCTCCACCTCTTAAGCCAAATGTCCTTGACATCCTATGATCAAATACTTAAAGGGGTTTCTAAACCAAAAACATGTGGCTAAACTGTTCATGGAAAAAATTGTGGCAGCATTCATGAAAATACTGAGTCGGACCTGCTGCATCCAGGACACAACAGAAAGGGGCATGGCAGGTGTGCTGGTGGATCAGTGGACCTACTGCATTACAGTGCCTGCCACCAGCACACCAGTGCTTCCCACAGCACTAACAACCTAGTCGTTTTCGTTTGTAACAGTGGGCCCTGATGGGGTGCAATACAAAAGAGGAAACACAAAATATTTCTTCCATTGAACAGCACAATAGAAAATGTTATCTTTAAAATGTCCCATATGTTTTTGACTCTAAGCATATTTTGTCATAGGTAACAGAACTGGGTACGTCAGTAACACCCTGGGTGAGATGGAAGGGCTCTCTGCAGCCATGTAGGGTCTCAGCTGCCATAAACCATAAAGTGTGTCTCCTTCCAGCAGTGCTGCTGAGAGCCTTAGAGGTCCTGCAATCTCTACATCTCCTTGCAGTAAATCTACTCTGTGATTTTCACCTTTCATTGGCCTTAGAACTGCAGAGAGTAATTTGCTGTGTGTCACAGTGCAAAAACACACACTGGTATTGAATTCTCTTTCGTTTTCTGCAGCGACTGACTCATGGCAGGATTGCTTGGGTCTGACTTAAAAGTCAGCCCTCCTTGGAACATGTAGTTGGGACAAACGACCTTGGAATGTCCCTTACAACCCAAACTATTTATTCATTATTTGCTTCTGTTGCCATTGATAGTTCAGCCTGTGGGGAATAATTACTTGATCTCCCCTTTTTTCACCAATATCAACATGAGTCTGTTAAACTAGTGATTCCCACTTCCTTCATAACCAGGTTCATAAAGATACTCAGTGAGACCTGTGGTTACATGCTGTGCCATACTTTAGGGGAAAGAACGTAGTGTTACCAAATAAATGAGATACTTACACAGATTGCTTCATTCCTGGGCTAGTAGGAATTCACTGGCAGAAGAATAGAAGAGAATGAAAGGCTCTTGTCCCCCTTCTGATAAGTCTCTGTATTTGTTCTAAGGACAAATGATTCTTGAATCAAATGTGTATAACCCCTGCACCAGGTTACTTGGCTGAAATACTGAAGGGACTGAAACATGTCCCTGTGAGCTGCAGCGAGAAAATCCTCTTCAGAAGGACAGGAAAGAGCTTCTAATGTAATTAGAGCTGGATATGAATGAGGATCATGGATGTAAAACATACAGATGTGAATCTAAACTTTATTTGCTTGGTTCCATTTCTAATTATGCTGCATTTTCTTCTTAGTAATCTCATAAAGGCTGTGAAGCAGCAGAACTATTAATGTTTCTTTTTTTCTTTTCCTTTTTTTTTTTTTTTCCCCAACAGTGAATTAGCAGGCTGAAAGGAACAAACCTTGAAACTACTGTAAATTTAGTAGGTCAAGGAAACTTGAGGATTGAACCTGGTGGCCTAGTTTATTGCAATCCTGACGGCAGCTGTACTGTTTATACAGGGAGACTTACTCTTCAGAAGTACAAATGTTGCAGGTTAACTGCAACTAACTGTTTTTCCCTTCCCCTTCTTGACCAAGGCAACTATCTCAGGTCACAGAATTGGAAGGCAGAATTAATATATGTGCATGAGAAATGCAAAATAAAACACACCTAAGCTCTGTCTTTGATTATCATGACTGTAAAAATTTATTTTGTGAAAAACACAATAATATACATAAAATCTTGCATAAAGACACTGATTTTATATTCAATTCGACCACTGTTAATCCCATATAATTTTTAAATGAAAGAGACTTCAATACCTTTTTTTTTTTCTAATGTAAATAAGTACTCTGAAAGAGATACCAGATTCAAAGTGGGCAGTGAGTAGCTGTGGAATATTACTTACCTGAAGAGTAACAAATAATGTACAGCACTATTTATTTTAACATTGAAGCAGCTCCTCAATTACTTACCCCTAATTGAACGAGTGCAAAATGTGACTGAAAATAATATTGTAAGAGTGTTGTCCCTTTAAATTCTAGCATGGTAGGTGTTTTAAGTTACAGCTTGCAAAGATCCTGATTAATCTAGTGACAGATTCTTATCAAACATCTATTTACAGTGTCTCCATTACCTCAGGATCCAAAACCAAACCATATCCAGAGCATGTTTCCCTGCTTGCTATGCTGCAGGGCTTTCCTAAATGACTATAATCATGAAAATTATTTAAGAAGGCAATAAATAGTACTGTTTTGTTGTGCCTTTGATGCAGACCTGAGAGCCCTAATGCTTTCAGGCACTAAGCTGCTGCTTTGAGACTCCAACAAAACGACTGTGGGTCTGGAAATGGCTGTTTTGCAGCCCACTCACTGCCTTCTCGCTAGTTTGCATTTGCTGCCCCTGCACTTGCCAGCTCCACTGTGTGTGCCATTGGCTGGAGATAGCTGGGATGCATCAGACTTGTTATACTCTTGTAGATAAACGATGCACACACAGGAGAGCTGTCACAACCCATGGCATAAACCTGAAACAATTATAGGCCTGTCAGTGCAGCCCGTAGCTTCGTGGAGAACTGGCTTGTCACTGAGAGACTTCTGGAATGTCAAAGAGTTAAGTAGATTTGAGAGTATATTTGAGAATATTTGTGCATCTACTTTTGAGGTTGGTCTCCAGAACTTCGTGCAAACTGAGGAACCTGGGAGTGTTTTCACAGCTTCTGGACTTGAGTCTAAGTCCTGACTAAGTCACTGCTTCTTGTCAGGACAAAATCCATGCATGGCCCAGGTCTTCTGCCACTTTCTTCATGAGGTAGTCAGGCACATATGTGTGTGGGTTTTGTTATAGGTCTCTAGTCTGGGCAACTATAAGACTAGAACAAGAACAGCTCTGAAGAGCATCATCAGTTTGTCAGTACTGGCAAAAATGCAGGACCTCTGTTATCCCAGCCATATGTTTAAACTAGAAACATTACCTAAACCGCTGGGCGTTTCAGGGACGAAGTTGCATGCCTATGAAATCTACGTTATATCTTC
Source organism: Serilophus lunatus (assembly GCA_013399895.1). Classification (NCBI taxonomy): domain Eukaryota; kingdom Metazoa; phylum Chordata; class Aves; order Passeriformes; family Eurylaimidae; genus Serilophus; species Serilophus lunatus. The sequence goes on from VXBA01002315.1 coordinate 142,259, forward strand.
TTAGTAGATCCTATGTAACCAGGATGAGTGCTGCTACCCAGGCGGCATGCTAACTTGTGGCCCACAGAGGAGCTTTCTTTTTAAGACCATGGTGAAATCTGCCGACAATGAGGAAAGAGCTGACAATTATGTCAGTACTAAATACAGATGGCAATTTAGGATAGTCTTAGTGAGGCTTTTCTTCTTCTTCTTAGCCTTAGAGTTTCCTTAGGGTTGGAGCTAGTTTTTACATGGCAAGGAACATTTTATTTTGTGCTGGCTAGATTGGCTTCTCTATCATCAAGTACAGGTGGACAAAGATGCAGCATGAAGGCCAGGTTAGGTGCTGTTCTGCTAGCAAACTCTCTACACCTTTATTTGTAAGCCATTCTTTGCCCCATCAGACCACATCTGTCCCCATTTCAGATCCTCTTCCTCAGATGTTACTTCTTCTGATATACCTGCAGGGCCTCTGCTGCTTGAGAAGTCAACAAAGTACGCTGTGTCCTCTCCCAGTGTCCATGTCTCCTGTCAGATTTGTCCCTCAGAAGTATTGATGTCCAGCCACTTTTTGGATGTGAATGTGGCTGGCTCTATGTAAGAAAAGGAAGATTCTGGACAAAAGTAACTTTAATTAATCAGGAGAAATGTGTTCTGAGTCAATGGCTACAGCCTTGGCTGCTGCTATAAACACCCTCTTGCAAAATCCTAAGGAGGTTCAGTATATGAAGGTCCTTTGGACGTTACTGCTGCTGATTCTGGGATTCCTCCTGTTTTGCAAATTTTTTTTATTCCCTTATTTAGAAGAAAGAACCCAGGCATGCTTGCTCATAACGTCAGTGAGGTTTTTCTGAGCTCTTCCTCAGTCTGCCTTTCCATTTACTCTCACATTCAGCGATGTTTAATTCAGTGTTTCAGAGACGGGGCTCTTGGTTGCCACCCTGATAATAACTAAGCAATTCAGATTGTGCTTCCTTACACTGAGACACCACCTTGAGGTTATCCTCCAGCCGGCTCTGCTAATTACCCTAAAACTTGTAAATTTGTAGCTGAGTGGTCCTCAGCCATCCCTGTACCATGGACAACCATACTGAGCAGGTGATGTTATTCTTTCTCTTCCTGCTAATTAACAAACTGTTTACTAACATGGAAAATGGATATCTAGGTGTACTTACAGTAAGCCCTTTCTTGTCTCTCATGTATCCGCAGAAATGCCCACTTAATTTATTTGTCAATGCTTTAAATATGCAGTAGTGCCAGTGTGATTTCTGGTGGTGGTGGTCTCCTGTTCAGCCCTGTGTGCAGGCAAAGAAAGCAGTGGCCTAAAGCGGTGAAGAGTAACTAATTGTAGCCTTGCTACTTACTTTGCCTGGAAAGAGGAGCTGGCAAATGTCACTGCCATTGAGGTGGGACAACTGCTGGTAGGAACGGGTGGAAGTCCTGCCCTGTCTCAGGATATGCAATTGCCATCCTGTCTGATGCCCTTCAGCAGCAATAGGTGCAGCAACTCTTGTTTTTTGGGGCTCCTTCTGTCTCTCCTTGTCTCTGCCTCTTTCAAAACACAGAGTTTGAGTGACCTCTGCACAAATCATGTGCATTTAGTATGATAAAGCTCTCCCATACTCTGATGTCTTCTCAGAAAACTCCCCACTGCAGAAAAAATAACCTTGTGCCCAGAATTGTAGGTTAATCAAGCCTATGAATTTGAGATTAGTTACAGAATAAGTTACACTTTGCATTTTAAGGAGAACTATGGAAAAATGAGTCATGTTATGTAGATATGAGAGAGGCTAAAAAAATAAAGCAAATGAAATACAAGATAATGCTTGCCTTTCAGGATTACAGCTTGTGCCATGACCATGAATAAATACGTGGAGGAAAATGTTTCTCAAAAATCCTATACGACAATAAAATATTTCATGAAGATGCTGAGCAGTGTCAGTGAGACCTTAATCTTCATCTTCATGGGAGTGTCTACAGTTGGGAAGAACCATGAGTGGAACTGGGCCTTTGTTAGCTTCACCCTCCTTTTCTGTTTAATCTGGAGGGCACTAGGTAAGCAAGTCTCAGACTGTAAGTCCATGTTCTTGGCAAGTGAAATATTTTACCTCTGTTAAGTTGAAAATATCAAAACTCAAGAGTCCCATCAGGTTGTAGAATGGTTTTCATATTTGTAATATGTTCTGTATCTCAGGGTCTGTTTCCACCTTCTCCCAAAACAGAACCTAAAAATCAGTTTTCCCCTGATTCTGTCCATCTAAAGTGAGAGGCACTCTCCTTGTTAATCAGAATACATGTATTTAAGTAAACATTTACAAATAAGCAAATTTTGCTAAAAAGAATTATCAAGTGTACAGTAATTGAACGATTGAAGCTTTGTTTTGTTTTTAAATTTATATTTACTAGCTTTACACTTTTCCCAGTCGTTGGCATAATTAGTGCCAAACCAGGAAATGCTGTAGTTGAAGTGTTCAGGTATCAGGCATATATATATAATTACTTGGTCCCTCTAAAGTTTACAGTACTAGCTCTTTTCCTTTTACCTGGAGACTGAAGTGCAGAGCAAGAGCCTAGGTCTTAAACCTGCTTGTCTCCACAGCTTCATCTGTAATGATTCAGTCCCTCCATGTATAAAGGTGGCTTGTGGTCTGATCTGTCTCTGCACCCGTATCTCCAACTCCCATGTCTCTTTCCAGAGCAGAAATCTGGGCTATTTTCCTACTGCACCTGCAATGCCACAATACCCTATGCTGTAAAGCAGCCAAGCGGCCTGCCTGCTGCCCAGCACCTGCCCTCCATGCATGCTCCATTCACCTGCCTTTTATACCTTTACTCCAGTTTGCCACATCCTTGGAGCCTTTCTCTACAGTGCACAAGCACACACTGGCATCTTCTTCCCCCATCCCCACTCCTGCATCCTTCCTGTCTGTGTGAGTACAATTGAGTGAATAGGAGTTTGCAGGGTTGAAAACACAGATTGATGGAGATGACAAGACTAAATGTTCAAAATCAGCTCAAATCCTATTAAAAACAAATTAGCAGTCTTGGTCTATACTGACACAGACAATTATTGCTGTTCTAGTGGTGCAGAGCTGGTAGGTAGCTGTCTTAGGGAGATTGATTAGCTGCTTCAGGTCCTAAATCCAGCTGACCTTAGGTGATTAAATCACTAAATATGTACAAGATGATGCTCCTTAGGCTTTTGTAATTACTCCTCCATGGTGTTTTCAAGCTTCTAAATAATATTTAATTTCTTCAATAATATATGTCGGAGAAGCAAATAAAAGGTAAGAAGCAAGTAAAAGTGTTTTTAAACAAATATTAGCATCGTGGGCTATTTCTGTGTTATTTAAGTTCCCTTTTTTCCCCTCCTTGTGTTTATGTTCTTTTCCCTCAGGTGTTTTTGTTCTGACTCAGATCATTAATGTATTCCGGACAATACCTCTCACTTTCAAGGACCAATTTATTATCGCCTATGGAGGCCTCCGAGGAGCTATTTGTTTTTCGCTTGTATTTCTGCTTCCTCCTGCTGTGTTTCCCAGGAAGAAATTGTTCATCACTGCTGTTATTGTAGTGATATTCTTTACTGTTTTCATTCAGGTACTACCTTTCCTCTTCTGGACTTCTTTCTCAGACAGCTTGTAAATAAGCAATGAAAAACAAGTGTTCTGACTTACTGGAAGTAATATTTGAAGGTGCTCTCCATAGTCATAGTTTTAAAAAAAATGCTATCTATACCACAAGCAGGTAGCAAAAGTGTGCTGGATATTAAGGACTTACGTGAACATATAAGTAGTACTAAGTATTTAAGACCTACTGAGGTTAGAATAGAGATAAAAGATAATCTGGGTACAGCTCCAGCACTAATTTCTTTCTTAGAATGTTTAAATTTGTACATTTACTCAGGAGTTCAGTGTTGGATATAGTGCACAGTGAGCAGTGAAAGGAAGACACTGAGAGCCTGGACAGGTGAACTGGATTCAGAGTGTTAGGAAGTGATGCTGAAAACCAGCTGGACATCCCTACAAAAGCACCAGGTGTGTAGAAGAATGTGAACTTGTCTCTGGTGACTGCTTGGCCATGGACACCTAGCCAAAAGTGACCAAGAAACAGGGAAGAGACTGAAACCTGCAAAATGTAGAGGAGGCCGAGACTGTGAAATAAACATGTCAGACTAGTCATTAGCCAGAGCAGTGGGAGAGATGTGAGTGAATATTAACAAAATTCCCCATCTCTGGGGAAAAAAAAAAATACCCTGCCTTTGACATGGATAAAGGTGCTGTGGGAAGTAGCATGTATCTGTGTTCATGCTTGGCAGAGAGAAAAAGGTGGAGGTCATTTGGTTTTTAGCCGTGAAAACTGATTTTGAATGGCAGAATAATTTAAAATATAGAGGAAAAATAAAATGTGCTATGAAATGCAACATGGTTTACCAAAGGAAAACCTGGTATCATTCTTTGATAAGGCAGTTTATTTTCTAGAATAATCTCATCTAACTGGATTACTGTAAAATCTTTGGGGAGGGGCTACATAGGAGATTGTTAGTGTACGTACTTGTTAAACTGAGATTTAGATTGACATTAGGATGATTGTAAAGTGAAAGAGGAAGGAGCTGACAGTTTCTCCTATAAATGGAAATAGAAGCTTATGGTCTTTTGAGTCAGAACTTCTGTGAGTCTCTAGTCCAACCCTGTGTCCAAAGCAAGACCATCTTCAACACTAGATTGTGTTACTCAGGGTCATATCAATTTGATTTCTGAATCTCTCTATGGATTGAGCTACCTCAGCCTCTCTGGGCACTTGCTCAAGTGTTCAACCCCCCTGGCCAGGTAATAGGCTGAGGAAATGTTAATAATGGCATTCCTCAAAGATTGTTCCTGTGGATGGTTTTCTTGCATATTCTTGTTATTCATGGCACATAAATGTAGGAGTTTTTGCTGCTGCTTGTTCCTTGATGATGGACTTTGAAAAGTGTTCTCAAGGTGACAGTGAGATAGAGTATCCTGTAGAAAGAATGGAGGGCCAATATGATAGAAACAGAATGAAATTGAACAATAATAAAGTGCAAACGTGTTCTTGTTAGGACTTTTTGTACTAGGAATTTCTCTTATGAAATGGGAACCTTTCATTTGGAAAAAAAACAGGGAAAAAAGCGCAGGTGTACTAGTTGGTAATGAGGTAGATTTTAATTCAACACTGCAGTGGGAACAGAAGAAATGCAAATCTAATTTTAAGATATACTGAGACAGGTATTTCCATTAGAGCATAGTTTTATGTTCTGGAGCGATCACAGGACTGGTAACCTGTCCTGTGAAAGGAGACCAGGATGCCTTGGCCTTAGCAAAATGAAGGAGAAGTGGGACTATAATTACTGTTTATATGAGGGAGTGAACACTGTTTAAACTAAAGCGACAAATGTTGGCACAAGAACAAAGTGGTACACAGTGACCATGATGCAATTAAGAAGCAGCTTTCTCAGAACAATAAGTTTTGGGATGAGTGTTCCATTATGAGCAATGGGGCAAAGAAACCTAACTACTTTTAAGATAAAGCTTGATTCACTTACAAAAAGAAATGTGACCTGATTGTCTGGGATGGTAGGGACTGAACTCAACAAGAGATTCATTCCTCTCCCCTGTGCTGGTGCACATATACAAGTAAACAAATGATGTCAATTCTTTCACAAATAATTGTTCAAAAGAATTATATCATTCTAGGATAGCCAAAACTTTTTGTTCTTCATCTGAGAATAGTCAGATAGGGACACATATTAACAAAAAGCCATAGTGTCATGATCTACTATCAACTACTGTTGACCTATCTTTGGCTACCTGATTTGGAAATAATCACTGAAAAAGAGAACTTTACATGTTAATTTTGAAATTATTGGGAATCTCTTTATTAATTCAGAAAACCAGTGAGGGGTTTTCTAACACATAACAGAAAAAAAGAGAAAGTTTAATATGGATGGGATAGGTGATGCATTCCTGTTAGGGTTTGCTAGGTTGACACTGTAGGACCTCTTAGCTCTAGGGAGCCCCTTCCTTCTGTTGCATTAATGGTGTCTATGCTGACAAGGGCTTCATATCTAAGTGCAACACTGGCTAATCAAAAGAAATTAATTCACTTTTATAGTTATTATGTTCTTTTTTTCTTCACAGGGAATAACAATTCGCCCACTGGTGGAGTTCCTTGATGTCAAAAGGTCAAACAAAAAGCAGCCTGCTGTCAGTGAAGAAATTTATAACAGGGTATGTTGCAGCTCAAGTATCATAGGTGAAACTCTTATACAGATGAAATTCTTAGTCACCTTCAGAAAGACAAGAATCCAGCATACAGTATTATGGAGAGACATGCGTTGTATTGGATTTCTTTTGATAGCTGTTAAAAGAACAATAGTTGTAAAGCTTATATTTAACCCTTGGCAATTACCAAAATTATTGTTGTTTTCTTATTTTGGAATCTTCACTGCCTACCCAGAATCTGCTCCACAAAGCCACACCTGTTTTACTGTCAGGCCTAGGGAAGTCCCAGGCATAGCAGAGTGGTTAGAAAATTTCAAATAAGTGAAAATATGGTAAAAACCTTTAGATTAATGCAGGAGTGGAGCAAGATTGATATTGAGGAAATTAGCAACTAACTTTTGTCTTTATGAGGCTGTGAGCTAAGGAAGCTGCAGCGAAAAAAAACAGATTCTGTCTCTGAGCTTGGTTGAATTGCATTTGGTAAAATTGAAGCGTTGTCCTGAGTTGTGACTAGATGTTTCTGTTTTAAAGTAAGTTGGAAATTAAAAATGTCTAATGGCAAGCTAAGTGATGTCTACAGGTTTATGTAATGAACCAATGCTTTCCTTTAGTTCTTTGACCACGTGAAGACTGGAATTGAAGATGTCTGTGGACACTGGGGTCACAACTTTTGGAGAGATAAGTAAGAGTGGCATTTAAAACTCTTTGTTATACAGGAGAGGCTGAAACGGCTCAACAGAAACAAACGCTGTTGGGCATCATATTTCAATTTCAGCATTTATTCTTGAAAGCAGATGTTTGTTTTTAGAACATGTGGGTTTAAAAGGGAAAGCAGCGGAACAGTGTCGTTTTACTAACTGCAAGCAGGTAGAAAAAATATCCAGCTGGAAAAAAGCGAGCCCTCTGATCCCAGGGTAAAGTATAGTTTCTTCTGAGGGTGTATGTCCTCTCTCCCTGTTCTGACTATTTCAGAGCATTTCCTGTATGTCTACTGAGCCTTTCATCCCATCCATCTCTCCTGCAAATTGTATGTTTTAGAGGTGTTAAGTGGGGGTTACTTCCCCGTTTGATTGTAAACATACAAAAGCTTTTGGAATTCCTCCAGGAAGATCAAGGCAGTAGCTGTCATGAGGTACATGAGAGATCCTAATGTCAAACAGCTCCACAGTTCTTGATAGTATTATTTAAGACTTAGTGTCAGTTAAGAAAATCATCTCTGGGAATACCTGAATAATTCATATTGTCACTTTAGCTGCTGAATCATCATCATCATCAGTTTGAATCTAATTCCCTTTTCTCAGAAGGACACTCTTTTACACCCAAATTCTTTTGACTCAAAGCATGGGTATCACTCACCCACCTTGTAGTCACTGCTCCAACAAGATTTCAAGTGCTTTACACGGAAAGGAATAGCACCAGTTTGAAGGGCTGAGCAGAGCCCTCTCCAAATATCTTGGGGGCAACTCAGTGAAGACACTTTTCTAACAGATGTGTGGCATGGGTACAACTTTTCTTTGCTCAGCCTGGTTCTCCTTTGGCCTATGTGAGATCTTCAATTAAAAGATTACAGAGCAAAGGAGAGTCCTATCTTGTCATGACTTTCAAACCCAAATTCAAAAATAATTTCAGAATGGTTTGGGAAAAAATATTTTCTGACAAACAAAATCACCCCATCTGTTATCAATATTTTTTCAGTAAGCAACCAAGAAGGTTACAGTTGCTTTAGAGGAAGGGAGAACTTCCAAAGTTTTACAAGAGCAGGCTAGAATTTCAAAGAAAAAGCAGTTGGTGGAAATTTAAACCTTGTATTTGTTATTACAGTAAATATTTAATGTTCTTTTTGTCTTGATGAAAATGGAGAATTAAAAATATTTTCTAATAACACAGAATGCCTTAAAGTTAAAAGTTGCTTCTAGGTAGTCTGTCCATTATCATATTAACAAAAACACAGTTAAAACTATATCTGAAGTAAAGATAAAATGGGCCCTTTCTTATGTTACTCAGCAGTAGGTTGTTAATAGGACCAGATAAGTTCCCAGAGAATAAACTCCTTTAAAATTGCATTAACTAAAGTGTATTGGCTTTCCTTAACTAAGCACAGTAAAAATTAACTAATTGGGCTGGTTTTCTTCATTTACAGGTTTAAAAAGTTTGACAACAAATACCTGCGGAGACTTCTAATCCGCGAGAACCAGCCTAAATCCAGCATTGTTTCTTTATACAAGAAGCTAGAAATCAAGCATGCCATTGAGATGGCAGAGAGCGGAATGATAAGCAAGGTTCCCTCATCAGGGTCTCTCAGGTAAGCAAGAGCTACCAGCATGGCCAAGCTTTCCAGCTGGGTCACGTAATTGATTTCACAGCCCGGTCTGTAGGCGCTATGTTCACTTTGACATAGGACACTTGGTGTCCGAATGTCACCAGAATAGTAAGGGGATGTGAAACAAGAGCCTTTGTCTGTAGCTCACTCAGTGAGCTGTGAGAGTGTAGTTTTACTGGCAGAGCTGCTCACAGGAACACTGATTTGCTGTGTAGTGGGGAGCTGGTCTTGAACAAGCGCCTGCCCATCTACTAGCCTGAGGGTCATTTTGAACACTACCTAAATTAAACATACAATTTAATGTAATTTATAACACATTTTGGAGTCTGAGTTTTGCACCTTACCACTGACTCAAATCAAGATTTCATTTCTACATGTTACATTTTCACCTGTTCCATGGTTGTTTTGAAATGTTGTTTCCAACTCTAACAAAGGAAATAGTTGAATTGTAACATCCAAGCATAAAAATAAAAACATTATGTCTCTCTTTCTGTTACTTCCTTTGGTTTTCATCCTTCTACAGTGAGTATCATGAAGGAAAGATAAAGCCACTTTCTCCCACTGAAATGGAAAACATGCGGGAAATATTAACAAAGAATCTCTACCAAATACGACATCGAGTAAGGATGAAGTTTTGCATTCTTAAATATCCCACTGATCTTTGAATATGCTGATTATCTTCCTAACATATCTTTGGGCTACCACTGAATATTTAATGCTCTTATTTACCTCTGTTGCCTTGAATCCATGTCCTATCATATGCACAGCAACATATCCATACTCCTTAATGTAAATAGCTTACTTGGTGTTATACTATTGACAAAGCAAAATATTTTTGTCATATACCTCCAGTATAGTTACAGTGTTAAAATAGGTTCATTGGTGCAAATTCAACTCAACATTGTCTACTTATATCAGTATTTTGGTTACTTCATGATAAGAGATTAAATTTCTTATTTGCCTCCAGTTCTGAAGTTGTTTATATTAAGAGCAGAGGTGATGAGCTGGAAAAATAGTGAACTAAAAGCAAAAGGACATTTCACAGTTACCCTCCTGTGGCTAAGTAGCTCAAATGCCTGAGCCCTTGGAAAACATTCAAAAGTGGAGCAAGCTTCAGCTTGCTGGAGGTAAAAATGACTTCCCCCTAAGTGACTCATCTTATCACTTTCAAATACGCATTCTTGACATACTGACCGAGCTACTACAGTGGTGGGGTGAAGACTGCTTTTTCCATTTTCTCTTTTATTGTAAATATCAGCAGGTTAAAAAAAAAAAAAAGCAGCAAATGAAACATGATTGTGAAGCAGATGACTAAAAAAGTACTGGCATAATTACTCTTCTTGTTCCTAATCATCTGCAACATGACTTTGTTCACGTGGATTATGATGCTTATTAAAACATTAAAGAAAAAGCCTGTTCTGCTCTGTTCATATAGCTCAACACATTTGTCATCATTCTGTTCAGGCTGTGATCGCTGCTTTTGTATTTCAGACAATGTCCTACAACCGACATAGCCTGGCTGCAGATGCAAATGAAAAGCAGGCCAAAGAAATTCTGATCCGTCGCCGGCACAGCCTTAGGGAGAGCCTGAGGAAAACAAACAGCCTGTCAAGAGAAAGACCGGTACTAGCATTTTTTTACATTTTTTTTTATAGAAAGCTGTTCTTTAGAGCTAATTGTCATGCAGAAAAAAATTTGGCAGACAACTGCACATATAATGTCAGCCTTACACCTTGAGTTGCACACGTGGGCCCCTTAATTTGTGTTGACCCCTTCAAAAAAGCTCAGTCTTGTAGAATGTGATATGGGAGTGGGATCTGCTGCCACAACTTTACCTCAGAGATGCTGAACAGGCTCTGTGCACAATGCACTTCTATGGTCAGTGTTCTCTATGAATATTTGGATTCAGTGTGGATAGTTGAGGTAAAAAATTTAAAATAGAAGAACTATTTACAGTCTGCTCCAAAATATGGGAAAGAGAACTTTTAATTGAGTTGGTCAGAGTGAGCTCTTCACTTGAGAAGTTGTGTAGTATTCATAAAATATAGTCAGTACTTCAGGTTTTGACATGGAATAGGAAAACCCCTTCCACCTGCAAGAATTGCCATGGCATGATAATATTTGGCTCTCTGAAGCAATCCTGCAATACTTCCACTGTAAACTTCTGACCATATTTGAATGGAGCACAACTGAATCATATCAGATCTCCAGGAAATTGATCATCCTATTAAATATGTATTTTCATGTTACAGGAATTCTTCATAGTGACTGTTGTCTTAATTGATACAGTTGTCCATCAGCAGCTGAGTCTGGAATAATGCCTTCAAAAGTGCTCTCATTACCAGGGGTACTGTGGTGTTAATTGTGACAATAAGACTGTTCATGAGTGATTTTTTTCTCTCTCAACCATAGTTACATATCTTGTCTTTTTATACAAGTATATGATTTCTAGATGGAATAATGAGGAGACTCAGCAGGACTTTTGTGTCAGGGAGAGAAAAGGAGAATCTTACAACTTTTAAAATCACACAGGCCATAATTTTAAATACAATTATCTGTGGATAAATTGACCACAGAGGAAAGAGGAAAAAGAGAAAAGAGCAAAAAAGAAGAAAAATCCAAAGAGGAAAAATCTGCCATGGAAAACAAATTTCCTGTCAGGTTCCCTTTGAGTGTGCCACAATGAATGGTACAAGTAGAGGACAGCTGGTAGACTGTAAAGGTTTCAAAAAATCTTTGTAACAAATGTAAGAAAGGATGTCCTTGAGAAACTTTTGAATTAAAAAAAAAAAACAAAACTTGTCCTGGAAAGTACAGCTCATGTTCCAGGAAGTATGAGGTGTTCTCTGTTCCTCAGGTCTTTAAAGTTTATTCTGGGGAAAACAAGGATTTTATGCCCTGAACTAGTAAATGATCACGCTGGTTCCTAACTTCCCCATCAACTTCAGTGTGACTAGTCAACTGTATAAAGTAATTTATATGTATAAAGCACTTGCAGAAACAGAATACAGATTAGTTCTTTTGCCCAAGCTTCAGTCTCAACTAAATTTTTGCAGCTGACTAATAAAAAGTTTCAAACATGGAGCTGCATGAAGTGCCATGCTTGCAGCATTTGCCTTCCTTAGGAAAACCTGTACAGGCAAGGTGGAAGTTAGAGACCATACATTTATTAACTCTGATCTCAGAGGGCATATCACTAAGCTTTCATTTGATTAAGCTGTTTAAGATTACTCAGTCTTTACCTTAGTTAGGACAGCAATCAGAGTTGAGTGTGTAGTAAAAGATCACATATTAGCTAATCCCAAACTACTCTCTAGCCCTTTAGCTACATAAACCGGTTCAAGCCTCAGACGTGTACCTTAACATACATGATGAAGGTATACTAGTCTGCAGCAACTTGATATTTTTTGTATTTCTTCACACACAGGCTGCTGCAAATACAAAAAGATTCCTTTCACTTCCTAAAAATACTAAACTCCCAGAGAAACTACGAGTGAGAAATAAAACATCTTCCAGAGGTAATGAATAATTTTCTGTACTCTTTTACTGGTCTGCAGTCATTTTGCATACATAGAAGGAGTTTTCCATGGATGATATAGAGAAATCAGAATATTAGAACATTCCTAATACAGGAATTTGAGTGTGGAGAGATGTCCCAGACAGCAGGGTTTTGTGGGACTTTCTCAATTTCTGTTCCGTAGTGGCATAGCCCTCTCAGCACATCTCTTCATGTAAGGAAGAAGCAAGTTGCAGCACTTCTCCAACCAGAAATATGGCCATGGCCCGTTCTCCTTCTCTTTATTCCATAATGTCCAGATATCCCTCTTGGACTGTGAGCTGATTTGGTTTCTTTTCTTAGTGGGGTCAGGGTAGACGACGCTGCTGTGAGAACCAAACCAGGGAGGAGAATGAGGACATGAGGCCTGGTTTACTGTTCTCAAGAAATACTTCTCAAAGTGTTGTGGTTTACAAACAAATCATTATTTTCACACACACCCCCCCCCCAAACTCAAAAATGTTTATATTTGAGTTCTTGACATCTAACAAAACCAAAATTTAAAAAAATCTGAAGGAAAACAACTGTTTGATATGAAAACTTTGTCCAATTCTATATATTACTTTTGTTTATTACTGTTTGCATTATCTTATATTATGCTTACACTATGCTCAGGAGCATTTCCTTTCATGACAAGCTACCATCTCTTGGTGAGAAGATTAAATACCTGTGAAGTTACTAAAATGTCCCAATCTCCACCCTAATTACTTTTCCACTTTTCACAATTAATTTAGCAATAGACCATGTTTTTGTCTGTTAATAATTATATCTTTGCTCTCCTGAATGTAGGATGCCTTTTACTCTGTAGTTATGTCTGCAGAGGTCACCTACTGTCATCTAGAATTAGAGAGGAAATGTGCCTCCAGATTATTCAATTGTCAAAAAATATATTATTTGACATATTTAGGAGAGGAAAAGCCTGAAAACACAGTCTGATGAAGACCTTCCTTGATATATAATTATGTGGGTGAATGGACAATTACATGGTGATATATTTTGTTGACCCCTTCCTCACCTTTTTAATAGCAATAAAATGAAGGCTACTGAAGTTGTTCTTATGACAATTGCACAGTACACAGTTCTTTGCTATATTTAAAATATCGTATCCGACTTACGTCTAAGGACAAATCTGAGGCATTTGTAAATTATGGTTAAAATGATTATCAAATGACTCAAGTGTGAATTTTTAAGACATTAATTCATTTTAAAGCAGTCTACTGGGGAAGAATATGTGCACATGTACACAATTCAGATCATCTCCAGCTTGGTTTACCTGGTAGTGCTCATTTAAGAGCATTCCCTAAACAATTGTGCCAGTTTTCCCTTGGCCATTTTCTAACCTGCTGTAAGTGGAAGAAGTAGTCTGCAGCACCTGCAAACTATAAGATTTGCCCTGTGGATTTTCTTTCATGTCTTACATTCAGGCATATTAAGAATAGGATGTTTTCTGGCACCTATACATTGACCTTGAGAGATCCTTTGCTTGGTAGAGCATTGGTACTCTTTTTCCAAAGTCACATATCTAAAGCCCTTGCACATGTTGTGCTCTGGAAATGCCTCTCAGTTTAGATTTCATAGGATGTAAGGGTAAAAAAATCTAATCTTTGGATCCTGCTTGGATGTAAACAGAGACTAGACCTCATGTAGATCAGAAAAAGGCAGATTTTCCATGTCCAGAGCCGGCACTGGGGAAATGTCAATTTAAATAAGTAAGCACTTGGCAATCGAGGAGCAGCTGAGTGAGGCCTTTCCAAAAAACACAGTTTTGAGGGGAGAGGCGTTTGTAAATCGTATCTGTTTTCTATACTGGCATAGTAAAGAGGCTGTTACTGGGTCTAATTAGAAAGCATAAAATTTAGGAAATACAAGGAGTCTTTTTTGTATAGCTACTAGTGATCAGTATGCTCTTATCTGAATATTCCTGAAACAGTTATATTCTGCACCTAAAATTATAATTCTGTTTTCAATTAACAGTGGGTGACAGCAGTGATTCTGAATTGGATGCCGCTACTACAGTGCTCAATCTAAGACCCAGAGCAGGGAAAATCTTGAGAGACCAGAGACTGAGACAGCAGAGGCCACTGCCTGAGTTTAGGGTGGAGTGGAAGAATGAAGTTGATGGGAGCCAGGACAATCGAGCAGAGCAGCAGGAACCAAGCACCTTGCCTCAGCCATCCATTGGGTTCAGGCAGCCACTGCTGACGAGACCAAGATTTGGCACTTTGAGCAGGGAAGATTTGACTGCAGACCATGGGTCAGCAAGACCTATGCCACCACCACGGTTAGTTAGACAGGCATCACAAGGGGAAAGGCAGAGAAATAAGCCTGAGAACCAGCCGTACTGAACATAGCCAAAGGAGAACTATTGCTAATAAACCACGGACGTATTGAATTAGCATTCTATCTGATCAGACTACGGGATCCATTAAAATAACCAAACAAGCCTCAGTTTGGGTCTAACCACTTCCATTTGAGTAAAGCCAATGCCATTAACTAAGTGAAAGGAATACTGGAGCAATTACAAAACTGAAGACATAGAAGAAAAACCCATCTATTTTATAAATAACTTCTGGCAATGCTTTAATTTAATTATGTTATTTCCATTATTAAGATAGTATGGAAATGTGCCTTATCACATCATCTCTTGTGGAACCAAGTCATGACAGTTCAATACCCAGTTATCCTTTGAAAGTCATTGTTGAAAGTCCATTGATTAATGGATTCTAAAAAAAAGTGTATCATTTCAGATTTTATTTATAATCAGTAATACTTGTTTTAAGCAGAGCTTTAATATGAGTAACACTGAGAATTGCACAATGCACCTATCATATGGACTTCTAAAGAAGAATAAATATATTCCTGAAGCCTAGTTTGTTCCAAGACCTGTGAGGCAGAAGAAGAGGAAGAAGAGAAGGAACAAGCTGTAGGGGCAGAATTGCGAATGCAGCTTATAAAAAGGACTTGCAACAGAGACAAGACCTGAATAGCTTGAATTTTTACATTTTGAATTTTTGGCAATATGCTACCTTTGAAAGGTACTGAGGATCACCAAAGAAAAACTGAATTGTATTGGCTTTCACTAATGTCAACAAGAGCTGAAAGCAACTAGCAGGACACCAGAAGGCCTAAAAAGAGAAAACTTCAAGTGCATAAATAATGTTCTTAATCAAAATTGCTTTTTGCACCTTAGTTTCTTGGTTGCAATGCAAACACTGCAGTAGAATAGTTGCAGAGCACTGCACATAGACAAAGCGAGCAGTCTCCTGTTTTGAGTCAGGGACCACTGACTCTGGTCAACTTGTTTTACTTTTTGTTTCCTCATCTATAAAAGGAGAAAGATAATCTTCTCTTTGTCTGAACTATGCACTCCAAGGAACAAAAATGTTCATCTAATCATCTAATTTGTTTTTACAGAAAAGTAGCAGAGTGGGGCCCTGGAATCACATGAAGTCACAGTGCACCTTAATAACATGGACTTCTTGATCCTAGCATGAATGGCTGCCATTTGAGGGCATATGGGAAGGGAGGGTGCATTAAAATAGATGATACTTAACTGTAGCTCTCAGGAATTTGCACTTTCTGTCCCACTTGATCTAAATACTGAGCTTGCTTTAGCACAGATACACATTTCAGCACAATGCAGGAATCATTTTCATTCTACTTGTTACAACATTGATAACTTTCATTGAAAAATGTACACTGTGAAATCGTAACTTTTCTCTTTCATTAGCACATTTCTAAATCTGTGGGCAATAAGATTAATTTTTATTTTTATTATTTAAGCTTGTTTTGAAAGAACTATTAAAATCAGAGTTTCCTTTTAAAATCACAGGGTAGATTTCTTTCAAATGTTTGTGGGTGGGGTTGATAAACGGGGATTTAAGACCTCCCTTCTTCTAACAGCTTTTTCAAAATATTTATTTCACATATGTGTTTGAAATATGAAATCTTCCTAAGCTCTACTTGGCACAGGTCTTTTACTTTCTTCCACTGTTCCAGCTACGGAAGTTTCTGCTGTGTGGCAAATGCAAAGTCTAAGCTGTCAAGGTGATGGCTATGTGAACCCTACAAATCTGAGTCAAGTGATCATGGCTATTCTCAACAACTGATTTTCGTGGAAATCAATATTTAGCTGTCCTTTAATGATTATCTCCTGTTTGGAAATAAATTAGATTCAAACAAAGTCAGCAAGTTTTAAAAACAAATTTAAATTTGTCTTTCAACAGGAAAGTATGTTTCATTAGTACAATTGTCAGTGAATGCTCTTTCACTGCATTATTAGGATCATGTTTAAATAACAAAAAAGCTTGAGTTTGGATTTCAGTTTTGTGACCACATTCTTCTTGCAGATCAGACTGTTTTATATCAGGCCCATCTGAAATCTGACAAAATAAATAAATGTGAAATGTTGCACATCAATATTTAGTTTATTCTCTGTGGAGTTTTCTCATTCATGTACTGGTAATGACCAAGTGTTTGGCTTCTATCTGAGGAAAGCTGCCTTTTATATTTTTTTGAATGGTTGTTGTTTTTTATGGCACAATTTTAAATAATGCATGCAGGCTTCAGGAACCTTACTGTTAAGCTGGTTGTCTATTAGTGCAGTGCAGTGCATGCTCAGATCTTGGTACTTAAATTGGCCATCCAATAGTACAAGCATGTCAAATTGAAGGTCACTTTTAGGAAATACCGTCATAAGCACTTGGTGCTGCAAAACATGATAGCATGTTCTTATCTTTCCAAAGCACTTTGAAATCCACAGAATACAAGCATCAAGGCACATCTCCAGCATGGTTACACTGTGAAGCAGAATTGCAAATCTTCTGGGACTCTGTCCTTGCAAGTAGTCTGCCTTCCTCACTCCTGCTCCTCCCATCCTTTACTGGCCCTTTTCCACTACTGCTGACTCAGACTCTTGTCATCTCTGGGAACTGTTTTCCTGGGTGTTCTCCTTTTCAATAGCAATGACAGCAGCAGGTGACAGTCAGTGTCCCAGGTAACCCTTCTCATTCAACTCTTACTCTGGTTTGAGTCAGAGGTTTACCTTTTTTTTTTTTTTTTTCCTTGCAAAGTCAAAACAAGCTAGTGCTTTTGGAGATTGCAGAATTTGTCTGCTGGAGATTAAATGCTCAATAAATCTGTCCTCGAGCACCATCTGATGGGGAAAGTCATGTACTGTCTGGACAGGTTTCTCACTTTTTCAGGAAGTCGCATCTTCAGCAGTGACTGGGAAACTTGCCACATACAAGTATCTTGTTTCCACATGGTCTCCCCAGTACACTCAAAAGCATATTCTAATGTGTTGTTGATGAAGCAAGTCCACTTGTCCAATTTTAGGGTAAATATATATGTTCCACTTTGAATTAGGGTTTTCTGAGACTTTTTTTCCCCGTTCGGGTGCTGAGAGAACTATAAACTGAAAGTAAACAGGAAAGTAGGTATAGGAAGGGCTAGAGGAGATAGACATCCAGTTAACAGTTTCAAGCAGAAAAAACAAGAATATTTTGCCATTGAAGGCAAAATTTTAAGGGCTGTCCTGTGTACTACTAAAGTATTATGCAAACTCCACTGAAACCACTTCAACAAAAGAAAAGCATGCTGCATAACAATTTAGAAACTTGAGAATATCCTTACCCAGTAAAGCCACATAGAAATCACATGGAAAACAAAGTTAAAAAACTTGCCAAAATAATATGCCTGCTGTTATGGAGAGTATCTTGGGCTCTCTGGGAGCAAATACAGTGCACACTCCCCCAATGTTTTCAAGAGTTGCCAAGTGCACCTCTTCCAGACACCAGCTGATGCTGCCAGAAATGCTTCAGCTGGGCACCATTTCCCAAACTGTTCAAGTTCTGCCAACATCTCCCAGCCTCTGAAGAAAGATGAAGGATGTTAAAAGTGTCTGGAGGAATGCATTTTGTACTGCAAGAGCTCTGATCTTATAAAAATATCCTTGTAATATCCGTGCAAAACATGGCATGTGCAAACATGGCATCTGCAGGTGCAGAGTCCCAGCCACACCACCAATAGATCAGAGGCTCGGGCTAGAAAATGTGGAGGAGGGGGTATAAGTCCAAGGATGAGAAGGAGGAACCACTTCAGGACACAGTATAGACAGAAATCATGGACTACCTGATTCAGATACTATTTAAATCCAGAAGCGTAGGAGGACTAATAGTCCTTTTTTATAAGTCATCATTTCAGCAGATCATGATATACTTTCTAGATAAACCTGCAGCGGTTCTTGGCACTGTCTGGTGTATGAATGGCCATGAGGACTCTGTCTAAGAACTTTAAAGTCAAAGAGTTTTATCTCCCCCCTGGCTTATTTATTAGAAGGCCAGACCATCAAATAGTCAAGGGGAGATTGGTTTAGCGTTATTCCTCTCCCAAGATGGCAAACCATATGGTTACCATTCAGCACTGACATGCTTTGGAAACCTTTTTATCCTGTAAGACTTGGCAGAATGTGGGTGACAAAGGCTGAAGAAGGAAAAGCAGCTAGTTGCTCTGGTGACCCTCATGATTTCAAATGCGCTCAGGTTTAAATTTGTGGTTTGTTACAACAGCACCCTAATTGCCTCAGGATTTTTTTCAAACAGTAAGTTTCTTTTGCCATAAAGAGGAAAAGACATTTTAAATACTTCAGTTTACTTGTTTTTTCATCACTGAGATGTCCTATTTATTACACATTTGATAGAATGGAAGACTTTCCAATTGTAAAGCAAATTTCAAAAAATATCTCTTTGATGCTGGCATTTAAAATAATTAGAAATTTGATTTAATTTCTCTTTGAAAGTTAACACAAAAGTTTTTCAAAACTTCCCTTTAAAACAAGGTCTGCACTCTTTAATTTTTAAAAGCTGTCTGACCTCCACTGGCAATCACCCGATTCTTAAAGTACAGGCTCCACTATAATCCCTTACAAGATTCGTGATCAGCTCTTTGTGAATGAATCTTCAATATTACAGCTATAACAGCCCAGGCTAGTCTTGGGTTTTCAAACACCGAAGTGCCAAGCTATAAAGGATTATTTGTCCAAGGGTATCCCACAACACCCATAACCAAATGGGGATGGGCAGCACCTCCACATACCTACAGAGGTTCCCATCAGCAAGCGTGTGATGGCACTACAGAATGGTGGAAGTAATGAGCAAGCCGCTTAATAAGGAGTATTTGTTCTGTTTTGTTGCTGCATTACCTGCTCAATAATCAACCTGCTCTCAGAAAATAAGAAGGAAATGGGGTCCCTTGTGGGGACTCCATGATGGTGCTGTGGTGAGCAAATTTAAAGGAAAGAAAACCAGACAAGAAATTGAATTGTACAGAACTTGTGTATTGGATTTGCTTGTCAAGGTTTTAATAGCAGGGTAGCTATAGGAGTGTTTCTCTGAGAAACTGCTGGAAGCTTTGCCTGTGTCTGACAGAGACAAAGCCAGTCAGCTCCAAGGTGGACTTTCTGCTAGCCAAGGCCAAGCCAATCAGCAATAGTAATGCTTCTGTGATGACATATTTAGGAGGGAATTAAAGGTTATTGTGCAGAAGTAATTGGCCAGAGAAGAGTGAGAATGTGTGAGAAACAACTACCCAAACACCAAGGTCAGTGAAGAAAGAGGGGGAAGAGGCAGTCCAGGGTCCAGAGATGAGATTCCTCTACAGCCTATGGTGAAGACCACACACAGTAAGGCACCTGTACCCCTGCAGCCAATGGAAGTCCATGAGGGAGCAGATACCCACCTGCAGCCTGTGAAGGAACCCCCTGCTGGAGCAGGTGGAATTCTTAAAAGAAGGCTGTGACCCCCTGGGAAGCCCACATAGGAGCAGACTTGCAGCAGGGACCTGTGCACCCGTGGAGCGGGGAGCCCACGCTTGAGTAGGTTTGTTGATAGGACTTCTGATCCTGTGAGGGACCCACACTATAGCAGTGCGATCCTCAAGGACTGCACCATGTGAGAGGGACTCATGCTGAAGCAGTTCATGAAGAACTGTAGCTTGTAGGAAGCACTCACATTGGAAAAGTCTGTGGAGGTCTGTCTCCCAGGGGAGGGACTCCTTCCTCTCCCTGAGGAAAAAGCAGCAGCAGAAACATGTGATGAACAGACTGTAACCCTCACTTGCCTGTCCCTGTGCTGTGGCAGGGGAAGAGGGAGAACTTGGAAAGGAGGGAGGCATACCAGTGGGGAAGGTGTTTTAAAGATTTATTTTACTTCTCATTATCCTGCTCTGATTTTGCTTGCAAGTAAATTTAATTAATTTCGCCAATTTGAGTCTGTTTTCCTCCTGATAGTAATCAGTGAGTGATCTTTTCCTGTCATTATCTAAACTCAACAGCCTTTTTTAATATTTTCTCTCCCCTGTCCAGTTGTGGAAGAGTGATAGAATGGTGAGTACCTGGTGTCCAGCCAGGGTCAACCCAACACAACTATGTTTATAGAGGATCTCTTCAAATGTACACAGCCTACACCAGCAGGAAAAAAATGTTACATTTGCTTCATCATTTAAAAGCAACAAAATCAGTGCATATCGTATGCTACCAGCTGTTTTACAGGTATAACTTACTATTTTGTATATAGTTTCTTCAATGTGGGCTGATCAAAATGGTCAGAAAAGTCACTTTAATGAAAGTGAAAATTTTGAAAGGCAAAAAGCAAAAAAAACCCCAAACCCAAACCCCTACCCTTCCTGTGCACCCAAGGAAACCAAGCCAAAATAAAGTAACAGCAAGTAAGAGAAAAACCTTAATTTGCAGTGAGTTGCCGGTAGAAACTGTTTTTCTTTAGTTCATATTCAGATCTGTTTTGTTATGGTCTTCAGATAGTACAACTGGATTTGAGAAACTGCTTAGTAATTCAGTTTTCCCACTAGCATAGCCAAAAATATCTGCAACTGCTCCTCCCTCAACTTGAAAGGGGAAGTCGCATCTTCTCATTTCCAGGAACATCACTGAATCATCACTCTCTGAACTTGCACGGTTACGCCAACTAAGAGGCAACACAACAGAGACACAAATGTGGTCTCCAGGAATTAGGAACAGTAGCTTTAAGCACTTAATTTCAAAATTGCTAAGTTCTCTGTTTTCCTTTATTTCTTCTTTTTCATTCACTGCCAAGGCATTTCTTGGCTCAATCCTTGGTCCCTGTGCCTTTTAATGTGAAATATAGGCAGATTCAAATGATCATTTTAATGGAAAAAAAAAAAAAAGCATCTACTCTTCATATTGGCTTAAACACTTCTCTTTTATGCTGTACTTTCAGCAGAGGAAGAGGGAAAAACACAGGGACAAAATGATACATGTGGAATGTCACTTCATTTTATTTCTAAGCCTCCCCCCACCAAAAAAAAAAAAAAAATTAGTGCAACTTTTCTAAACCTGGGGCTGGACAAGATGTTTCTGTGGCATTTCAGAAATCATTTTGGCCTAAAAGTTAAAACTGTCTGTAACATAGATGCAACATGCCTCCAAGACCACGGGCTTCCAGCGATTTCTCAGTTGTATTATTTAAGTTCATTTTTATTAAGCTTCTATGGAGCAGCATTTTTCAAAATAAAACAAAAATATTTGCTCACTGGGAAAAGCACATTTTTCATTTATGTATAAACCAATGTAGTTGTGAAGAGTTTATAACTAATATTGAGCTGTGTATGGTAGTACGGGTGTTTCTGGAATCAGATTTAATCAGTGCAGTACCTTAGAAGGGTAAATGTTATGTTACCTCATATAACGAAACAGAATTGGAAAAATTACTATATTTTTCATATGTATTAATTTTTGAAGCTTTTTTCCCCCCACCCTTTTCCTTCACTCCTTGGAAATGGAGAGATGGAAGACAGAAAACAGAAGTCTCTGTCTTACAGAAGGGTGGTTTTAGGTAAAGAAAAAAAATCTAAAAAATGGAAAGAAAGAAAATAGGAAATTTAGAGCCACAGAGTTCTGGGGCACATACCAAGCAAGGCAAGGGAAGAGAAGACACTTGAAAATGCCTCAAGTTACTAGGGAGAAATGGAATACAGATTATTGTAATAAAGAACTCTGAGAATATATGGTAAAATCACAGCAATAATAAGACATTATGTAAATATAGAAAATTAAAACAATTCAGAATTTTTTATACATATATATATGTGCATGTTCCCATGGTGCTACCAATGGAATGTTTCAACAAATACCTGAACAGTAGCAGGCACTGGAAAAGGTAAAGAAGAAAATGAAAATAAGAAATGCAAACCAATATCTATGACTCACGTGAAGCAGCAAGTGTTTGTACAGATGTGTTCAAAGAGGTAATTGTTTTTCACCAAAAATACCCCAACCCAACAATTATACATAGTTGATTTTGTACTTTCACTAGGCAGTATTGGGAAGAGGATATGGAACCCTATCAGTGAAAAATACATTTTTCATATGTTTCAAATGGAATACAAACAGTGGTGACTGGCAAAGAATATCAGCTTGAACAGTAAATAGCACAGGAGTACTACGATTTCAAGTACAGCTCTGAGAGTAACCTCTCATTAAGTTAAGCCATGCACACAGACAATGACTAAAATACCAACAAAAAAGTTTTTCTCTTGTCACTGAAATATCACTTATGCCTGAGATGACAGAGGGTGCATTAAGCCAGATCCACGAAGTACTGCTAGTTGCTTCAGCACACCTTAACAGTTATTTAAAAGAATTAAGAAGGAAATTTATTCTTAAAATGAAGGTAGAAAAATTGCACAGGAAATATTAACAAATACTTTATGACAAAATTGAACAGTTGAAATTATTACTAAACAGAAACCACCAGTTCAAATTTCAGTAAGAATTTCATTTGGCCAGAGTTTCAGTCTAAATGGTTCTGTATTATTCTAAAACCGTGCAGTTTAGGTCTTCTAAAACATAAGGTGAGCATATGCTCAACGCTGTTACCTGGGAAAGCCCAGGAATCAGCAGAGGTTAGATGACTATCCTGCAGTGCCTAATCACTGTGTGCAGAAAATTTGGTAGACAAAGTATGCTTCAAAAAATCACATAAGTAAACACCCTGTTAACTGAGCTTCTGTCACAGCAGACAAATGGCAATAGACACAGCCTAAGAAATTAAGGCCAACAAGCATATTGCAAATACTTCAGATTAAATAATACTCACCTTTGATTAAATAATAAGAATCAATTCCTGCATTTCAATCTAAACTTAGTTTCAAATATGAGCTACTATCAAGATTCATGCATGACATTCCCCCCCTCCCCAAAAAAGATTAAAAATCTATTTTAAAAAAAATCCCACTCTGTACAATGTACCAACATCCGTCCCTTTTACAAATGTTCTAGTGGTAGCAGTTAGAATATCTGTCTAGAGGTAACATCCCTGCAGCAGAAGTACTTGCCTTCATGTGAACACAGTGTGGCCTCTTAACTACTGTAAAAGCCTGGCAAGTAAAGATACAGCTATGCAATCGAAAATTGTGGCTACTGATTTTTTAACTTCATATTTCCATGACTACAGTATTTTTGTTTGTTTGCATTCATTATCAGAATAGCTACTAAAGCTAGTCCAACAGCTAGAGTAGGAGGGCCACAAGGACTGAACTCCTGCACAATTCCAGAAAGGAGTGGAGCAATTATACGTCCCACTGACGTCACAGACTGCCCAACACCTAGGAGCGTACCACTGGCCTCATTCCCACCAACAGTCAATTCCAGATCTATGATACAAGTACGACCTATAGTAGTTGAAAAGGCCAAGAACGTGGAAGACAAAATGACCATCCATATGTTCAATGCTGACGCATACAGGAGAATGAGTGTGCAGGTAAAAGTGCTGGAGTGCAACAGAATTCTGTAAGTGTTGTGCTGATAGAGTCTTGTTATTGGTCCGAGCAGACAACCAGCCAGGACTCCAAGTGCACTGCTATAGCTTATTAGGTATCCAGAGAACAAGGGTTTTACCCCAAATCTCTCCTCCAAGGCCAGAGTAAAATTACTGTAATAGAGCAGTATAGCAACAGACATCAGAAATCGCACTAAAAATATATCCCATAAATTCGAGCATGCAATCCCTTTAATCTTCTTCAGCATTGTTGCAACTTGGGTCCAAGGAGACTGGAAAAGACTATTATTATTTGTCACAGCTCCGTTAGTTGCTGATTTGAAGTGCAGGTCATGATTTACTTTTGCTGAGAAATTGTTTGTCCCTTTGTCTTGGTGATGTTCTCTGTTGACAGTGTTTTCTTCACTCCAGGGTAACATCCAGACAAGACCTATGTGAATAAAGAAATTAGTTGATTTAATTCAATTGCATTAACTTTACAAGGAAGACATGAGTTTGACTGTAACAATTTAAAAAGACTTCAACTGTAATTTCACTTAAAAAATGACAAGTATTAAGTCTAGTGTTATTCATAATATCAGTTCAATTTTAAATGCAGTGAAAGCAAGAAAGGAAAGCACTGAGATGCCACATTCACACCACATAAACAAGTCTAAAGGCTAAAGCCAAAACTTCATCTTTGGGCATTTCAAAAGTTTTCATTTGTGTCTGAATGTAAAAGGGACATATGTAAAACAAATGAGAACCACCTAGGCACTAAGTGTTTTAAAATTCCCACCCTTCCACTCAGGTAATTCAAAGAGGAGTATCGGTACACAGAACATTTATGCCATAGATGATAAACATGCTATGAATTCAAGGTATTACAGATGGCATTAAAAGTAATGAATGAAGGGACTCAAGATGCAAAATGTGACATACAACTTACCACCATTCAGAAGGAAGATAGAGGCACAGATGAAGGATGTTTGATAAAAGCCACCTTCCAACTCTGCAAGGTAGCCCCCAACGACAGGCCCCAGAATGAAGCCCACACTAGAGGCAGCATTGAAACGTCCCATTACTAAAGGACGGTCTCTCTTTGAAACCAGGTCAGAAAGCAGGGCTTTAGAGATAGAGAGCGTGTGTTTGAAAATACCTGCAACGTAATATAAACAAAATAATAATAACATATTGCTCAGTCTGAAAAACTAAAGATGACAGAAGCTACCTGAAATATCAACGGTCAAAATCTGTGTATTTTTAAGACTCCATTAATCACAAATTCTTCAATGCCACACACTGAGCCATGACCATAATCCTAGTTGTTTAAGGATTTGGACTTGCAAATCAAAATTATCCTGGCATCTGTATCAAAGGAGTGGTCCTGCAGCCCAGATGAAAGACATAACTAAGCCACGTGCTAAAGCACTCTAGGAATAAAATAGCTGCTAAAACAGGAACTTGTGATGGAGTAGAAATGGCTTGTGTCTTTATGAACATAGCTCCGTACCAACTTGCATATGAAGAGTGCGAAGACTGTAGCACACCAAACTGATATCAGAAACTGGCAGATGAGCATAGAAGGATATGTATATGGCAAAAATATTAATGTGGCTTCCCCCTGACTATGGCAGTGCTGTCACAATCACAGTGTTGTTAGGATTGACATGTATTACATCTACTACTCATCTAACCAAATATCAACAAAGCAATTCAATAGCAAATTGTCTTTAAATGACAGGAGTTCTTAAAACTATGAGCTATTAAAGTGCCCTTTAGTAATAGTAATGCTTGTTACAGCAGAATACATGTAGGAAATGTTCAGCTAGTTTAAGACCTCTCATACAAACCCTGGCACAAACCTCACTTCAGTGGTGCAAACATACATACTTTCGTACAACACAAACGCTTGGCTGAAGCAATGACCTAAAACTTCGGTCAAATTTTTTAGTAAACAATTCAGGTATATGTTCAGCATAAGAAAAAAACAATACACATATTCCATTCTCCATTGCAATTCCACGCCAGAATTTCCAGCAGTGACCTGATATATTGTCTACCTGCTATGACTAACTCTCCAATAGCCTCTTTCAAGGTACTGTTGCACTTCTGTTCTCGTAAATTTCAGCCATTCAAGGTGGCATAAAAGTTGTGACAATTGTTGAGTATACATTTATTCTGGTTTCACCTGGATAGAGTTACTTTTCTTCTTAGTAGCTGGCACGCTTCTGTGTTTTGGATGTAGGATGAGAACAATGTTGATAACGGAATGATGTTTTAGTTGTTGCTGAGCAGTGCTTACCCTAAGTCAAGCACTTTTCTGCCTCTCGCCCCATCCCACCATGCCTTTGTGGTGTTTAGCTGCCTGGTGGGTTAAGTCACAACAACATTTCAAATTAGTTTCAGGAAAAAGTCATGAGAATTCTTGATGTGTAGAGATCTTGCCATTACTGAGGTTCAGTTGGTGCTACCGAGCGATGATGCTTATGTAGCTGTCCACATATCGTAATTTTTCCTGTAGGAACTATCAAGCTGAGACTACAAGGAATTTAAACTGCAAAATGACAAGTGTTTACTCACCTACAGGAACTCTAGAAATGGCAAACAATAACACAGTGGTGGATGTTCCAAGAAGGAAGTAACCCAGTGCACTGAGAAGAATACAAGCAAGCAAGGAATATTGTCTTCCTACTACATCACTCCAGCAGCCCTTTGACAAAGGAGGAAAGAAAGATTAGCTTTTTATAACACTAAGCTATGTACAGTGAACAATCAGTGCTTCTAAATTAAACCGAGAAAAGAGATCAGAGGACCGTCAATGAAAACATAATAAGCTTATTACGTAACATTCATAAGTGCTCAAAATCTGCAATTCACATGCAGAGCTCTGCCTTGTAGCCAATGCACCTGCCAAAACTATGATTCCATTTAACATTTATGTATAGAGCTATTTAGAAAACAATTTCTCCTTTTTAAAAACACAGTCCTGCAATAAATGCCATAAAATATTAGCAGTAGCAGACTTCTGAAAATCTTATCATAACCAACCACAAATGTTTATTTGCATCAGGGGTTGCTGTGTACTAAACACTTGCTGAACATCCTAAAAAGAATGGTCTTAGCTATGAGGAGTTTGTCACCTGAGGGCAGAGGTTAGAAGTAGTTATGAGAAGGGAAAACAGAAAACTTGCATTTAGCATGCATATAAAATGGCTTGATTCCAAAGAGGAAATAGGTTTTTAAGAAAGACTATGGTCTTGCAGTTCAAAGAAAATGCCACAAGATTATAAAAGCAAATTGTCCTAGACAGCCTTCATAACAAACTCTGAAACACTGTTTTCATGAGACATTCAAAATCTTCTCTCTTGAGAGCTAGAAATCTAGTACTAGGGTAATAGTAGGATGTAAAAAATCAATAGCTAATAGAAAGCAAAACCAAAGGCCAAAGATGCAATGTAAGCACACTAGATAACTGGCTTATAAAAGCTGACATGATCATGAGACCGCTTTTTGGACAGGCTACTGCATTGATGGAAACTGCTTTACCAGCACCAATGTTGAAGATAATCCTGTATGACTGCAACATACGCCATAACATATCTAAGCTCAAATCTGTATTCTAATTTTTGTCTAAAAACTGTATTCTCTTTGGGTGTGAAAAATCTGTCAGTTCCCTATAAATAAGCAAACATTTTTCGTGAAACTAAAAACTGGTTCCTCCAACCGAAAATGCTTATATGAACACTTTATGCATTTTCAAAAAGTCAAGAAACACCATCATTATCCTCATCCTCTTCCCCTCTACAATGCACAGGAATACCAGCATGCTTTGGAATGCAGTATTAAAACTCACCACAAATGTGCTGGAAAATAGTTGCATTACACCATAGAGAGATCCTAAAACAAAACAAAGCAAAAATAACAGTGTTAAAAATGAAACTTTTTTTTAATGAAAACTGCATAAAATTTTAAATTCTAAAAAAAAATGAGAGGAATTCTGAGAATAATTTACTAGAAGAATGGGAAGAGTAAGCATGACAAACCAAGGACAGAGCTTAGCACATAATCAAGGAAGTAGTTTTGGGAATGACAAAAGTAAAAAGAAAAAACTGCTGAAAATTTGTAGAACTATAAACAGTAGAATGATGTTGCTTTCTATGTTGTATTAAACAAAATAGATCGAGGCATTTCTAAATGCTTTCTTGCAATCAGAAGAGAATTTCATTACTGGGAAGGACTAATTACTTTCCACTTGGCACTTCAACCTACTACAAGGCACCTCAGAAGCCCTGAAGAAACCGAGGTCCCTACTTTTTCATTTCGGAAGCTATGAGTTTATCCTAGCTTAGTGACAGAAGGAGCAAAGAGAAGCAGAGAGAAACATTTACCAGACTCTCTCATTTATAAGAATATACCTCAAACCCCAGGCTTTTTAAAAACAGTTAAAAATCAAAGCGAACTGTTGAAATGAAAACACATTTCTAATAAATTACTGCCTAAAATAATTCTGTCAAGTCAGTGTAGAACCAGAATTATTTCATGAAAAGTGTTAAAATAAAAAAGATAATATAAAAATAAATTACAGAGCCCATGTCAACCACATATAGCTATAAAGAGTATCATATTTGTATCACTCCAAACCATAAACAGCACTATAAAAGAACTAAAAAAACCCCAGAACTTATCACTTAATATTTTAAGATAAAATTCCAAACCTTCAGAATCTACTTGTAAAACTCCTTAGTGAAGAAATATTTTGCTAAGACAGCTGAAAGGATTTTAATCAAACTGGGAGCAATCACAGGCATTGGAAAGCTTTGGAGAACCAGCTGCAGAAGAACCATTTGCAAAGTCTGTAAATAACAATAAAACTACAAGCAACACCTCTGGCTCCCTACTGTGCTGAGCTGTGAATTCTGGGATGCTGGAAAACATCTGTACAAATGTTACTGCAAGCCTTCCCTGTTCTTTACAGGAATGCCCTTTCCTCAGCACACGCTTTTAACTACTGTCAGTACGCAAGTACGGACAGGTCTCCGGGTGTAACACAGTATGGCTGCCCTTACAATTTTACTTGGGAATTATCCTTACTTTTTATTATGCTATTAGCAAGGAAGAATTCTGTTGTAATGTTCAATTTGCAGTAAAGCATAATCCAGGTCTTATTCTTCGGTAAATCATTCAAGTACTGCAACTCACCTATTATTCCAGCAACTGTATGACTTGCTCCTAGAGATCTGATATGAAGATTCATTAATGGAACAACCATGCTCACCCCAAAGAGATCCTGAAAAGAAGGTAGGAAAACTTATAATAACTTTTACAAAGACAATGGAAACCTGACCAGTCAAAATTAAAAAAGAAAAAAAAAAGTAAATTGTCTTCATATCAACACAAAGTTAAAATTTTTCATAGCCAGTGTGGCAAGTTGTAATCTCTACAGTGCAAGTATGTACAAAATTACAAAACACATAAACTCAAAGGATTGCCTCACAGAGGAGTTAAACTTACAAAAGAACTAATCCTCTCCACTCCAGAAACAATCCTTCTGAATATATTTAAACACTAAACATTCCCTTAATAGATGTTAAACTTTACCTTTTGAACAAGAAAAGTACTTGGTACCAGTATTTTAAATTCATAGTTGTCTGTAATTTCAATCACCTAAAAATACTTTTTCCTTGTGCAAAGAATCACAGAAAGTATATTTGGAAAAACTACAGTATTTTAACTCAACTGCAATGAGGAAGAAGCTACTGTAGATCTAAACCTACTTACAGACTACCTTTGTGCATAGCTTAAGAAATGCAGTGAAATGACAGAAACAGAAAAAAAAAGCAAAGCCCAAGTGAAAAATGTTTTGTAAGAGGACGGCAAAGGACACTCTCCATCCTGAACAGTACAAGGATCTCCTCTAGTTGCTCCTTTTGTGTTTTTTTTTCTTTTGTTAAGCTCACCACATTGACCTAATAGTTCTTTCAGTACTACTATAGTCTGGCACAGCATCTCGTGTCCCTTGGAGAATATATCCCAGTCCAAGATCACCACTCATCAGTGAGTGCTTCAACAGAACCAGACTACCCGGAAGCCTGATTAACTATGAAAATGTGTATCACTAGGTAAATTCTCATAGTCAGTCATTAATTATCTTTTGATGGTTGTAAATTAAGATTTACAAGGTTAGAAGCATCATTAAATACATTAGCATGATCAGAGCACATGACTCACAAACATCTTCAGTAATACAATCTTAGGTGTCACCTGGAAATCTGAAGAGAGGTTCAATGACCTCTTCCAGGTTATCAACAGACATTAACCGAGTCTCAGTATATACCCTGGCAGTACTGGACTTGTCAAGGCATGCAGGCAGAGCAAGACCCATTAGCCTGATCCTCTGATGGCTAGTTACTTCTCATTGCATGTACAATTCTTTAGGTTGAACCCTGTATTTTCCTGGCTACAAGAAGCTTCCATCTCAAGCAAGAGCTTTGTATTACGATATATCACCACACTTTACATCTAAAAGTACACTCGGTTGATTTCCATGTGTGCTCCAGCTTGGTATCAGGAAGACATTACAGGGCTGGAGGACCACAGTGTTTAATAGTTAAGAAGCAAAGCTTGTTCTAACACACATTTTCCTGGAATATTTGCTCTAGGCCACAAACCAACTAAGTTGTTTCTACTGCCCAACCTAAGAGTAGGTAATACAGTATCACTTTATATTAATTTTCCAAGTCATCCCTTTTAATTTCAAATGTATTAACAAACCTTTTCCTGAGGCTTGTGAATCACTACAGAATATGAGACATCTTTTAAGTCTATACACTATGTTCTTTCAGGAGGGGACTATTTCCACCGTAGAAAAACCTCCAGTTTAGTGGTTTTTTTATTGTTTTTTTTTTTTTTTTTTTTAGTAACTTTACACCAACCACGGGTATTTCAAGGAAAAAGGGAACAACTCATAAGCACAAGGTAAGAGTGAGCTTTCAGGGTACTGCGCTATTCCACAGCATTCACAGGATGAAAATGCGACATGTGAACCAAACTGCAGGGCTGTTTGCACGGATAAAACAGCACAGCCACTACACACTAGCATCGCTACAAACATTCCAACTCCCGGAGAGCAGCTGCTGCGCTGTACGCCGGAACCCAGCAGCCTTAATCCGGAGAGGAGCGGACTTCCCTTCCCGGGCACTGCCGCTCGCCCCAGGCCGGGCGGGAAGGGCTCCGAGGCCGCCTGTCGCCGCCTCCCCGCTTACCAGGAATCCCACCGCGTAGAGGCAGCGCACGAAGCGCCCGGACACGGGCGGGATCCCCGCGGCCCCGCGCCCTCCATCCTCCTCCTCCTCCTCCTCCATCCGGGCAGCGGCCGCAGCGAGGGGCGGGCGCGGGGCCGGCGGCGCGGCGGAAACGGGGAGGGATGCGGGCCGAGAGGGGCAGGCGCTGCCGTTTGGGGCGCGTTAGCAGGCGCGATCGGCGCGTTTGCTCTTTTCAGGCGAGGAGGAGAAAGAGTAGAGAGATCCCTGCAGGCTTCGAGAGCCGTGGGGATCCCTGTTCCCACCCCGTAGGACTTTGCCCTTCCTGCCTCTTGCTTGCGTGTTTGTAGGTGGAGAGTTTTGCAAGTCGTCACCTCAGAGACTGAGGCTTTAAGGAAGGCAGGAAGAGTTAGGTGGAGCCGACAGACCGAATATGCGATTGGATTCCCCCCACCATTCTCGTGGTTGCTGTAGAAAGATGACTTTTGGACCTGTGCCCCTCCGAGCCTGCCTCCTCCGTGCGGAAAGTGGCCGCGTCCCACCGCTCCTGCTTTGCTCGGTCCTCTCACGGGCTCAGCCCGGGGCCTGAATCACTTTCTGGCCTCAAAGTGTTTCCCTGCCGTGTTTTACGTGGCTGGTGTTCGTGGTACCGGTCCGGGAAGAAGGGCATCCCTCTTTCTGCTTAGTGCGTACACCACTGAGCTGTATCTTCGTTAAAAGTAAGGGACAGCTGGAATCCTTGGCGACTATTACGTTATAATGCATTTGCATCCAAAGAAATAAAATACCGTTCTTAAATCGCTCAGATATACAGGTGGAAGCAGTTAGAACATGCAAACTACCTTTGTGTTGGAGGCAGAGATGTTCTTTTTATAGCTACGAGGCCAGGAATCAATCGAAGGTCTGCAGTTTGATATTTAAAAAAATGCAGGGAACAAAAAAAAAGGGAACAGGAGATACTATCACTTGTTTTTAATTATAAGTCAGAAGAAACTTTTGAAAATGGTTGATGACTTTTCAAAGTTAGCACCAGTTGATCAAATTTGTGGTCACTCCATAAATGACAATAACATAACTTCAGTTCTATCTTTATGTTTTCAGAAGAAATAAATATCACAGGATTGAGGGTATTTGACAGATTTGTCACAAAAAAGGGGAGGGGAATTTGGTTATGAAGAATTAAGCTGAAAAAACCCTGAACCAAACCCAAACTGTAAAGCAAGACATATTTCTAGATATTCACCTTATTTATAGATACCAAGGCAATGCTTAGCATATTACATGCATAGAGAGTCTCCAGAATAACTCAGTTGTTTAATATCCTGCTGGTTATCATGTTTTATAATTTGATTAACCAATACATCCTCTTAGTTTCTCTCTCTGAGGCCACTTTGAATAACAAATCTGCTCGGTGAGGTTTTTAAAATTCTGAATATAACATCAATGGAGACCACAGTTGCATATAATTCCTCTGGAATGGGCAGAATGGTGACAAGATGCTGAAATATTAGAGAATTGTGGGAATTGCCACTTCATTGTCTGCTCAATATTGAAGTTGTTAATTTTAACTCTGATAGAAGAAATGGAAAGTGCCTGAAAACTTATTAGAAGAAACTATTCAAGAGGTGAATGATTAAAAGATGTTGCAAGGGTTTAGGTACTTTTCCTGGTGTGCAAGGCACATTGACTTTTGTGCAAACACTGAGCTCAAGTGACATTTTTGAGATTTAAGTAAATGTTATTCTCTGCTACAAGTCTCAGTAACCAGAGTTAGCTATTCTGCATTCTTCTCAGATTTGGAAGATCAAAATAATCAAATAAAATGGGGACAATATATCTTAGGCAGGAATGTTGAATTCCCTGACAATGAAAACCAATAGTTTGTATGTGATTTCGAGCTGTTTCTATGCAGAATGACTTTTAAAGCAGAGAATAACCAAACTTTATGATGTTCCAATAACATTGTCAATGCAAACTGTGCACAGAGAAAATATTTTTAGGTGTCTCTTCCTTTAACAGATCTCTTACTGCTTTTATCCTGGCAAACTTGATCATATTGTTAAAGAATTGTGCTTATTACATGCTTACTTTCTCATGTAAGAAAAAGGCCTTAATATATAGTAAGGGGGCAAGTATTTGTTGCTGTTGTACTGAAGGCAGATGATCAGAGCTGCCTCGAAGTTCTCACACATATTCTGTAACTGCAATTAAAAAATTCAAAATAAAGGCTCCCAAATAAAAAATCTTAAGATAAAGGTCTCCAAATAAAGTGATTTCATGACTGATAAGGGAATGGTCTACCAATTAAGGGATTAAAATACAATGAAGACCATTTATAAGAGTCTTAAGGCAAATGGTACCAGCCTAACCAATCTTATGGGGCAGAATTATGTAGTTGGTTAATTAAAATGGTACTATAAATATAGTACGCTTACATTACTTTAAGGTGTTTGACTTGTTACTGAATGGTTCTTAAAGAAAGTAGAGCAATACATACCCAGGAATGGCAAACAACATGTATGCTCAGACTTGCGCAGGGTCTCCAGACTATTTGTGAATGGATAATCTTGCCTGAAGGAGAGGTATGTTTAGATGATCCTTTTATTTGTATCCCCTTTTCAATGACCTGCTAGGAGCAATAGAAATAAAATTATTGATTTTTATGGATAATGCTGGGACCAGAAAAAGCGTGCAGACCACAGTCACTACACAATTGGAGTACTCGGATTTCATGATATGAAAGTATTCTAAAGAGCAAAGGCACAGCCAGAAACGAAGCATGATGCACACTCAGAAGGGGCACCTCTGCTGTGAGCCAGTGATTATGAGATGAACCTGGCAGTCACAGTACGTAAACAGCAACCGTAAGGTTTTGTTGCTATTCCATGGCCCCAAAAGCATTCTCTCATCTTTTGATAAGAAAGAAAGGAACCAGAAGTAGCAGGAAAACTTTATTACATTTGTATCAGTTCTTCATTCCTAGTCCTCATGCAGCATTGTGTCTAGGTCTGCTGTCCTGATTGAACATTAATGGAAGAGGGGTAAAAAAAAAAAAAAAGACAAAAAAAAAAAAAGACATAGAGACCTTAATGGCAGAAGGAATGTTTCTTACAGTGTTGGGCTGCCAGAGATCAGATATCTTTAACCTTAGTGGGCTGTTCTTGCCTCAAATTCTGAACAGGGAGGGGAAACTGGTCTGGGGGAGAATATCTGAGCATCAGTTGGTTATGGAGGGGAAAAGGTGGGGAATCTGCAGCCTTTGGCTTAAAACATCTGCTGTAAATGTTTGGTGTCACCTGCTAAGCAAGGGGTTGAGGCAGTCTGCAGCTGACTTTCCTCAGCCAAGTCTGTGGCTGGGTGTGCTCCAAGCCATGGTGGAGTGAAAGCACTGATGGAAGTCACATGAAATCTGACAGATTTTTTTATTTTTACATCCATTCCTTCAATAGGGGAGAAAATTTTAAACCTTACAGATTCTTAAATAAAATTTGTAAAATTCCTGTGTAAGACAGATCTAAGACAACTGCAGCAATTTATTCCAGTAAATGGAACTTAATGGATTCCTGCATTACAAATAGGTAAGGTCAAGACCCCAAAGTGTACAATTTGTCATTGAATTTAGTGAATCTAACAATGACTTTTTTCATTCTGGTTTACTACTTCAGATCATTAGGGAAATATTCAACAGTCATCTCGACTTTTCATATGCAAATTGAGCCCAGTAGAAACGACTACAATCCAGAGGTACTGTAAATGAAGTTGAGTTTGGAATCTGCTGTTAATCTTAAAATCATGTCTGAAAAGATCTGCAGATTTGAGGAATGTGGAAAGAAACCCTTAAATTGACTCCACCCTCAAAGCTGAAAATGCTGACGAGTGTGTCAGAGTGACTTAAAAAGCATTTATTAAAAATAACTTGCTAAAGGAAGGAATTTGATACACTGGGCCTAGTTCTTTCCTTCTGGAGATTCCGTGGTGGCATAACTAAGGCCATGTAGCTTTCTATGTTTCTTTCAGTTAATGTTTAGCAAATAAATACACCAGGAATAGTTTAGATACTATTGATCCTGCTCTGAGGCAGAAGATTGTCTGGATGACTCTAGTTGGCTCCAGTCTATTTCTATTTCACAAACACACATGCCCTACCCCCAGTCTATGATTTTATTTACTTATTTATTTTAACCGCAGAAGCTCTGTGGAAGCTGGAAGGGGCTGGAGGCTAATTTCTCAGGCTTCCAAAGATATCTGTGCAGTAAATGGAAGGTGTTACAGCCTCAGAGTGAGATTCATAATACCTTTGTTGTGGAAGGAATCATGTAAGAAAGTAATAAAAATGGCAAAAAAATGCCCAACTCTTAATTTCTGACTATTTCAGGAGTAAAGGTGTGTAACTGCTTCCATAGAAAACTGCCTGAACACCTCCTAAAATTAGGTAACTCATTCATTTTGGTGAAAATCACACAAAGGGTGTTAATGTCTTTAAAAGAGTGCATGAGACATGAATTACATTAGACTGGATTTCCTATAATTGTGTGACAAATTTACAGCACTCATAGCACTCACCAAGGATGGTAATGTGATAAAGCAACTTAGATACACCTGCTACCTCTGATGATTCTAATTATCTTTCTCAACTTGTAGGGACATGAATTCATCATACCTTGAATCAGTGTTATGACAGAAGAAATAAGTGCTTTTTCCTATTTTACCTATGGTATCCAATTTAGATTTAGTGTAAGATATAATGCGGAATGGGATACATGAAAGAGTGGCCCACTCACAGTGATGCTAAAGTTTTCCCTTTCCTTCTGTGACTGAATAAAACTGTGATGCTTTTTTAGAGCATCAAAGTCCTGAGCATGGAGAGGGTATGAGGTGTGGTCCAAATGGGATATACACCCTGCAGCTTTGTTCACCAGAATGGCTTCAAGTCTATTACATATTCCTGCAAATGTGTAACTATAGATCCTGGATACATAAAAATGCATAGATGTAATGCCTCATAAAGAAGACTTTTCTTGTTGGTTTCTTAGAATTCCTCTTGAAGCTGGGATATGGGCTGCTTATGTCCCCTCTGTTCTTACCATCATTGTCTTTTCATGACCTTAATATAGCTCATACAGAATGAATGACTTGTGTTCAGAACGGCTTGATTTCATCCATTTGTAGAGGACTTCAACACATCACTGCAATCTCTACTCAGGTTTTACATGAGTCAACCATGTACCCTTGCTGCTAAGCTGGTGAGTGTTGTACTGGTCTGCGTTAGGCAAAGCACTGCCACCAAGTTGAGGGGAGTGATTCTTCCTCTCTGCTCAGCACTGGTGAGGCCACACTTGGAGTGCTGGGTCTAGTTCTGGCTTTCACAGTAAAAGAGACACGTGAACATACTGAAGAAAATCCAATGAAGGGCAACTAAGGCAATAAAGGGACTAAATCATTTCTCCTATAAGGGAAAACTGAGAAAGCTGGAATTGTTCTACCTGGAGAAGAGAAGGCTCAGGGAGTATTTATATAAATACACAAAGAGAGAGTATAGAGGGGGTAGAGTCAGACTCTTTCAGTGATGCCCAGTGACAGGACCAGCGACAGCGGGCATGAACTGAAACACAGGATGGTCTCCCTGAACATTTTACTGTGAAGTTGGCCAAGTACTGGCATGCATTGATGCCATAAGGGCGACAGATAAAAAATTGAAAAACACTGAGTGAAGGGGAGAAGCAGTTTTACTGGCAAAGTTCAGTGATTCAAAGAGAAAAATCATAACAATCTCCCCATTTTTATAACATCTAGAGTGCCCATGCCCCATACTATACAATTAAAGTCTATCTTACTTCTGTGTTCCCCCAACATCTAACAGAATTGTCCCTTATTCCTTAACCCCACCTATGTCCATCCTCTAGTAGGCCTGGAAGCCTAATGCTATGTTTTGTCTTTGTTCCGGGTTTGATGGACAAATTATTGATTAATAAATTATGGATACAGAGGTACTAAAGAAATAAGAATTTATTATGAGACAAGAAAAAAAAAACACTTAAAAATATTAAAATACCAAAAAGCCCCCTGAAGAGAGTCCAATAACCACCTCCCAAAACCCCCAAAACGATCCACCAATACCCCCACCCACACCAGTTTCACAAACGAACAAACAACAAAAAAACTTATTCCCCGTTTCAATGTCCGAAAGAAAAAAAAAAATCTCTTTATTTAAACTCAAGTCAAACCAGAGAAAGTTTTCTCAGCCTCAGCTAACCCAAGACAGTCTTGTACCCCACTAAGCTACACACAAGAATGCAAACACACAGGAACACAGGCTCTTCTAGCCTTATTCCGAGTTATCCAGACACATAGCAAAAGTGAATTCTTAAAAATATTAAGCGTACCCTTTAAGGCATCAGCATTGCCCAAGGAGGCTTCTGGAGTCTCCAGCCTTGAAGGTATTCAAAAGCCACTTGAATATGCCCGTAGGAAACCAGTTCCAGGTTACTGCTTGAGCAGAGAGGTTGGACAAAATGACCTCCAGAGGTCCCTTCCAACCTTAATCTTTCTGTGATTTACTGTAGTATTAAGATTATAGTGGACATATCTCAAAGTAGTTATTCCAGTTATTCTCTTAGTCAGTGAACAAAACAAAACAAAAACCCAAGAGAAGTGCTTGCGCTTTTAGGGCACAATTCCTTGCACGTTGAAGTAGTCATCCAAAAATAGGTCAGATGGACTGTTCTATAAAAGTGATGATATGACTGTAGAGGAAACCTGAGGTGACTAGCTTAGTTGGAGACAGCCTCCCTTGCAGCTGTCTAGTGTTAGGTAAGAAGAATCCCAGCCAAAGATTTAATGGACAAGATGTACTATACTCTCTATGTTTGCCTTCTGCTGACAATGGATCGTGTAGGTGCAATAGATAACATACTGCCCAACGGGGGGAGATGGACAGAATGAGGATTGGAATCAGCAGGTGAGCTACTCCTATTGCTGCTCAGAACATTTTTCTTCAACAGTAAATGGACATTAAGGTCTCAGAAGGACTCGACTCCGAGGCAGCTGCTGAAATTGTTTCTTGGTGTATAGTGAGACACGCAGCCAGTTCTAAAAGGCTGTTTTTAGATCATAGACGTATCTGCCAGCACAGATAAGAAGCTGCCTGCCAATTCCAAATGCGCACACACACAACATTTACTCAATCACATACAAACATAAACAAGCAAATAAACAACCTCCTCTTCCCATAAACTAATTAAGCTTTTTTTCCCCTTCAGATGGAAAAGGGAGAAAGAACGAGCCTGCTATTGTTTTTGTTTCTTGTTTGGGGGGGTGTTTTGTTTTTTTGTTGGGTTGGGGGTTTTTCTATTTTTAAATGTAAGGGAGGGGCTCAGATAATTGAAGCTGGAGCTATTTAGATACATGAATAAAATATGCAGATTCTGGAGTTAATTTAGCTCTATCTTCTGGTGAATAAAGAACTAATATCAGGAAACTTTTGCTAGATTTGTTAAATATGATTGGAATCCATCCATTATGTGAGGGCCTTCAATCTTCACACTGTTAATTGACAAAATGAATGAATGTTGGGCTTAATTGGCTGAACTGATTGTATACTGAAACTGATTTAATTACTTCATCATTGTTACCGTAGGGATAAATTTGGCTTAGTATTTTGGTTTAAAATGGCAGTATTTCTGTAGAAATATAGGAATTTTGGAAGGATTTGGGGAACGATCTTGTTTAAGATTCAGAATAATGATTGTTTTGGCTTGATAAGTCTGGCCCTGTTTTCTCTGCCTTGAAACTTTCTCTCTTCCATTGAGGAACCTACAGAATTTAATTTAATAAATAAAAAGTGCCCTGAGACTTTCTGTGTGTATTCAAGTAGTAGATAACATGAATTTTTAAGCTGGCATAGCAAGTCTTAATGTGGCTTCTGATTCATTCCTGACATAGCTGGGCATAATACTAGCGATGTTAGAGTATTTGGAAGATAACCCTGCCAGAGTATGTGCCATAAATATAAAAGAGAATAATTAAATTAGATCCTCTCAGAATGAAAATGCTAAACTGAGACCAGAATGCATGTATAGTATATTAAAAATAAATAGTTGCACTGCACAGGCAGTAATTCAGCTGTTATTTGAATTCAGTGAAATTTTTCATGGAGTGATTTCAGTGAAGCTACTCCCATGCAGAAATTGGTTCAGAAAGTTACTGACGCATTTCTGACCTGAAGCCTGGTAGGTGCAATATGATGAGAACCATCCATTTGATTTTTTTTTTTTTTTAAATTAATTGTGGTTCAGTGACAGAATCAGGTAGTTGGAATTCTCTTTTTACTTCTCATGTAAAGTTGAAAAAGTTTTTTTCACCGTCGTGAATGTATAATATTCCTCTTATTTAGAATGAGCTAAATGACATTATGCTAAACAGTATATCAGAGTTATTTTTTAATGGATATCATAAAGAACTTAGTATTATGGATTTTGTTTGTATTCTGACTGCATTTCTGAACTTCTCTGAATAAAAGTCTTGAACTTTGGGCCAATGTTTTCTAACACTATCCAAAAACCATCAGAATGGTTGGGAACTCCAATTCACTGAGTGGAATTCAGTTCCATATTAAGACCTGCACATTCAGACATCTCCATGTAAAATGTGGATCTTTCCTGCCATTAGAGTTGATGGAGATCTGGCTAAAACACTCAGTAATGCCTCCAGAATGACCTTACATCTAATGGAGACTGTCTTTAGCCATCTAAAGAGACATATCTAGGATCATTTACATGGTGCGAACCATCAAAACTGTAGTTGTCATTCAAGAAAGATGTTGATCTACCCTAAGTCCCTTGTTGTATCTGCCTGCCAAATACAGATGCTTGAGACATCCTGGAGCATCCAATTGTAGGAGACAAAAGTAAGGCAACTGCATCCTTCTTTCCAGACATGATTCAGTCACCATCATGTAGGATCCCAATGTCATTCAAGGTTGAAGAGGGTGTGTAAGATCCCTGTATGGGGTGAGCAGATATTTTAAAACAGGGAGGGAAATACGTCCTTGTGGTGTGGCATCTGAGAGCCAGCCGGATACTCTAGAAACTGGCTAGTTAGGTGTCTGCCTGAGTGATTGAACTGAGCTCTATGAGTCTAATCTAGGTTGTAATGAAGGCCTGTCTGGCTCAGCTGAGTGTGATTACTTTGATTATAATGGCAAAACATCTAGCTCACATGAAGTTCTCTAAATTGGGGCATGTTAGTGCTAAACTGAATGCTATTTTTTTTTTTGGTGCTATTTTGGATGCATTAGAATAGAATTGAACAGAACAGAATAGAATATTTCAGTGGGAGGGGACCTACAACAATGATGCCTGACCGCTTCAGGACTGACCAAGAGTTAAAGTATTACTCTAAATTGCAAGTAATAATTTTAATTTCCTTTTATAGTGCATTCTATGTGTTCTTTTTCCTGATTTGAATGGCATCAGTGACTGTCAGGTAAAGCAAATACAAGAAGAGTCTGTTTAACTGAATATTCATTTACTGCTTTGCATACACTGAAACTCTGAACTGCGAAAAGGCCACAAAATATCAGATATGCTTGTGTTTGGAATTAGTATAGTATCAGGTTTGAATGAAATATGACAGATATGAGTTTGGTGTTAGGCAGATAATGCAGTGGTATAAAAACACTGAGGACACAGCACATTTTCATCTGTCTAGAAATGAGGGAAGGTTGTAGAAACCTTATTTCCCTTGCTTTCTTTATGGATGGTGCTCCTCTATCCAAACAGATACTGGGATATTGGAAGTAGAAGTCCCTCTGGAGTCCTGAATCTGTTGCAATACAATGTTGTGACAGGCCTTTTCTGGAGTAAACTGGCTTCGCTCTTCTTTTGATCCCAGCACTTCCCAGCATGCAATGTCAGTGGAATATTTTCTGCTCAGATAAGAGATAATGCCAATGAAATTTTATTGGGTAAGGACTGCAGGATCTGATGCACAGTATAAACTCAATAAATCTCTATAGAAGCATTCCCTGTAAATCACTAGAGATGATTGAGAAGTCCTGCTTGGCATGAAAAGAAGTTGTTGAAAGAGCCTTTTCCTTGTGTAATAAGTAATTAGAATTTAAATGTGCTACCTCATCCCTGTTGAAAATGGCCAAAGCACATGTATGGGAAAGTGTCTTCTTGTTTTGAAAAGATGGAAGATTTTATCAGGTGCTAGTAAGGATTTTTAACTGCATGTATTTTTGATATGTGCAAATAAGATCCATCTGAATAAATAAATCATTTTAATGCTTTCATGTTTAGAATCATTAAAACTATTACTTTCAAGATAAGATGTAAATTTTTAAAGATAATTTGGCTTGTAATAATAGTTAGGGTTTTTCAAAGGCATCTCTGCAATTTGGCTACCATATTTTAAAATTCTATTAGAAAACCTCAGCCTTCATTTTGTAATGTGACTTATAGTAACTTCAGGGTAGTAGGTGTTTCCTTCCCTGCTGACAG
This sequence comes from Serilophus lunatus, assembly GCA_013399895.1. Lineage (NCBI taxonomy): Eukaryota > Metazoa > Chordata > Aves > Passeriformes > Eurylaimidae > Serilophus > Serilophus lunatus. The sequence continues at coordinate 183,915 of VXBA01002315.1, forward strand.
CTGAGGAAGCATTCACCACCAGGGTTGAACTTTGGGAGTCCTTGCTACTACTATGTGCTCTGTAACACAGTTCACATGGATGGGAAGAGCCATTGTAACTCCATCTCCACTGATGTTGACACACCAGCTGCAATAATATTTCAAGTCAATCCCTGATTAGTTAGGGGAAGGTCAGCTATTTCTGACTGGCCTCACCCAGACAGAGAAACAGAGTGAAGCTCTGCCATCAGTGTCCTAAAATAGAAGGCCCTTTTCATCTGTCAGACTTGAGTCAACCTCATGGAACACAAATTCAGAGACACAAATCGACTTGCAGGACATTGGGAAGAAGGGCAAAGGCAGAAAGTCAAGTGAAGAGAAAGTTCTTGAGATATGAGTTGTTTTCTCCAAACAGCTTTTTAGTCACTTTCACAATATATTTTTTTACTTTACTTTACTGCTGACGTCTTCAGTAATTAAGCTTTTTTTTTAGTCACTTCAATAATGAAACTGAGTGTGGGGATATTTTTTGGAGGCTTCTTTGCAACTCTGGGGGTTTTGCTTTTTTTGGTGGCATTTGGAACTGATTATTGGCTTCTTGCTACGGAAATAGGAATGTGTTCGGAAGCGCCTGAAGATGCTGGGGTTAGTATGGACTTTTTTATTTATAATGATAATTATGTATGTGGCTTTCTGGGGTGTTGATTTTCTAAGAATTTACTCCTGTGTGAACTTTTGAATGTACTCATTCAGACCTTCTGAAGGTTTGCAAACATGCTTCAAAACCTCTTATAATCTGTTGTAATCGGCTCTAAATTAAATTTTTCTTTTGTGATATTGCTTTTGCAATAGGATATTGTTTCAAAAAAAGTATGATTGTTTAGATATGGTATAGCTGACCTATATTCACACAGACTATGTGTCATTATGGTGGTGGGTTTTTTTTTATCTCAACATCTAACTCAAGTTGAACTTGATTCTTTCAGCCATTCAAGAATTGTTTGATAATGGCTTTCTTTTTTTTTTTTTTTTTTTTCCTTCCCTCTGCAGAGAGAGAAGGCCACTTTCCATCATGAAGGTTTCTTCTGGAGGTGCTGGTTTAGTGGAAATGTAGGAGATAATAATGCCAGCATGTGGAATTTCTGGTATAGTAAGTAAATTTTGCCTTTTACATTATCTATAGTAGTTTATTCTCAAATTGGTTAGGCTTTGGTGGTGTTCTAATTTTTTTTTTTTTGTCTATATTGTGAATCATCAGATTTCAGAAGGCTTCTTTGGTGATCAGATTCTTCAGCTACCCTAAAATAAATTCTGGACACACACTCTTGTAATCTGTACTAAAGGAAACCCAGGGTAAAAACGATGCAAATTTAACTATCAAATTACACTGGGATTGTTATGGCTGCCCTGTTAGCCTAAGTCCATTCTTATCTACAGTCTCTTACCACTTACTGTTAAACAGATGGTTTATTTTGTTATGTAGAGGGAAAAGAGCTTAGTGGTTAGTCTGCTCTGTGAATTTTTGCTTGGAGAATTTCTCCGTCTAGTTCTACAAGTGGGTTAAAAAGCAAATGATCGATTCTACTGTGAAAATGGTGTAGGACACACTATCTCCAGAATTCCTCTACTAAATTCACAGAAGACCCTTTGCTTTCTTTCACTACATGCCAGGATTCTGGAGGATAGGATAGTATTTTACAACCAGAATTTCCCGTGAAGAAGTCAAGCAAAACTTTTCCTGTCTTTGACACGCCCTCTGAGGTAGACAGCTCCCTCTCCTTACTGCAAGACTCCCATAATCCTTGTAAAAACCAGGTGCCATCATATGAATTTGACTTTAATAACCCATATTTTGTTAAATATATTTATTCTTAGCTGGAAAACGTAATATTCACTGTACTTAATTTCCCCTTGTTATTTATCTGGAGAAATCAGTGGTCAGGATTCGGAAATTTAAATGAGGTTTAAGTTATACTCAGCTTTTATCTTTCACCGGGAAGAAGGGGATGTTTCTATAAGTATTTAATATAAAAGGTGAAATTACCTTTTTCTGGGGGTTATTAATTCCATAGACTAAACTCATATTTGTGGACACTCTAAACTTTCTGAAGGTGCTAGATACTGTCATTGTTCTTTCTTAAAAGGAAGGTAATTTCCTGGATTTTTTTGTTTGTTCGTTTTGTTTTGTGGGACGTGCAATAATGAGGTAAACATAATTAACCCTCAAAAGTGAAAGGTAGATATACATATAAAATCATACATGTGCATCACATATTAAGTTCTGTGTGACTTCAGCATGCATGCTTTACTGTTCCCATAGTATAAATATGTGTTGCTCTTTAAGGAATATCCTTGTTTAGATAGCAAGGCTTGTATATCTTACCAAACCAAATTGATTGTAAGCTGTTGTCTAGGCAAGAACCTGAAATCCTCACCTAAGAAACTCAATTTTCCCATTTGAAGAGCAGACATGAAATATTGTTGAGGCAATAAAATACTAATCTTTGCCTTTCTTTCATTTTTAGCTAACCAGTCACCTTCTAAGAATTGCACACATGCTTACCTGTCACCATTTCCTCTTCTTCGAGATGAACACAACTCAACCTCCTATGAGTCTGCAATAAGTAAGTATTGTTTTGCTGCAAATGGATACAATGCCTATAATTTCAAGAAAATTATTTGTATGCTTCAGAATAAGTGTTATCTCTCTATACAAGAGAGATAATAGAATTATAAAAGAGTTATTATAGTAATTAATAGAGTTTTGGTGTTTCATACTTGTCATAATTTTACAACATACATATTTAAGCCACTATTTAACAAAGCACTTAAATGAATGCTTAGCTTTAAGCATTGTGGTAGAATGGAGGTTACTCGAAAAAAAAAAAAATTTCCTTTTTAGTGTTTTTTTTTCTCTAAGTAATTTTCTTGGGCTGAATGCATTAAACAAGTACTTCTTGTCATGTATTTCAATAAAACTGGTGTGGGGTTTTTAGTTTGGGGTGGTTTTTTTTCCTGTTAAGTAAATAAGTATATGTGGAAATATATTGCATTTGTATTTTATCAAGAAGGAGGAACAGGGCCTTGATGCTGTCTAGGCTTAATCAACTAACTCAGATATATGTCTCTGAGAAAATCTCATGCTGTAATAGATATACGTATATATACATATATATATGTATATATATATATATAAATATATGTATGTCAAAGATATTCAGTAATTGAAAACCTTATGTTTGAATGATACCTAGAAAGCTCTGTTTTTAGAAAACTTAGAAACTACTTAAAAATATTGGGCACATTTCATTAGATCAAGGACTTTATGCAAACATATTTGAAGTAAATCACTTCTGATAGCTATTTCATATGACTTTCTAAACAACCTGTGATACGTGGATGCTACATGTCTCTGAGCTTGCTAAATGACCCCTTCCAGCTCTGAAGCCATAATTATGGTCTTGCTACCTTTGAAGTGTCCTTAGAATCCAATTTTTCTTATGCTGCAGGCATGAAAACCCAAATAAATGGGAATTATAATTGTTCTGTTAATCTTCAGAAAATATGAGCTGTTTGTCCTGGAAGAATTCAGACCGCACCATTCAGAGATGTAATCTGTAACTTTACAGAACATCTAGAACAGTTTATCTTTCCATTTGAAAGTGACAGTCATCAGCTCCTAATAGTCTAGACAGAGTTTGTATTCCACCATTCACTCACACATCCAAAAAGGTTCCTCAAATTATATTGCATGATTACACAGAAGTGGACAAACAAAGAAAAAGGAAAGGAGAAGGAATATCATCAAAAGTTTAATTAATTTTAGTTAATGTTTGCACAAAGAACTGCTGCTCAAATATAATTTTCCTATCTATATTTCATATTAGGAGATTAAAAATAGGCAGAACTGTACAATAGATGCTGGCCCAGGTAGAGTACATTCAGAGCCATTCCTACTATATAAATAGATACAGTTGGATTGCTTTCAAGCTCGTTAAAACTGTAGAGGGTTTGGAGGGTTTTTTTATGCCCACAGTTCATTTTCAGCATCCAAGCTGAGTTATTTACTAGAGGAGGTATGCTTGTTCAAGAGCCTTCCACAACTTCTTATGAAGAAGTTTATATCATCATCTCTTCTGTTAGTTCAAAACTTGTTTCTCCTTCAGTCTAGTTTGACAGTCAGTCTTGCACATCATATTTGGAAAATGAGTTTTTAAAACCTCACTGCAACTGCAGTCAGTAAATTAAGAAATACTAGAACATTATCCTCCTCTTGACTCACAGTGGAGGAAATGCTTCTCTGTAAAGCTAGTGACAAAAGGTCCCACTTTGGCTTCATAAAGAGCAAGATTTCATCAATGACTTGTTTATCCGGTTGTCTGCATCTAATACTTCACATCAGCTAAACATGGAATAAAAGGATACTACCAAAAAATTGAGGTTATTGTCCCTTTTTTGATTCTGCTACAATATTACCATTTTCATGGCTCATAGATTTCTTGACATATTTACTTTTGTTTGGTTTACAACGTTTATGTGACAGTTCCCAAAAGACTCAAAACACTGAGGACCTTGAAGTTTAGTGTTACGGCGGGTTAAATGCATCTCAACATAGAGTATGCCTTAGAAAAATTTAGACTAAAGGCTTTGTTCATCCTGATGTACAAACCTAGACTATGAGCTCTTGGTGTCAAGAATTATAGCCTTAGATGGAAATGTAAAAACAGAAAAGTCTGTGATGATGCTTATATTGGAGATTTGAAGGCATCTTTTAATGTACTGGATTTCTTTTGATCAATATTGTTAGATGCACAATCGGCTTCAAATGGTTAGATAGCACTGCTTTGAAATTGCAGCTTGCTATGTCTTTTAATCATGGCTATGTTTTTGTTCATTCACTGGTTTTGTTAAGTATCTTGGCAGAGTGAGGAGGACTTCATTTGGATGTCCTGTAAGGTGTGATCAAAAACTCTGTGAACCATTATGTACTGGTTACTGTGCTTAAATAAATTTGTAGGCCATGTAATTTATCTTAACTTGAAACAGGCATCTAAATGAACTCAGGGGAAGCCTGACTAGGGACTTTCTGTGATGGTACAGAGGTTTATAGTGACAGCTATTAGTGCGCAGCTCTTAAGTCAACTTAGCACCTCATTGGGTTGCTAGCAGATTAATTTATATAATGATTGACAAACAGAAGTGCAACAAACTACAACCTAGGGATAAAAAAAAATAAAATTAGACCATACAATTTAAGTGCTACAGTAGCAACCTCTACATTCTAAAATAAACATAAATTTGTATAATCATAACCAGATTAGTTATCCCATTGGGCTATTTTGAAAACATAATAATATACTAGTTGAATATTAATTCATTGCTAGCTAGATTCATGCATGGTGTCATGTCATTAGACTACTTAATACTGATGTTCAGAGACTATCACATTTTTCTAAAACTTTTACTGTGGGACAATACTAGTCCTGTTTTTGAAACATTTGAGAAGTCCTTACCCATAGAAATAGTCCCATTCACCATAGTGAGATTATTGTTAAAACAAAGAAGTGAAGAATATAGCATTTAGTCAGAAAGGCATTAATTTTATTTCTGAGGGGATGTTTTTAACTTAAGCTGGAAATGAAAAGTAGTTCCTTAAATGTTATAAATTGCCCCAGCACCTTCTGAAGCTAAAGTGTAAGGAATTTATTGGGGCAGCACTGTCATGTTAGGTTAGTACTCTGAAATGTAGCTGCTAACTATTAGTATCTTTATTACTGGGCATATTGCCAGCATTTGAAGTAATGCCTAATATAATGTATAATGCACAATGTTTATAGGACAGAAGAGAAATTCTGATTCAGCAACTCTTAAATCTAAAATGATGAGATCAAATTTATTGGCAAGTTTGTTAACGGGTTGAAATTTAACTAATCTAGAAAGCATCTGCAATAAAATCTGAAAATAAAAGTTGAACAATTGAGATGTTAGCAGTAGTCTATTTCTAGGGTAAAAATTTGCTGTTATATAATACAGTCATATGATTGTCCATAGGAAATTGTAAAAAGTACATTTAGTAAGTGAGAACTCTCTGGACACCAAGCATCAATAAAGTAAGAAGTATTTAAAAAAGTGACATATCCATACTGTGAATATTGCAATGTTTTTACTTTTAAAATTATTAAATACATATATTAGTACTAAGGGATAGTAAAGGGTGCTAAATGCACCTCAGAAAAGCCTTGCAAGGTTTACTCTGTTGCCAGATGTGTCTCCTGAGATCTGTGGTCTCATTTAAAGTTGTTTTCCTGAAGAGAAGATACTCCTGATTGAAAGCAATTCAGGTGCTTCACCTTTCACTATATGTTGTACTGTGAGTGGCAATGCTCTTGTCAAAAGCATTTAGATATTTATTACAATAAATAGAGAGGGGAAAAAAGGGACATATTCTAAAATGCAATTCATGGTCAGATCACAGAAATGTTCCCTTTAGGATGTGAGCTTGTGGCTGCTAATTCAAGGCAACTTTTCCAAGTCATTTTGCCTATCCTTAGTAACATCTATGTGACATTGTACTCAGACATGCTTCAAAATTTTTCATTTTTGTAGGACTTAATCATTCATATTGATATGAAATTCAATATTAAGTGACTGGGTTTTTTTGTTTCTTTGTTTGTTTGGATAGGCTACAGAAAATATATGGTCTGATGGCTGTGTTTTGAAAACACTTGAAGTCAGCAGGGGCAATAAAATACCTGATATGGTTTCATGAGGCTGATGTTAACATCTGCAATAGTGGAAGTGCGTTGCTATTTGTCATTAGCTAGCCTGTTCTGGAATAACCATTAGGGAGCTTCAGAGGTGTGCATGGTTGCTACACAAGAAGTGTGTGTTTTAAATGATAGAGCTCTGTAAATTTGTCAAGCATATTATTGCTTCTTTCATATCATATAACATTTTAAAATATGAATCTGTGACTTCTGTTCATAATCAATTCTGGGATCCGCTATACTAGAAAAGGAAGCTTTTGATAATTTTCAACCATTTCTCCAAAATTTAGTCCTCTGCTCAAAACCAGATACTCCTTCTTGTTGTCAAATAGAGCAAAAGTCTCTGGATATTTAGAGAGAAAACCAAGTAGCAAGGGAAAACTACAGGTCTTGCAATTTTTGAAGACTATATTACAATTATAATATTCCCATAGATGCCCAATGCTACAGAGTTCAAAAAAACTCCATTGTGTGTATTCCTGTTTTCTGCTAAGTCTTTTTTTTTATTTATTTTTATTTTTTTTTTATTTTTGGGCCTGCCTGTCATTTCCAAGGCAAATGTACTCAACAACAGGGGCAGCTTACTATGACAAGTTACAAAACCTTGCAAAACAGAGCAGTAGTAGCTAAGATTTTAAACACTTCAGATGTGTTTGCTTTGTCTTCTGTAATACAGCTTGTATTTTATTTCTTCTATTGTAGCAAATACTTGGAATAATGCATGTATTTAAGGTAGCTGACTCTAATATATCTGTGAAGTACTTGGAAGAGATAAGGTTACTCCTTGTCATCTGGACCAGAACGTGGGCTATCCTATGAGGTATCTCAGTGCGACTTGAAACAGTGCAAACTTCCACTAACACTTTGTATAGGTACACCGAACCATTATTTCTTGGAACAAACTGAAGCATAATTCAGAACAGCATCTTCTGCTGCATTTTGTCTGTCAGGATTCATCTCAATCCTAGAGCAGCAAAGTCTTTGAATTGAAGAGGAATTTCATTCTTAGGAAGGTTTAATTTCAATCTTTCATGTTTGTCTATAGATACCAGCTAAGCTAAATGACTGCAGTAGACCTGAATTATAATTTTAAATGATTAGCCCTTTAGGAACTGATCTTGCCCATCCAGGCGAAGAAGATGGGAAATGTTCAGAAATATAAGTGAAATGTTCAGAATACAAGTGAAAATAGTTCCTTTTTAGCTCCCTTAAAAAGAAAAGAAAAAAAAAAGTCTGGATCCTTGTAGAATGTTTCTTCAGACCTGTGCTACAAATGATTCAAATAACTTATTGCCTTACAAATTAGATGGGGCTCTCTTTTGCTTGAAAAGTCACAGATTTGTGGGCAGAATTTGTACCTGTCAACTACACTCTATTTTTAATTGATTTTTAATGACAGAATTATCTTGATAAACAAGTATTGGGATAATCAGAATTGATCCATGATTCTCTAGAGTAAATAATTATTTCTAGAGAAATAGGATGGAAGCTTCTCTCAGGTGTATATAGCTATGTTAAATCAGTATTTCACCTACAATGCATAAAATAGTTACACTGTTGCAGCAGAGAAACAGCTTTTCTCTTGTGTAGTTACAGAGAAGTTTACACAAATTTTCATCAGTTACATTTGTAGCCCTTTTGTGCTCTAAGAATATTTGAGCATCAAGTCAAGCTTTTCTCATAAAATTTCACTGAAAGCAGACTTCAAAGCTTCCTGTATGAAGAGCAGATAATGAAACTGGATGGTGATTTTGTAATCATGTCCCCATCTATTCAGAAAATAGAAACACTGCTGCATGACTTAGGTGACTGACCATAATAATATCAAAGAAAGCTTTTTCAAGGTTCATTTTGGTTCATTTTGTGTCCTATAATGTAGCATGACTTTGAACTACCTTGGGCCATCCATGTAAAAGAGTTGGGTGGTTATAGACTGATTTAGTGATATTAGGCTTTAAATGAGGAGGTAATGTCCCATGGACTTGGGGACTGCAATGAAGCTTATCAAAGTAGCCCCATGAGTAAAATAATGTGAAATTGCTTCAGCAACCCAAGACTGAAGGACTTGAGAGATTTACCTTTCCGGGTCTCCATTCACTGTCTATTTGCATTAAGTGAATCATTTAACTATGTATTTAACTTTAAACAGGTGCCTAAGTCTCGTAATTGGTACAGCTCTTATAGCAAAACACACACTTGACTGCTTTGCTGAGTCATAGCCTTATTTCTTACTTACTATTCCCAGAACTTTTTGTTTATGCGGAGTGGAGACTTGTATTGGATATGAACCAAAACAATTTTCTGCCCAAATCTGCTGTGGCATCAGTGTGGTGGAAAATTATGTCTCTGAATGTTCGCCTGGATTAAAAAGGATGCTATTTGAAAGTATAGCTAAAGTAATGTGGTGAATTTGCTGTAGCTAATACATTTACAAGGATGATGGTATATACTTTAACAAGAGTTAAGCTGGTCAGGTTAAAAATTGCAGACCTCTGGAAAACAGTAGCTGCTAGTGTCTAGTGTACCTTCAGATTTCAGTTGAGAGCATTATTCCAAAATAGCTGTCTCTAACAAGCTGTATGAATTTGAAACTTTCAGGATATGAACCAGTATAATAGTTGCTTGGTTGTGTTTTGCCATAACAGTAGGTAGGTGCTGTCAGATGATAAGTGACAGTTTCTTTTGTGATTCACTTTTCCTGACTTGCCAGCTGGCTTATATACTTTTCCTCAGTTGGGTGGAAATGTTTTTCACTGACTGAATTGTCAGTGCTTCAGGATTTTCAGATCTGACGATGGAGATCTTTATAACTCATAATTTTACTAATGGGTTGTGTTAATGTACCAATTTTTAAATTTATGAGAGAAATTTATGTCACTCTTGTAGCATTTGTAAAATGATGACTTTGTTAAATGGATGTGCAATTAACCAGCTAAAAACTATTAGTTAGAAAGACTCTTTTGGCCAGAGTATGTCACAAAACTCTCAGCTCATTTATCACCAGCTGCATTCATTTATTCTGCATTGCTTGGCACTCTCTAACAGGGGCTTCTGAAACATAATATTTTAAATTTAATAAAATACAAATACAATCTTTAGAGCAGAAATAGTCTGGTTTAAAACACTTAACTGTTTTCCAGAAACCCTGTTTACATTTTCTAGTTTCTCCCCACTCCTTCTTTAGGAATATGACTATACATAAGGAATATTATCCAATTGTAAATTGTAAAGAGCTTACAGATTGTTGTTGGTGTTACAGTGTGAGCACTAAGAGTGTCAAGATATTGCAGCTCTTTGCTTCTCATGGACAATTTTTTGTAAAATCATTGTATCCTGTCAGTCCAATCATTTATCTCAAAGAATTACTGCTGCAGCTTTGGTGTATGATTTTCAAGAGTATAAATTTGGGAAAGTTGCTAGCTTGCAAGATACTGCTAAATAATCAGCAGATAGATTTCATTCATGGTAACTTGTAATCTATTTTCCATGATCATCATGGCATTGGTACCTAATTTGGGCCACGTGGTATATAATGTATATACAAAATAGAATTAATGTTTCATTTGTTAACAGGGCAAGTGATGAGAGACGGGGAAAAGTACTTGTTAGCAAACTTGGGTAAGTTCTAAAAAGTATTTTATTCTTTTTTCTTCTTCCTTTTTTTCCAGTTTATCGAGGTTTCTGGACAGTTCTTATGCTCCTGGGAGTGCTCACTATTGTGATGGCTAGTTTCTTCATCATCTGTGCAGCTCCTTTTGCCAGTCATATTCTATACAAAGCAGGAGGAGGCTTTTTCGTCGCTGCTGGTGAGTATACTGTTTGTTCAGTCCGTTAAAGAATAGAAAGGATGAGCTATTTCCTCCATTTCCTTGACCAAAAAATTTATTAAACATGGTTAACAGAAAGAAAAAGCATATGCTTCTGTCCTTAGGGTTGTGGAGTGCCCAGCTTGGAGAAAATTCCTTCCACAGTTATTTAGTCATGCAGCTTTTCTAAAAGCTATTTTTGGGTTAGAAATTAAAAACAAAAATATCCAGGACAAATCATGAAATCACACTTCGATTTCAATCAACTTTTTTTGTTGCAGAAAAAAGAATGCATATATAGGGACATTGCCTTATAGGGTTCTCAAGAGCTTTAGCTAAGAATATGATGAAATTGGGGGACAGAGCACATTCACATGACCAATAGAGGAGAAATGTTTTGGATGTGGTAGGAGTAAACAAAATAGTTGTCATCTGTAATAAGGCCTCTAAACCTCTGTGAATGGAAGATGACAAATAAGTGAACTCTCTCCTCCCTTATATCCTATGTGTACCGTGGAAGATGCACCTTCCCAGGATTCAGCTGGTATAGGCAGCTCTCTAGCATGCTGTTTGGTTCACCTTGAAAAGTCTGTGAAGATGGTGTGTAAGATATAGTTATATATGATGTAAATGATAGTATGGACTCCACCGTTTTCTCCTTTGTTTAAAGCCCAGTGAGAGATAGCTCTGCGAGAGCGTATTGTATTGCAGAGGAGAGACACCTGTACCAGGACCAAAAGACCTGGGCACTCCTGCTTCTCTTACTGACCTTCTGACCTTGCTTACCCGCTGCACCTCACAGCTCCTCATATGCATCTAGTGATCATTATTCCTTTCTAAAGGACTCCCAGTGAAGCGTGGGAAGTATTTTATCATTTAGTTGAAGAAAATCCTGCATACTTGCATTTGATCCCTTGAGAATTACTCCTCTACAGTTTGAAAAGACATACAAAAATTATTCAGTCTGATGGAAATCCTAAGATATTTCAATGCTTTTTGTCACTAATTTGTAGGGGGAAAGCCCATGTGAGTCCTGCTCTTTTTCTTCATTTGTAATGTATAAAAAATCTGAGCTGTCACTAGAAAGTAGCGGAGGCTGTTTGAGAGGGAAAGGGCACTTAAAAGATGCCAGGAACTGACAGGCAAAGGTGCAAAGCGACGTATGTATTAGCCACTCTGGGTGAGTTAATCTGCCCTCATTTAAGCAGGGGAAAGTTAGATCCCCAAGTCTCTGCTAGCCTCCCTTGTCTTCCCTAGGAGGCCTGCAAGAGGCGATAACATTCATTGGCAGTAAAAACAGCAGGTATGTAAGAAGTTCCCCCAGCTGGGGATTCATTTCATACTGAAAGAGGGGCCTAATTGGATCAGATGAATGTGCTCTGGAGGAACCCTACGCCCCTTTTTCCTTTACTGAGGGAATCTAGAGAAACTGTTTCTTTAGGTGTGTGAAGTTAAGTGAGCTTTATTATCCCAGTGTGTGACCTTGCATCTGTGTCTTTGCCCCTCACCCTTTGTCCCTGTAGAGCAGATATTCTTCAAGAGAAATCCTGATTTTTGCTCTCTCTGTATGTAGTATCTTTCAGCTTCAGGACTGTTCTCAATCAGGGCCTCAGAGAAGAGTTATGTTATTTTTACTATTATCATTGCTGTTGTTGAAAAGTGAAGATCTTTAGAAAAATCCTGCTACGATTTGGCAAAAAGTAGTGGTGACAGCAGAATATAAGATCCATTCAGCTTGCTCAAGACATTATGTCCTGGATAGAGGAGCATGGTTCCTGACCAAGGTCTTCTGCAGTGCCTCCAGCAGAGCATGGCTGCTTGGGGAAGGTACTTACTATATATATCATTTTTCTATCCAACACTTCAGATGACCCATGAAAACACTTCTCACAGAATCATGCTTGTGCATGGGACCATACTGATATAAGAAGACCTTATAAACAATTTGCGTTTTCAGTAGTTAAAGCTATGTCCTGTGGGATAGCTTGGCAACAACTTTCTTTCCTGGGGTCTTACTGATCAATGGCCCATCATATGAAATGGAGAGTAAGAGGGGTTCTTGGCCTAAAGGTATGGCAGCATGAAATTGCCATCTCTCTTTCACAATAACAAGTCCTCACAATAGTTTGTAATAATAATATCTATCAATAATAATAATAGCTAATGATATTACAATATCACAATCATATTTAATATCTTAAATCTAGGATAACATGGGAACAGAGTAAGATAACCTAGAATATGATGCAAAAGACGAGTAGTTTAGCTTGCTGCTTGTGCTGTATTATGTCCCTGCTGCCCTGATCCCTTTCTCTACCCATCTCCTTCAAGACTAGAGGGCTTGTTTGTTTACTGGCTGCCAAATTAAAACAGGGCATGGAAGTGCAGAGTGTTGAGAAGTGGTGCATATTTATTACACGTACAAACACGTGATCAGGATGCAGGCAGGGTATGCATATACGTAAACACAGACTTAATGGGAAAATAAAAAGATATAATGTGACTTAGATTATAGGTGAAGTTAGAGTTCTTCTAAAACAGAAATAGCAGATTGATTTGAAGAGAAAAATGAATTATATATATTGTTTTGAAAGAACCTGGTTGCTGTCTTACCACAAAGTTCAAGTATCTATTATGCTGAAGAGAATAGTCTTCTGAGAAGGAGCTTAGACAAGATGATTGTTCTGTGGAAGTTCAGAAGATGATAGGAAGATGTCATTTTCCTACTTACATATCTTAAAACAGCACTAGAAGAAATAATTTTAATACCTGTTGTTGGACTGAAATATCTATATCCTTCTGCAGCCTTAACCGACAAATTAGGCTGCAGATAAAAGTTCTGCTTCAACTGAAGAGTACTTGTAGGACAGTCTGCTTTGATGTCTTGGAGTTTAGGAAACAGCTGAATATATGGTGGGAATGAGATTCATGCCAGCAATTCAGCCATCTGAAAGCTGTTTTGTATGAACCAACTGCCTAAATTTCTATTGTTAATAGAAAGAAATGCTCAGAGAGACACCGCACCTTATCTGTGATAAGGCAGACAGACTTGCCTTGTGGAAGGACCAATGGAAGGAGCCTGAAGAGACATCTTGAGTGACATAAATAAATTTAGGTTGAAAAGGCCCTCTTGTGGCAAGCAAGTCTGACCTCCAATTTACAGCAGGGCTGACTTCAAAGTTAGATCAGGCAGCTCAGTCTTATCCAATCAAGTTTTTGAAATCTCCAATAATTAACATGCCACAGCATCATTAGGGACTTGTCCCCATTTGACCAACTTTGTTGTGAAATTTTTTTTTTTTTCCTTGTTTTCATCTGAAATTGTCCTTGATGCAGTTTGTGACCATTGCATCTCATCCTTTCAAGTCTGCATGTCTCTGAAAAGTCTGTCCCCATCTTCTCTATAACTCCATTTAGGAAGACAAAGAGTAGATTCTTCTCTAGACTAAAATTCCCCAACTTGCTCAGCCTTTCCTTGTTCTCCATCTGCCTGATTATTTTGATGGTCATCACCTCAGTTTATTAGTATCTCTCTTTCACCAGGGATCCTCAAACATAGTTTTCCATATACAATATCACAAGTGTCGAACAAAGGGAAATAATAGTATTTTCAAACCCAATGGCAATGTTCTTGCTAATGCAGCTATATACAAGGTTGATTTTCATTTCTGTCAGACCTGGTTGAATTCTTGCACACTGAGAAGGACTATTCTTGTCCTTCAAAGAACCTGCCTGTGTGGAGTAACAAGTTCTCCTGGGCATCCTTTGCCCTTCAGGGCAGTCTCTCTTGGGATCCTGCCTACTGATTGCCCGCACAGACTGAAGTCTGATCTCTTAAGTTCTCTTACCTGCCATATTTCTAGGATACTAAGATCCTCCTAGGATACTAAACTCTGCCATTCCATGGCCATTATAACTACAACTAACACCATCTGGGATACTACTGACCCATTTTTCTTTATTTCTGAGCAGCAGATCCAGTAAAAAACTTCCATTTAGTTGATCTGTTCCACAGCAATTTCAAAAACTTTTCCTTGATGCAGTCCAGCTGCCTACCTCCTGGATTGCTTGCTCTCTGCAATGTTAGTCTTCTAGAATATATTTGGATGGCCAAATCCCTTGTGAGAACCAGAAAGCATAAATATTTTTCCAGTCCACTTTCTCTATTGGGTGGCCTGTAGCGGATGCACACTATGACCACATCCTTTTGTCCAACTTGTTGATCTTAACCCATAAGCTCCTCTTACTTACAAAGTCCCTGTTCATTCAAGATATTTCTCTCTGCAGACTGCAGCTATCACACCCCGTTTTAAATGCTTGTTCATATCTCAAAGGGGGTCCTGTAGTCACAGAAGCCAAAGCCCTACTTGTGGCACTAGCTACTAAGCTAGGAGCTGATACCCAGGGTATAGCAGCTTTTATATGGTTTTTTATCCTTTGGGCACAGGTTTGAGACCACAGTCACCTGAGCCCCAGGCCCTTACCTCTCACCCTCAAAGCCCTGTAAGACCCACTCAAGATCTCTCTGACAGCATCACTGGTGTTCATGTGGATGAGCTGCAAAGGGTCTCCAAGGGTCAAAAAGACCCTCAGAAGCCTCTTCACAGTATTATATATCTGGGGCCCAGAATAACAGCAAACGTGCCCATAGAGCAGTTCTGATGTCTGATCTGCAGTAGAATCATACACCTGCCTTTTCCTAATCCTGATCTTTGAGAAAGGCTGCTCACTTCTCTTATGAGTGGTGTAGATGAACTATGACAAATGGAGCAGAAGAAGAAATTATTTGGTGCAGCTTTCCCTATTAAACTTTGTAACCTCATAAACCACTTGAGGCTGCAGGTACAACTACAGCTGCTATACCCGTGGGGAAAAAGTGTGTGTCAGTTAAATCATACCACAGTCACTGACTCTAGTGCTGCCTTCACAGCTGCACCACCATGCCTACGATATCAGAGGATGGTCCAAGAGCAGCTACAGTACTGCAGACTGTAGGAGGCCTTGTAGTTGCTTCAAAGGGCAGAGGAAAAGAAGGAAAAGTGTCCATAAACCAATTATTTAGAGCAGCTTTCAATAAAGTCCATAATTACCTTGCACCTCTTTCTGTCTGTGAGGTGGTAAAAACCGTCCTATTGTACTGATGTCGACAAACAACATCCAGGATGTGCACAGAGCATTACAGAGTCACATCCTCATGAAGAAGCAAGATTAAAAGTGTGAGTATTACTATTGCTTCTGGCCAAAAGAGTGAAAAAAAGATGATACTTTAATTCTAGGTCCTAGATAAGGACAAAAATCTATCTTCAGAGATGTGTGCCAACTCACATAACTCTTATGTGGGATCATTTGCATGTATTTCAGTGTGGAATGAAGCTGAATTCTTTTTATATAAAGGTCACAAAAGCCAAAAGGTCTCAAAATAAAGGTATGTGGTAGAATCTGAAATTAGGCCAAACCAGAAAAATGCCGTTAAAAAAAGTACATATACACACACACATACAAATTTTCCTCGAGTGAGATAAAGAGTTCTAAACTCCTAGGCACAAGTGAAAAGCTCACATCATTCTTTCCGGCACCTGTTGTCTTCATGTCTGCATAGTAAAAGACTCATGCCATAAAGAGCCATTCACCATTGACAAGTGAAAGGCATTTCTACGTGGGAAGAATCAGTACTAAAGGCCAGCAAACTGCTTCTTGAATTCACAGACATTTCTAAAGGTTCTGCATTCTTTCTCCTTTACAAAATGCACAAGTATTTGTTTGAAAGAAATTCAAAAGAACGAATGCAAAAGACAGAAAAGTATGACCTCAGAGAAGTCCATGTCTTATCACACTGCACAAAGCTGTGTATCAAACACATGTGTTTATTAAAAATAAAAGCAAAATAGAAATAAAAAGAGAAAAAGGAATAGAAGAGATATATTTATATGTCTTAATCTCTCTCAGACATATTTCGTGTTCTGGGAGTAGTTTCCCCCATCATTCCTGATTCATACATCTGCTGCTTTATTTTATATTCACTTACAGGCAAGGGCAAAAGGACGCCTGCATACTATGTAAAAGGTCTAAATGCCAAAAATTTAGAAATACATGCTGACACACGTTGTTCCTAAAAATATTTGCTTCATGAAATGGTGGAGTTTTTTCAGTCTCATTAATTTTGGCTTGGAGCTTGGCTTTGAGAGTTCGTGACATTGACAATAGTCAGTGCAAGACTGCAGGAATGGATTTCTCAGAATAAATATATATTCAGTAAACTCCTGTCTAAGACCTTAACTGTGAAATCATAACTCTGTGAAAATTAGACAACAGGAGCACTAGTGAATAAAATACTGTTGGAGACAACAGGACATTTTCAATTTTCAGTTAGCCTGATTCTACTGTTTAAGATATTTCTTGAACACACTAAGGAATACACCTAATAATTAGTCTCCATTAGCAGGTGGCAAGAACCCTTAAATACTCCTTTAGTGCCTTAATTAACTAAAAGGTTTTGCATATTCTTTCTGTCTTTTCTTCTCTTTTAGATAAGGACATTTATCTCTGCTTGCAATACATTTCTTCTGCAGATTTCCATACTCAACAATTTGCCACTCACAGGTGTAACAGATTGCTGTGAAATCACACCCAGTGGACTTTAGCTTCCCTGAAGTTGTTTTACCACTTGTGGTAGCACAGCGTGGCAGCACTGGCTTCCTATTTTTCTCCTGCATGGTGTTGACTCTAGTTAAACACCCCAGGTGTTTCTTCAGTCTGCCCAAAAAGTAAGAAGTGCCCATCTCCAGATTAAAGAACTTCTGACACAGTCTTATTTTAATAGCAGATGTTTCTGACTAACCGGCTTACTTAACTTTGTTTCTGCCCAGGGTGATAGAGGGCATTCCAGATGTGCAAGGCCTGGTTATACTTACCTGCTGCTATAGTAAGGGAATATGCATCACTACGTTTTGTAATTATTATTGTTTTGGACTAAGTTTTCCCCAATGTAGAGAATACATAGAGGACTAGTTCAAAAATGCATGGGCACAGCCAGCTGAAGAGGTAAATTCCAACATTTGTATAAATTTTGCCTGGTTATTAATGTACCTTTCCAAATCTCTGGGTTATTTTTTTGTTGTTTGTGTTCAAGTTTTGAAACCTTGAGCAAAATCCATTTAAACTCCATTTATGAATTTGGCCTGAATATTTTTACTTTTTTAAATTGAAAGTTACCAGCTCTGTTTGATTCTAATTTTCCTACGTTGCCTACATTATCTGTTATCGTTAGAAATTCTGTTCTAGGAATCTTCTGGTCAATTTGAATTATATTTTTAGAGTTCAATTTAATTTCTCATTCTTCAAGTCAGGCCCTAAGGTGATCCTTCTCTGTGATTGTTTCACCAATTTTATGTTTAATACAAGTGCACTACTAAATTCCACCATAATTGAATTTGACTTAGGGAAAATACTTTCAAAATTGAATTTATACCTTTTAGAGTTGAATGTTGGTTTTTTTTTTCGAACTTTGTTGAAATTCAAGCCCTAGCTAAAAATGTAATCCTGGAAGTGTATGTCATAGACAAGACTTGTGCCTGCCTCCTTCTTTATTTAGTTTTTCTACTTTTCTTTCAGCCTCCTAAAAAATCACAGATCCTTTAGGAATTTCAATTAGGTTTTGATCATGCCTCACGTTAACTACTTCAGTTCTTTTTTTGGTGGGCTTCGAAAGATAGTGTTTACAAGCATTGAGTCATGAGCTCTCATCTGTCAGATGTTCAGGATAGACTTAAAGCTATTACATTTTGACCATAAGGATCAACAAGAAGAGCAACAGTTTAAATTAAACTGCTGCATCTAACTGTCTAGTTTGTCTGAATCGAATGAGGGAGTGAGGACAAGGGCTGCACCCTGGTAAGTGAGTAGAAAGGGCAGGGAATAGAGGTTTTGAGGCAGCACCTCAGGTTGAAAATGAGAAAGGTAACCATCAAAGGTTACTAGGACATGTAGATCTGGAAGAAAATGCTTGGAGACAGTGCAGGCACATGTGAATTACAAGGCATTACAAAGTGCATTGCAAAGTGCATTTCTGTATTTTGCCACAAATGTCACATTTGTTCAGGTTTGCTTTGCGACTCTTTAGGAGGATGGAGAAGAGACCACAAATACCTTTACTTACACTCTGCAGCTCTACAGCCTTTAGATATGAGTTTGGCAGTTAAGTGTTCCCAGGACTATGCACTGGCTTGTGGCTGTAATGAGGCATGTAAATACCCTGGGATAAAAACGTGGCAGGATTATGTCCCTCAAATATTTTAATGTTAGAATAGATGGTCCTGTTGCTGTTACTATGCTGTGGCAGCTGGAGCTTAGGGAGCAAATGGGTACAGGCTGGAGCATGCAAAATTTTAGGCTCGTGCCCTCAGTTTTCCAGCAAATCTTCTGCTGGAGCATCTGTGCCGCAGGCTTGCATTTCTCAAATGTTCACATTCCTCTAGAGTGAAATGAAATATTAAGAATGCAACTGATCCTTTGAAAAGCACTTTCTTCTTATATCTCCTTCTGGTGTATAGTAACAAGGAGATTAATGAAGTTTGTAACGACATGTGCTTCTATTACTATCATGTGTAAACAATCCAGAAGAGTGGTTAGGAAAGGCTGTGAATTTTGTGGTACATTGATTGTCGGAAACTGTTGTATACAATTTGAGGTTAACACTAATAACCTGCATTATAGCTATTATTTAGTTATGTTTTGGTTAAGTTATGTTTGGGTTTTGTTCCTATAACAAGAGCTTCTTCTCTAAATGTGGATGATTCTGAATTAAATAGACTTGAATACTCTTAAGGTTGTAATAAATAAGCAAACACAGAGAGGTGAATATGATTTCGCACTCTTTTCTCATCCAAAAAACTTATAAAAACAAAATTAGAGTTTGAGAAGTAAAAGTAGATATTTTTTTCCAGATTGTCCTATCCCCTCTCTGCTATTTCCCTGACATTTGCTTCTGAATTCAAAACGGTAAATACCTGCCTGCATTTTGTCCTTAAAGTCTGCCTACCAAACCCAGATATCTCCTTTGTCGTTGATGTAAGCCTTTCAGGGCAAATCAGAAGCAAGATAGAGGTAGTACTAGTCAGAAGCCAAAGGCAAAAACTGTCCAATGGGCCCTGCAGACAGGGCCTCAAACATTGATGGAGTTTTAGGTATTACAGTAAATGCACCCAGCATCTGTATCACACGCTGTTGTTAAAACCTGGTGTTTCTTTCCTAGGTGTCCTGTTTTCGCTGGTAGTCGTGATGTATGTCATCTGGATCCAGGCCATGGTTGATCTGGAAAACTACACAAAGATGAAAAAAATGGATTGCCCAGACTTTGTTGTTTATGTACATTATGGCTGGTCTTTTATGCTGGCTCCTATAGGAGCATTTTTTGCATTATTAGCAGGAATACTGTTTTTGTTGGTAGGGCGTGCCATTTATTTGCACTCAGACTAGTTGTACACTGCTGAAGGGAGTACAGGCATATTTGTGAAACTTCTTGACAAGTGTAAACTGGAACATTTTATATGTTATTTCTATTATGACAATCCTAAGTATGTAGGCAGACTTCTGGAAGTTCTTCTATTTCTTGTTTAAGAGTAAAGGATGAAAAACTCAATACAGGAAGAAGCCACCTTTAGTCCCAACTAGTTGTTTTTAATTATTTAGAAAGTACATATATGTTTCTCCACATTGTATTATTTTTGTAGGCTTGTGATCAGAAGAAGGCTACAATTTTCTGCAAGTAAAAGCCCAACATGAAGTGGCCCAAATCAACATTTTATATATTTATCTTTTTTCATTTACTTTGTGCTTCTCTTTTAAGAGAATGGCACAAGGTAGAGAAGAATGCAAACATTCAAACACAGTAATTCAATCTACCTCTTCTCCTGTTTTCCACTACTTGCCTTAGCTTTAATGGAAGCAAACACGTCTGCACTTTATAAATATAGAGTGCAGTTGTTGATGCAGCATCCATGGGAAGAGGACGTGAGAGAAGACAATTGCCATGAACGTGTAAAGGCTTAACTGCTTCCATTACCCATTTCTAGTTTCTTTATGCACTTAAAAGCTGTATACTTCTGTATTCTGAAATCCATGTATGTTGCATGATTCGGTAAGCTAAAATGTTATAGTACAATCACAAGCAGAAGTTATGCCAAAAATATATTTTGAATTATAGCATTAATATTTTATTTGAGTTTTAACTCTTTTATTTTTCAATGGAATAATTGGCTATTCCAACAAATATTTTCCTGGTTGTGTAAAATTACTTTTTTATTAAAAAAAGGTTTATTATCAAGACAATATCTAGGACATGAAAATATGTGTTTTATACAGCCTTCATTTTCCCAAATATTAAAAATCTGGATTATAGACAAAATCCAACTTGCCTACTAGGCTTCCTAGGGAAAGCAATGAGCCTAGCTAAAACAGCAGTGGAGATGGATTTGGTTCTATGTTGTAAGAGGGGCTAATTCTGTACGTGTGTGTGTGCGCACATCTGTTTGCAAGATGGGGTAAGGATGAGGCTGTATGCGTGGTATGAAAAAGATAGGGTCGAGTTTTAACAGTGGGGGAACTTTGTCTGGCATTGGGCCCAAGCTGAAATTAAATCCATCCAAGAGTGTGCTGATTTTCACTTTGTAACTCAATGCAGAATAGTTTGGGACTGATGGGGAAAAGTAAAGGCTGCATGTTGGTTTCTTCTTTTTCATAATGCTTAATGCCACAGCTGTTATGAATACTGAAAGCATTGCTAAAAGACAGGAAAGGAATGCCCACATAGAAGATGTGTTGGGCCAGATTGGATGTTACTTCCATTTTGGGAGCTTTTGTAACTGGAAGCTTTCCAGCCTTTCCTGCTACTTATTTATTTTTCCATCATCAAGATTAGCTTTATACATAATAGAACAGGAAGACAACAAAGGTGGGAGGTAGGGAAGCAGGAACATTTAGAATAATTACCAAATCACAAAAATATTTTTATTGGCAGCTAACAAGGTGTTTTTAATTATTGTGTCAGAGAGTATGATGGGTGAATTTTAACCAAATATTCATAAACATATGAACAAACTCCACATAAAAGATAGCCATCCGGAGAACATTAGGGTTACACCATAGTGCCGTTGGTTAGCCAGGAAATGCTGAAATTAACCCTGTTCCTTGTGCATATGGTATTATATTCATGCCCCTTAATTACACAATCACATACTGTTTCTCAAATAATGCAATCTGTTGGTATTTACCCTCTTTACAGTCTAGGGTACTCACTGGTAATTGTGGAGGTAAATTCAATAATCAAGAGTTATTGACTAGGTACCCCTCCCAAACCCTGTCTGTTTCTCTGCAGGAGAGAGTCATTCTCCACAAGAGCTTAGAGGGGGCAATACGCTTGAGCCACTTTCTTGCAGCTTTGGGAAGCTGGAAAAATTGAGCAGTGCCTCAGAGCTGGATATCTTCCAGCAAACCTAACCATGTGTGAAGCAGCAACTAATAAACTCTGCAAGGAATGAGTCAAAGGCTCCTATGGTGCCTTTAATTCAGCCCATGTGCATCTTCAGAACTCCCCCCATTATGTAGCTAAATTAGTTACACTTTTGCGTTCAAGATGCCCTCTTTGGAAACAATCATTTTGGTCACACTGTGGATCTAATGGCCATTGGATCCAAGGTGTTTCTGAAGATTTCCTGAGAAATGTCTGTAAGCCTTTCTGACATCAGTAGAGATTGATTGAGTTCTCATTAACTCTTCACTCAAACTCACACTTTGGCAGGAATCTGTAGCTCTATTAATTTGCTTTAATTGGATTCCAACTTCTCTTAGCAGCGGAACTGAAAGTTAGGTTCCTTCTGAAATGGTGGGGACAGCTTGCTACATTTCCTACATTTTCTGATTGCTTTCTGGAAATCATCCACTTGTCCAGTGCAAACATGACAAGGATCATGACTGCCCACAAAGGAGGTAGTGAGAAAACAAACAGAAAGATAGTGAGGAAGGAGGGAGAAAAAGACAGGTGAGTGTATCTCTGTGATATCCTCTGCCAGCTGCCTGCAGCTGTTGTAGACTCCTGGAGGATGCACTGACATAATGTGGTAAAGGCAGCTGTGGACAAAAACAGTCAGAAAAGGATTTGCCCCTGTTTTATCCTTGTTACTTATTGGAGCTGCTGCTGGAGGTTTCACTAGTGCTGACCTTCATGAAATATGTGGCTGTTTATGGGCATTTACAAAGGTGATGTAAAGCAATATTCTCCTTTGAGGAAATAGGAGAAAAAAGCATTCTTTTTTTTTTCTCCGCAGGATGCCAAGCTGTGGCACCTGAGACACTACTCTATAGTGTACTAGTAAACTGCTAGTAAGACAATCATAAGTAGTGTCATTGTTGTCTCCATTCTTGCAAAATCCTGGCTGCAAAGTATGTTGTGCTTATTATCTTTCAAGAAGCCATATTGAACCTCTTAAATGAGCTATTTACCTTCTGATGAAGCAGCTGGCTCTCCTCTGGTTCTGCTATTCCTATCTGTCCTTTTGACATTCTGATTTCCAGGCAGTGAAGACTAGATAAATATGTTCACATGAAATTCTTCTGTGTTAATTTACAGTAAGTCTTGACTGATGCAGCTGAAGTTGGTGGAGACACTGAAATTGAAAACAGAAGTCAGTCATCTATAATCAAAAGTGACAGAAGGGATGAAGAATCACAAGTATTTACAGCACCACTTTTCTCTCTCTGCCTCTTACATTCCCAGTTTAAGATCACTATTGGTGTATTTTTCCATAAGTCCTTATGTGCCTTATCTACCCAGGGAACACATTTACAATAGTGTTCAGGAGAGCCACTTGTCATGAAGATATGAAGGAATGGAGGATTGGCAGCATCAGCTATATCAGACACCTCCAAACTACACCTGATTTTTCCCTATGTCCCAAAGAACTCAGAGAAACCTCATGGAGTCCTGTGAGGCTTCACATTTTGGTTTTTGAGGATAAGAAGAGGGATTGGAGCACAAGTTACCCCATATTACTTTCTGTAGATCTGTTCCTTACCTATTCCTAAAATCTGGCAAAGAATGCATTTGGTACAAGCTATAGAGGCAGAGGGGGAGCTCTGCATGGGGAAGGTGCCTTTCCTGCTGGGAGACAGCCACTCTGTACTGGGTTAAATCAAGGGAACAGTCTCAGCTGTGGTACTTCACGTTTGTCACACTGTTATTCCCCCACCTTATACTCAGGTATAATGCAAGAAGATGTTATCTGAAATGACCTGCACATGTTCCAGGTTTTAAACCTGTTAGGAAAAAGAGCTTAAATTAATGCATATTTGAGATAGAAACACATTTAAACCAGAAAGACACCCAGAAGGATAATGAAAAACGTTCCCCCCTCCTTTTTTATACCACATCAGATTGACTAATCCTCTGTTATGTGGCTTTACTTTGAAACAGATCATTCTCGTTGCAACACGTTTAATGCTGCCAGCCACCACATGGTTATTTGGCAGCTATTTAAAGCTCAGATCATATTACTCTGTCGCAGTGCTAGGCACCCATGTTCCAACTGGTATACAACTGATCTAAAGAGAAATCAGCTTCAGGTTTTGTTCTCTGAAATTAAATGTGACGGCGTGATCTCTGTGATCCTTTTCCCCCCTCCTTCCCTTTTTTTTTTTTTTTTTTTTTTTTTTTTTTTTTTTTTGTATACATTATTATTTTTTGGAACAGTGTTTTGCTAGCCCCACAGGGGAAATTCAGTTACGTTGTCAGCCTGATATAGTATATTATCAGACACGTTAGCTTTCCTCCCTCTTACATTTGCTTAAGAGCTTATAAACCACAGAAAATAAAAAGTGCTAAATAGAATGAAATGACCTGTCAAGGGTAGATAGAGTATTTGTGAATGACTTAAAAAAATTCCAGCAGCTTCAGCCACTCCAGTCTCACTGACTCTCTGCACTACCTTGAAATTTGTCCTCTTTCTTTTTTCCCTGAAGTAAAGCACTTTGATAGTCATTGATCTTTGATGATTGTGCCTTGAAAAGGACTAATCTTTTCTTTCCATATTCAGTCCAGGGTGAGATTTTGTAGCAGGAGAGGATGCCATTATGAGATTTGAAATAGATTTGAATCTTGCCCTTCATATCATGAGCTTAATCTCGAATTTTACAAAACATTGAACAAAGTAAGAACAAGCTACTCCCAAGAAGAATTAGCCAATAAATACTGTGTAGGGAATGTAGTTATTTTATTAATTGAGAATAGAAGAATTTTCTGTAGGAAATAAAGTGGTTGATCCCATACCCAGATCATTGTCACCTCTGATTTTTGAATTAAATTCAGGAGTTGGGGTGATCAGCTTACATTTAACCTCTCTCAAGAAATCTGGGTTTGTGCTTTCAAAGAAGTCCAGTGAGTATTGATTAGGAAACTGAAGTTTTGTATATAGTCCTTATTTTAGTCCTATTTTCTTAAGTCCTGCCTGTATTGCTCATCATCATCCTCCTCCTCCCCCCAAAAAATTATGACAAAATCTTTTCAGAGTTTAAATCTTTGCCCTGAACTTTATATAAGAAGTTACTAGTCAAAGCAAAATGAACAACATATTCCTGTATGTTCTGGGACTAGTGCTGTTTCTTTGACATGTACATCAAATAATCCGGGTACAAAAGCCTTCCCTGAGGAGCAGGCTTTAGGGAGGGAAGTGTTAAGCCTCCCTTGAAGCACCACATGCTTCTAGGGCCTGGTATGCTGCTGCCATGCACACAACAATCCTGCACATGCCTGGTTCTGGGATGAGCCTGCACTGTTACTGAGCTGCTCCAGGACCCATGCTGGGATCCAGTCATAGGAAGATACAGCTTGAAATGCAGTCTTCCAGAGACTATGTAGCAATGTAGCATGGATAACTAGCTTGGAAAAGTTAGCTTAAGTACTGCATTCTACCAGTTTATGGTTACTATGCTGTAGTGTGCAAGACAAAGAGAGGGTCAAAGAGAGAAGAGGAACAATAACCTGGACTGTGCTCTCTGCCTTCCCCACAGAAACAAGGCCCAGTTTACCAGTACTGTGGTCCCATCGCTGTAGCTCCAAATGCTTGTTTTGTTCCTGGAGTTGTGCAATACACCATTAATTTGTGTGTTTCTCCTGTGTTAGTTGTGCCTAAGGAAATGAGCTTGTTGAGATTCAGAACAGAATGTGGTATGGGTAGGTTATGACTCTTCAGCTGTGTTGATACTGTACTATATACAAGCTGTGCAGAGCTTCATGTTTCCTTGGAAGATGTTTCTGATAGACAACCCTCTATCTACTGAGAATGCAATCCACAAGAGGCACTTGCTTCTAGCCACTCTCAGAAAAGATGTTTCAACCTGATACAAAAACAAAGCCAGCTCCTATCAGTTTAATAGTTCCAGTTCTAACAAAAACCTAATTGTACCTTATTACACAAATATTCCTATAGAAACCTGTCACAAGGCAGTGATGTGCACACTCAAAGACAGGATGGTGACAACTTGTTCTGGTACATATGACTCTCTTTTAAATCTAATCTGTGATTCACCCAGTAAAAATTTGGATAACCTTTCTGCAGTAAGAAACATTACTTGTAATTCAGATGTATGGGAATATTAAGTAATTATATTCCAATTATAAATTGCTATAAAAAACCATTAGTGACGTTTTTTTCTCCGCAGAAAAGAACCGAAACAAATTCTACGCATATTTCAATGGCAGTGAAATACTTTTCAGATTGCCCTTGGTAACCTGTGCCCATATGTCTGCTGCTCCAGTTAAATGAACATATCCCTTGAAGATTGCATCAATCAGCTATGGGCTCTTCTGCACTCAGAATGGGAGGAAATTCATGAACTAGAGAGGCCAGAGTGGAAGCCCCAGTTAGAAGATGGTGCACTATATCTAGGTATCTGAAATTCCTTGATCAGCCCTGTGCTTGCGTTATTTGGTCAGATCCTTGTTCCAGCACAATTAAACTACCTATTCAGTTATTGCCTGTATGTCTAGGTGCAGGAATATCTGTGGATACAAGAATGTCTAAAAACTGCTTAAAAATAAAAAAAGATAGGGCCTTGAGAGAGCAATTTAACAAAAAAGCTTTTGGTCCACAACAGTTTTTCAATGCGCCCGGATTCTACCAGTGAAGAATGCCAGATGTGTGGCTTTAAGTTTGGAAAGAACACTTGTACTACATGAGCTTCTGAACTACTTCAGTGTAAGACAAGTGACTGGCAAAACAAAACTCTCCCTCACAAGACAGGGATGCCCACCAATCGACTTCTCTGCGCTTCACGTTTGTTGAGATTTGTATTTGCTGTTTAGCTGAGAGGGAACATTGGGTGACATTCACGTCACCCCTGTGCAACCTGCTGTAGACAGGATGGAAATTCCCCCTGGCTGAGGGGGTGCTTACCCTCACTTAGCTCGTAAAGGCAGGCTGGAGGAAGATGAAGAATAAATTTTTGGCGAGGGGAAGGGTGGTCAGGGGTGTACTGCTGTGGCGGTGCCTGTCCCGCGCGGAGGTTCCAGCGGAGCCGCGGGGCAGCGGAGCCGAAGCACAGGAGCCCGGGAGAGATGCAGGTGCGGGAGCGGTGCGGGGAGCGGTGCGGGCTGCGGGCGGGGGCTGCGGGCGGGGGCTGTGAACGGGGGCTGTGAACGGGGCTGCAGGGCGTCTGGCGGCCACCGGGGGGCTTCATTACCCCTCGAAAGGAGTTCTGCCGGGAGCCGCTTCCCGAGAAAGCGGTTTGCTAGTGCTAATGAGAGCCCGGCTGTTCTGCTCCCCTGGCGGAGCATTTCCTGTTAGATCAGGTTTTAGCCATTTAATGGTGTCTCAGTCTCCCTGTTTATTTTGAGGGTCTCACGTTTGTCATCCTTCACCGTATAGAGGCTAATACACTTAAGCACGTTTTACCGTTTTCGAGACTCTTGCATAACAGCAACCTAGCTCATTTGTGGGGCAGGACAGCCCCAAATGCTGGACTAAAATGCTTTTTCCAGACTGCCAGGCTCCTGTTCCTGCGGTGATGCTCTGCTTTTTGCTATAAATGGGTGCTTCAATAAATTCTTGCTTAAATAATTAGCTGTGAGAGTAATACATATTAATAACTATAATATATTGAGGGTTTTTTTAAACACTTATATTCATTCATATGGTCTCAAAGTGCTTTTTAAATGAGGTCAGTGCAATTAACCCTATTAAACCACTGCTGCGAAGAATTTCCAGATGTACTCATAACTGATGTTGTCACTGTGCATCAGGTGGGTAAATGGTCCTGTTTCTATCACCTTTAATACAATCTGAGACCAAAACCAAAACAGTAGGAAGCCTCCATATTAGATAAAATTCTTGCTCACAGAATCTGCCACTGCCTTGAAGAGAGGAAGAAAATAGCCTGGAAGAATTTAGGAACTGCCCCACTTGGTTAAAGTGGCTGGGGATCACTGAAGAGCTGAAACAAGGAGAAGCAGCAGTTGGCAAAAACTGGAAGAGAGAGCAGTGAAGTTTCTTGAATAACATGTAGCTCAGAGAGCTGTCACAGTTTTTGAGATAGTCTTCTGCCCTTCCTCAGTGATCTGAAAGAGTGAGGGAGCTAAAGACCTAAAAGGAGGCCTCCAATTTTAGAAATGTCTCTCCTCACCATAATCCCTCCACTTTTATAACATTTTCTACGTATGACATTATACAAACTGCGTAACTGACAAATCCTTCATTTGCATTAGATTTAAGTGGCTTCCCTCCCATCACTCCTCACAGTTAAAAATACATTACAGAAATTACTATCCTGCCTAGGAAAATGTGTGATGACTCTGGTGTCTGTCATTTATTTCTAAAACATTTTGGCACTTTTCCTCCTGAGTTGTCTTTTCCCTTCAGCTTCGAGTGGGGGAAAGGAAAGTGCAGGGTTAGGGCAAGATTTTTCTATTTCCCTGGTTGTTGCCTCCTTGCATTGCATCTCACATGCCAGGCATGAAGGGGTCTAAATGCTGAGCAGGAGCAGTGAAATCCTCAGGAGGAAAGAAGAATAGAAAGCACAGAGAAGCCACAGTTTGGGCTGCCACCAGAATGACCATATTCAATCAAAGGTACTGGCCCAGGATCTTTTCTTCCTACAGTGGCCAATATCTACAGAAGGACTGTCAACAAACAGTGAGTGGAACTTGACCTTTCTTTTCATATGACCTTTCAGCCTCTGCAAGGGGGAAAATTCAACCCAGCTTTCACCTCCTTGCTAAATGGCCTAAATTTGGCCCTCTGCATGCAAACAACCCTCTGATATCCTTCACTTCTTTCTTCCTCAGGCCTCCAGCTGATGCTCCAGTGTCTCATCTCGGCAACTGCTCCTGTGGGGTGTTTCTGAACGTTAATCATGCCACAGACATCCGTTTTCTCTCTGATAAGAGCCTGCCTCAATCTACAAGGGGAATCAATCTGCCTGATTGCCATAGACCCTTCATTTTGCACTGCTCAGCCCCTTGCCAAGCAGAGCAGCGGGGGAGACTCCACTCAGTTGCTCCCAGCAGGTGTCACTATGGAATGGGGAAACGCAATTCCAGGGCTGAGAAAGAAGCCTGGCTGCAGGCAGAGCATCTCTGACACTGCTGCCGAGGTAGCATGCTACTGTGTCCCAGCAACTTTCATAATTAGATCTGAAAGAGATGCGCTGCCCCCCTCTGCTCTCCCTCCCTTTCCCCCTTCCATTGCAGCAACCATAATAGGGGGTCAGGGACTTTTTAAATTTTTTTTTTTAAAGCACTGCTTAGCATTGAATGAAGAGACACACATCTTCATGGATCACTACCCTGTGTAGTAACACAGCACAGTAACGTGTAAAGTTTCCAGAACTGTTGGTAATTACTGATAAGCCCAGTTCAGCTCTCAGTTACATACAAAGCTGGGTAAACAATGGAAGGAAAAAATTAATTAGAGCCCGTGTTTGCTAAAGCTGGTTAGTGATTCCATCTGATCACGTTCCTGCTCCTTTTATTCCCTTCACACAAACATTTGGGTGGTCAGGTTTTTCTGGCACCTAGGTGTGCGGGGGGGAGCATTTGGCTGTGCAAATACTATCTCTCTCCCAGGCATGGGTCCTTCTGTCAAGTGTTTGCCCATGCTCTGCCCTTGTGTTTGTAGCTGGGAAGGTTTTTGTAGGCCTTAGAATGTAGAAGTTAAATGATCACCTTTGGCAAGCAAGAGCAGGAGTCTAAACATCAAGAGCAATGGGGGAAGAGAGGAAGAGGGGAAAAGAAGGAATGGGAGCGGGTGAGAAGGACACTCATCTGGAGACATTTCACATGTATTTTGACCTCAGAGTACCCTTATACAATATGTCTTCTGTGACAGTAAGCACGGCCTATGTGAAGAGGCAGAGGGGAATTCAGCATCTCATAGAAGGCTTCTCTTAGTGGTGCTCTGAACACATTGGTGACACAAATGTTAGGCCTGTCCTCGATTGCCTCATTTGCTGGGAAAACTGGGGTGGACCCAGTTCTTAAGAGTTTTGTCCCAGAAAGTGGTAAGGCTAGATGAATATTATGCAGCAACTCGAACACTACTTGGGCTCTTTGTCCCTCTCTGGTTCCTCATCAGGGTCTAGGAAAACTATCTGTTCCAGGGGATTGAGAGTGTTGGAGGGTGTTGCTGGGACTTTAAAAGCCATGTTCTCCTTCATGACTTGTTGAAACCCCTTGCTATGGTAGGTCTGACTAACATCTAAACTAGCCCAGTTTTGAGAAGGTGATCAGACTACATGATTTCCAAATGTCTCTTCCTGCTAAAATAACTCCACAATTCTGTTAATGTGGGATCACATTTAGTTATCCATGTCCTTAAACAGTGTCCTCATTTCATTCCTGCATGCTGTTTACCAGTTTTAAGCATTGTCAATGCCTGCTTTTCTGCTGTGCCGTTCTCAGAGATCCAGTATGTGACCAGCATGAATGTGATGCCTCCTCAACTGGTTATAAATATTTTGTACATTTTTCTGCTGCATCCTCTGAGGGACTCAGATAATGCTTCAGGTGAGGACCATGACTGGTCAAAGGTAAACAGAGAAAAGATTTGAATGCCCTCAGCATCATCTGCCATGATACACTCCCTGAGTGCTCCCTCAGAGTCAGTGCATCACTGATTTCTTCAGATTCATCTCCAAAGTGTAGCAACCAGGTCGGGAAATTATGGGTATGGCTTGATGTTTTGCTGTCAATGAACACTTTGGTTAGACCTGGCATCTGCTTAGACTCAAGGTGTGTTTCTCCTCTTATGAAGAAATGCTTGGCAGATGGATCCATAAAATCCTACACTTAAGTGCACCCCTTTTATTGCTGTTCATGCCTTGCTGTGCAAAACTCTTTTATGGGGTATCGGGAAAGGCTCAGATCAAAGTAAATGTGATTTACCCATGATACTTTCAGTAAGTAGAGGAGTTCAAAAGATAAGAAATCATCTATGAAGACAACCATGCTTCACATACCCTTTCCTGTACTTTATACAGAGTTGGGACCATAAAAAGAAGGATTCTGGGCAGAAGCCTAATATCAGTCCCTCTCTTTTGCAACTAGCATATTGGACAAAAAGGGCCCCATCTAACTTAACCTGTGGGGGTTTCCACTTGGCCTCCAACCACAGGCATTTATCCCAGTAGTGTGCTTCTAAAACAAACTTTGACTGTGTGGATGTAATTAAATTCTTCCTTCTTCCTATTTGAGTTACTATTAGGAAAAAAAATATCCTCATGTTCTAATTTTTGTTTATTCTGAACACAGTTGTTGGATGTAAGCCATTCTAATTAAACTGCAAACTTCTTTTGTAGAGAACTCAGATGTTGCTGAAATCGATGTCAAGCATTACACAAATCTGTGTTATTTGAACTGATCTTTTAAGTTCCACTGGCATAGAGGAATAGCAAAAACCCACCACCAAACCCCAAAACAAAGCCACCAGATCTATTTACTGTTACACTTCAGCTGTCCCTTGGGTCTCTGTGGAATGTTTAAAATGAGGAGCAGAGCCCGACGCAGGGTGTCATCTGGCAAATGTGGGTGGTACTTGGGTGTCAGATAAAGATTCACTTTAAAATGCAGCAGAGGAGAATAAAGCCTCCTCTTGTACTCAGCACAGCCCCTACAAATCAGAGCTCAAATTTGCCATTATGTACTGAGCAAATGCTTGACAAATTGTTCCTCGTGCATGGGTTACAGAGGTGATGCTACTTTAACACGTGTAGTTGTAGCTGGTGTCCAGCAAAAGACCCTGAGACACTTTACTAGCAGTGCAGTAGATTCTGGGACACCAGCCAGACGATCTGCGTACACTTGCTCATACTCAATTAGCAGGTTCAGGCTGTGTATGTAATCCACACTGACTGCAGTGCCAAGGCACCAGTTGCCCTCAGCAGCTAATAATATAGAACTGCAAAGTACAGTTAATTAAGTAGGTTCAATTTATTTCATAGTCTGTTCCCTACATACAGAATCATTTGTGGTTTTCTGTTTGTGATGTAAGTTGTTGCTCCCCGAGTTGTCCCTTGTGGTTCTGGTCTCAGGTGCTGATTCCTTCTCTCTACACTGAGACTGTGGCCTGTGCCTGGGGTTGTGAAGGCCACAACTAGTACCAA
Source organism: Serilophus lunatus (assembly GCA_013399895.1). NCBI lineage: Eukaryota > Metazoa > Chordata > Aves > Passeriformes > Eurylaimidae > Serilophus > Serilophus lunatus. The sequence continues at coordinate 216,109 of VXBA01002315.1, forward strand.
AAATGTAAAGTCTTCTTTTGAACTAAAATCCTATCTAGTCTTGGGATCTGGACTTGTGGTGGGGTTTTTTTTGCCTGTCTTTGCAACACCTTACCTTCTAAATTAGGATCCCAAAGATCCACAATAGTAGTTCTTTGCTGTTGGAAAACAACACTGCAGTAGACAGGATGAGAAAGGTCATTTTTCTAGGCTAGCATCATGATTTCTGTGAAAGCTTCATGCCAGTCACTCATGGTCATCCCGACCAGTGTTCTTTCAATGTCCTGAAGCAGTACAGAGTAGCCTAATACAGAGATGCCTTGTTGACTTCAGTCGTTCAAAGAGGCAGAGAGCGATGACTTATATGTCCAGAGGATATATAGGAAACACTTTACAAATAGAAAGGTTCTTGTTTAATTAAACTTCCAGTGAGTCCTCTTTCAGAGAGAAACATGTTTTTCAGGCTGTGCATCAGGTTTGAGGACAGATTTGTTACAACTGCATTGTTAGTTATAGGGTGAAGAAGGATGCAGTTTTAAAAGGACACTAAAATCATTAAAGACAAAATCAAAGCAACACAGGAGTTATTTATGAATGATTGAGAGTCATCTGGGAGCTAATGTATACTTTCTTCTCTGTCTCTGCTTGCTACAGTAAGCGTTTGGCAGCATCTGCTATTTGCCTGGGTCAAGGTGAAATATCCATTTGGTTTTGAGGAGGAATCAAACATTTTTACAGTGCATCACATCTTAGTTAAAATGTTATTCTTGGGTTGCAAAGAAACATGTACTACCACACTTTAAATGAGGTGTAAGTCCACTGAAATAAACTCGGACTGGTTTAGGCAGAGACCACAAAACAGTCTTAAATGCTTCTTTTAAAAAGAATGAAATTAAAAAATTAATTAAAAAATCAACAAATAAACCAAATAACAGAAAATCTGGGAAAGATAGTGAAGCATAATAATATATTTGAATGGTCTAGTATTTATATCTACACCAAGAACCACATCTATTCTTCCTTTGCCAACATTGGTGGGCTAGCGAAAATGAAACTCTTCCAACATTCTCTGTCATTTGCTGATTCTCTCATCTGCCTTCCAGTTTTGAATTTAAACAATTAACTCTCCTCTACTATGGACGTTTGTAAGGTTTCTGTTGTGTTTGGTTCCTTGAGTTGGGTTTCTGTTCAAACAGCAGTGGACTGGCCAGATAGGAAAGGTTAAGTGATTAGTCTGTAAGATTGAATAATTGCTTTCAGGAATAAGTCGATGGCCATGAGTCCTATGGGCTGGGGATGCCACTTGCAGTGGTGAGGAAGGCATCTAGATGTTAGGGAGAGCTGATGGACACATAAAGGACACAGCCCTGTGCCACTTATATGCTGCTAGTATAAGAATAATTGCTCAACACACATATCTCAGCACATATGTCAAGGTATTTTTCCATATGTCAGAAAGGCAAAGTGTCTGACCATAACGGTCTATAGTTTGACTTAGAACAAAATACAACAAAGTGAGGTGAGAAAAGAGCAAGAATTAGGAGGGCAGTAATAAGATCACAGAGTAAGTAACTGCCTACATGCACAATTAGACAGTTCCAAGCCATTTTAAAGAGGAGTTCTGTGAATAATTGATTTTTCAGTTCACTGGTCAAACTGAAGAAAAAAAACATTCATTTTGGATTGACCTGAAGCATAAAATTTTATTGGCTTTCTGGGCAAAATGGAAAAAAAAATTAAGAAGAGTGATTTGGGGTTGAAGTCAAAGTTAATGATTCATTTATTGAAATGCTCGTTAAGTGCATTTTGAATTTATAGAAGTTTAGAAATAATAAATTTTGAACAAAAGGTTGAAATATTATGAAAATTTGAAAAAAAATTCTCTCTTTTTTAAAAATAATAGTGCTTTTTTCAGTCAAAATTATTAGCCAAATCAAGCCCAAATCAGAAAAAATTTTCAACTCATCTGTTGGACTGGTGCCTAACAACACTGGTTCCTTCTGTCCTTCCACCTTTCTTTCACAGGCCAGTGCATTTGTTGGAAGATAGGTTGCAAACAACTTCTGAGGGAAATCATGACTTTTTTTCAAATGAAGAATTTCAACTCACTTTTGTTGGATATAAATGGTGTAATTCTGAATCCATTCCTCTATTATGAAGCTAAGATTACAGAGAAAATATTGAAGTCAAGATACTGTTTCATTTTTTATTTTTGAAATTTGTTAGGTTTTTATTCTTAAATAATACATAAATAGTGTGAATAAGGCTTGACAAATGAAGGAAGTTATTCTTATAGAGTCCTTAAAAGCCACTACTGGTAAAATTACCAATCACCAGTCCTGAGAAATAAATCAGAATAAAATAGCCTGTGGTGTCAGAGTATTCAGATAAACATGATAGGTTTTCCCTATAGTTCCTAAGTCACCATTCCTGTGGCACACTGGTGGTTACCCTAGGTGCAGAAGGAAAACTGGTGGTCCTGTATGGAGCCGAAGATTGGTGATATCATTGTCTGGTCATGCTGACTGTCCAGATGTTGGGGCCCAAGGCTGGATCTTCCTTTTCTTTCCCTAAGAAAAAGCTGGTGTGCCTCCTGTGGGTTGTCCTTTCAAACTTTCTCTTCCTCCTGCAACAGTTCAAAGATCAAAGAGGAAGCAGAGGCTATTTCCCAGGATCCTGAAAGACACCCATTTCACAGATGATGCAGGAGATGCCTGGCAAAGGATCAGAATTTAAAGATAATTTTTTTAGTAGCCAGTTTCTTCCAGTCCCTTAAGATTCAGTATCTTGAAAGTATTTTCTCTCTTACAAATACCATCTACTCTTTATTGGTCCTATCTCTTAAGTGAGCTTTATTTCTGCACATTCTACTTTAGATGCACTTAAAAGTTACTAAATGAGTCACTTCTTCTTACATTAGCTGGGTAACTTTGAGCAAGGAAAGGAAATAACTTGTTTAATATGACCACTCTTCCCACATCCACCTCTCAGAATCACTGACCTGTGTATTTGGTGCACAGGACCTCTGTTTGGGTCAGGCAGGTGAGATCTTTGCTCACAGGGGACTGTACCAACCTTTCCAAATGTGGAGTCAGCTGAAGAGCATGGGCAGTTATTTATGGCTCTAAAGCCTAAACAGCTATTCAAAATGGAGACACCTTGATCTAGTTAGGTTACAGAAAATAATGGGCACTATACATGTGCTTTGATATATGTGCTTTGCTTTTGATTTGTCTGAAAGCCTCTAACTCTCTGTCTTTCTTCTCCCTACTGTCATTTTCCTTTTTTCTCTTCCCATTCCCATTCCAAACCTGACTTAAAGAGTTTATGAAGGAGAACCAGGCCCCACCACAGCCATTGATCTTAAAGGGGATCAGGTTTCTGCCCATATCTCTCTGTCCTTTGGGTGTTGCTGAAGCAATCAGACTAGTAATTTATTTTATATTAAAAGTTTATTGGGGACAACCAGCCTTGTTTTTTTTTTTTTTATGTAATTCTCTATTTTCCCCTCCAGAAAAAAAATACACCAAGATGTATTCATAGAACAATTAATAATGATAAAAATTACATCCTCGTGTCATTAATGACCACATTTGGATATTCCTATTCAAGCAATAGATCACTTTATCATTACTTCTGTGGCTCTCTGTGCAAAAGGGGGAAAAAAAAAAAAAAAGCTCCTCATGGTGTATAAAGAAATTGAAACCTGTTTATTTATGACTGGATAAGAATGAGCTGCCTCATTAATGTGGTATAAAATGGGTATAATTCAGCATTCCATACAATCCTCCATGACGTGTTGACAGGTGCTGTCATGCACTATCACTTTTAGGTTATTGCACTCTAATAGACTACAATTATAGCTCATTTAATATGATATGACAGTGGAGAAGCACGTGCAAGGTTACAAGCAGTTACACTTAGAAAATAAGCTGGTGGCAATGTGTACAGCTACAGGTAAATACTGCAGGAGGAAAATACGCTTCCCACTCTCACAGAGACCAATTCTCTGCAGCTGCAGGTCTTGCACACACAGTTCTTGCAATGAAACGTTTGTGTCTCGCATTTTCTCTTATTTTCCCCGCAAATATCAATATTACTGCTTTCAGTTGTGTCTCCTAATGTTGCTCCAACAGTTGAAACCACAGCAGGGGGTGGAGTAGGCTGGAAGAAAAGCCGAAGCTGTAAGTAGCGCAAGATTTATAGCAGTTGGCAGCCCAATATCTCATCTCATACAAACAACTCGGTTTCCTTTTGGTGGCCTGCTGTGCCACTAACAAGGCGGGCTACAAAGTTCACCCACTGGGTGATGGAGAAAGGCAGCACGAAGCACACACGAGCATTGTTTTTGTATGGTAGGAGAGTGGTAGAAAAGTTGGACCCCATCCGTTGATTTCATTCATTAAAGGGGAAAACTGCAGAACTGATGCTGGATAGAAGTATTTTTCACTGTTTAAAAACAAAAGTCCCCTCAAGGAGGTTAAAAATTTCTCAACATTTGCAACCTGAGCATTCCAGGGTTTTGCCAGGGCAAGTTTCATACTGCAGCCCTGTAGGTGGTATTATAAGCCAAAAAGACGCCAGCTAGTCTGTATTTTTGTCTAAGTCATATGCTGACTTTGCTATTTTATTGCTTAAAATGTATTTCAGATATTGTGTTTTAAATGCTGGGGTAATAGCTGTTCTTGCACACTAAGCAAATGTAAGATACACTCCTTCTGGGAATGGCCACACACTTAAATTCAAGGGTTTAAGTATAAAAACCTAGACGATGACTTTGTGCAATATTTTCACAAAATCAGCTTTCTGGCCCATGCAGTCATGGTGCTTTGACAGATGGGTCATGCCATATGGGTCAGGATGCTGTCTCCGTTTCATGCATCTGCGGAGCCAGAGTAACACTCCTCAACCAGTTTGTAATGAAACATCTCCTTTGCATTACAAAGAATGTGCTTCTTTACTGAAACACTTTCCCCATCAGTAGCAATCATACGCTTGGCATATCTCTTGGAAGAGCACACATGCAGCCTCCTCTACTCCTCTTCGGCAGCATGGAAGGCTCTGCGTCGTGAGCTGTTGCCTTCCTCCCTCTCTTCCTGTGCAGCCTCATGTCTCTTTCATAATTTAATTTTTCCTGACATTCCTTAGACATTTCCAAACTTCTAGCTCTCATCATGTCCTCTGTTGGCCTGCTTTGTCTACTGATACAGGCTCAGTAGAGGAAGGGAGGTGACTCTCAGGTCAGGTTGATGACTGTGCTACTGCTTCTCCACCAGTGGGAAATGATCTTCACCCAGCCCTGTGTGCCTGACAAAGCAGGCTTTTCTGACCGCAGTTACTTTTCAGGGGGGATGCCTATGCACACTTCAGCCTGATATTCCCAACTGGTTGCTATGTCCTGTGGATTTGCCCAAAGGATGCATACTGAAGCCGTTGTCTCATACAAACCCTGTTAAACTAACTGTTCCCTCTGGTTCTTAAGGAGATTGCAGTCCTAAAGAAAACAACACAGATAAGTTCCACTAATGAAAATGTTAGCATGTTATTTTTCATCTTTCATGCTATTTTTTACCTCCATCCCAAGGGAAGAATCGAATTATTTCAGTATACTGGGGTGCTGGAGAAAAAATATGATAAGTACTGATATAATCATGCAACATTTGCTACTAATATTGTTGCTAATTTGATGTAGGACTCTGAAAACCTCGTTACTCTTTGAGGAATAACCATCTCTAAAGAGCAGTGACACTTGAGATCCTAGTTCCTTCGTTCCTTCTGACAATATCCCATTTCATATCACTGTTGTTTTCAAATTCTCCTATAATAAAGTAGAAATTGTGAATATCAAGATCATAATTAGATAAACAGGACTAAGTAAACCACATTTTTAGTAGCTCTTTTGCATTTGAAAGTGGATTAAATCAAATAATATCTAAATATTTAGACTATAATTATTAGTATGGAATGCTTTTAAAAAAAAGTTGATCTCCTGTCATAGTTATCAGCTCTTTTCTTAATTGTTGTGACCAGTCTCAAATCTGGTACCTTTTTATTAGTTGTAGAAGTACTAAAATTTCAAAGCTTGCTTTAGTATACTAGTAATGTCATATAGTTAAGGTCTACTAGAAAAGTGTGAGTGCTAACATTGTCCTGACAAAGTAAACTCTACAGGCTAAAAGATAAAAACAGTAGCATCTACCTATATGCACCAAGCAATGCTGATTGATTAAAAAAAAAAATCCCCAAACAGAAAGGAAACAGTCTGGGACTAAAGAGGCACAAAGCAGAAACCTTCACTCCTGACTTTTCTATTGGTTCCTGTTTGGCATGAAAAGTCATCACTGTAGATTGGAGGACAGTTGGACCCAAAGCTTCTGCCTCTGATCAGTGTTTGGTTGGCAGAAACTGTGTTCTTCTTGGTTTTGATTGTCATATTTTTTTTGTCCACACCTAAATAATTTTTGTTACTGAGTGGGAAAGTTATCAAGGGGATTAAGGGTTAGTGCTGCTTGAAATAAAAATCCAAATGAATTTCTACAGTGATCTTCTGGGGTCTCCTGAGGGATACCACAGATGGCATGTGATCCTCCTGCTTTGGATGGTACCCGGCTGGCATTTGTGAATGGGTCTGATGAGTGACGGGGGCAGCACCAGGAAGGCATTGGACACAGAGGTTTTCTTTTCCTGCAAACTGGTTATAAAACAGCACCAGCAGCTAAGTAAAATTTCCCTGTTACAAACTTTGGTGTTTTTGTCATGTCTTTTAATACTTCATGCTTATAATAAGCACACTTTTTCCTCCTTTTCATCCTTACTTCCATAGTCCTGGGAAAGCAATTCATTTAGTGCCCTTTGCCGTATAAAGAATCTTAAGCTGTGGCTGTGTAGTTTTAGTTAAGTTTTCAGGAGTGCAACGTGTTTCACTCTGCTACTATAGAGTGATTTCTAACACATTTCATAAATTTCATTATGAAAGAAAGGGTCAAGCAGAGAATTAAGTCTTGTTTAGTGTCTGTCTTCATGAACTGCTCACAATGGGTAATACCATAACCTCTACTGGTAAAATGGAGCATTATCAAAGGCAGGCATTTGCAAATCAACAGGGAAGTAGAGACCTGGAAAGCTCTTTTTTTGGTGTTAGGTTTAACTAAGGATGGTCAGCTCTTTGCATATATCTCTGTATTTTAGGCTCTGTACTGGCTTTGGCTTGACTAAAACTATGCCGAAGTGTTGAGCATTATCTTTTCCTAAGAGTTGTGACCTTTATTTTTTGTATGAATCAAATATCTAGACCTATGTATGTGTGAAAAAGAGAAAATCCAGTACATTAGTGGAGGTCTTTTTGACTCCATACAGATTTTTTCTGTTTTGTCCTTATATAAGGAATACTTAATTGGGAATAAAGTGATAAATAGAGCCCCTGCATTTTTCAGAAAGAGTTAAGATTATTGAACAATTTTGAAATCAGATTCCCTGTGAAATGATTTTATCAATTTTCCTTGCCATGCACACACAACAAACTGGGAGTCTCATTAGAATTTATCCAGTTAGATCCATTTTACCTTTCTCTTTTTCTGTCTCTTCATTTTTTCCATTTATCTTTATTTCTTTCTCCTCTTACTTTTCTTTTTTTTCCCCCTTCCCTTTCCTCTTCCTCTTCTCTTTCCCAGCCTTCTCCAGCCTCTTTCTCTTCCTCTTCCTCTTCCTCTTCCTCTTCCTCTTCCTCTTCCTCGTCCTCGTCCTCTTCCTCTTCCTCTTCCTCTTCCTCTTCCTCTTCCTCTTCCTCTTCCTCTTTCCTCTCCTCTCCTCTCCTCTCCTCTCCTCTCCTCTCCTCTCCCTTCTGTCTCTTCTTCCCCCACTGTGTCTCTGTCCTTCACCTATTTTCAAGATAAATCCTATCCTTGCAAATTCATAACTGACAGGGCTGACAACTAGAATATTTACTGGAAAAACAAGAACAGCCAGGAAGGCTTCATGATTCTTTTTCTCATATGTATTTCTTTATAGGGTGTGTTCTGCAGTATTTGGTACATGTGTCAGTGGAGATGAAAAGATACTTTACAGGGAAACAAATCTATTTCCAATGTCATTGCTATAGCACAAAATGTAATACTATGAATGACAGTCACTCATTTTTCCATAAATGGGACTCCTCTATAAGCAAAATTCTGAAGTGATTTTTATTTTAATGTCACCCTTGGAGGCTCTGCAATATCATTCTCATTTTCGTCAGAATAATTATATTTAATTTTGGTGTTTGGTCTATCAGAGGTCTACAAATTTGTTGCATCAGTTAACACTACTCATTTGTCAAAACTAGGCAAGAATCGATCACTTCCCTGTTTCCTTTCTATACTCTGTGGACATTCTTTAATGGTTAAAATGTTATCAGTAGGAGAGGAAAAGACAAAACATCTTTTATGAGTCTTTCCCAGTGAACACAACAGTGTTTGCTTGTTGTGAAAGGCCAGTTGAACCCTGTATTGCATGAAGACCTGAATACCTTCCAGTTACAAAAGAACAGTTTCCTTTAGTGAGAGCACTGTAGTCTTCAAAGTCTGAAGTGCATGTATGTAGAAAGCTAGATGTAGGGATTTTTATTTAGCAGCATGCAATGTAGTATTTCAAAATGGAATCAGTGAAGTCAAATCAACCTTCCAAGTCCATTTCAAGCTTTCTTTTTTATTATTTTTTTTTCTCTTTGGACATAAAACACTTCAAATAAAAGTTCTATTAATAAAGCTCTAACCACAGATTAAATATTTCTGCTGACATTATTTGACTGATAATATCAATTTCAAAGTTCAAATTTTAATAAGGTATTACAAAGCATAGGAAGAAACAAGCTAATCAAGCCAAGTTTCATATTTCCGCTCTTTGTATAAAATGATAAGTGAATTTAAAGCTATGCTTTGTCTCTTTAATATCTGCTAAATATGGATGAATTACTGAATATATATTTATTCTTAGCCTCATTTGAAGGCAAATATTTACAAGGCTTTTCTCTTGTAATCTGATTTTAATATCTCAACTGAAAATGAATCATAACATGTGGCTTCAAATACCCTGTAGTTAAAGAGGCCAAAAATTAATTAGCTGATTCTGGAAAGGGTTTCTTGGAACTGACCTTGAAAGAAAAAAAAAAAAAAGTGGTTCTGTTTATCAGATCGTTGTACATTGTTGTTTCTTGTGCAAAGAATTTCAGGGGTAAATAACAGAGAGTAGCAATAACTTGTGTCTGATCCTTGGTGCTGATGTACTTGTACATCCTTAGGTTTTCTGTGGCTCTTCTAGTAGGGTTTCAAAAGCCAAGTATCTTCTTTCTTTTTGGCATGGAAATTGTTCAGACAGGCATCAGTATGTGAAGTGGGTTATTGACTGTTATGCAAGCAATGGGAAGAAACTCCCTTTAATCCCTTGTCCAGATTAAAATGCAGTGAGTGCGGAAATATTCACAGGTCCTTTTTTTCCTACATCTTATAAATATACTCAGGAAGCCATCTGGAAACAGAAATATTCCCTAAGTACCACTGACCTGAAACGCAAGTGTCTTTGTGAAGTCAGATTCTCTCCTTCCTTTGAAAGACAATCTTGCTGATGCTAACTGCTAAAAATAAGGATGCAAAATCTTTTCCAGCATCTGGAGTTTGCTGTGCTTTAATCTGTTCATTTCCTTGTGTATTGTTATATAGGTATTTCTGTGCACACTCTGATTAATGCACAAATTTATATTTTACTCAGTAGGATTAGGGTCAAGTGGGCCTGATTCTCCACTTCCTTGCAATTTGCATCATTAGCTGTAAGTGTAGGTATAGCTCTTTTAAGAACTGTTATTTTATGAGGAGCTTTATGGAATTGAATTAACTCTTGCTTTGCAACTTTACAAATAGAATCCATCTATTGTAAGGTGCAAACAAGTGTTTCCTCTGCCTTTTTTTTTTTTTTGACATGCTTTTCCAGAAACCTGAACTGTGGGCTGTCTTCTTGTTGAAGCAATGGTTTCAAAAGCTATTGTGTGGTCTAGGACTTCCGTGGGGCAAAACCATACTTGTAAATGTTTAAAGGTATGTCTGGGGGTCTTAGGTAGGTACTTAAAACTTCTAATGGATAGCCATAAAGGTATGAATAAGTTGTTTAACAGCCCTTGCACAAACCATCTCAGAAACCTTTTCTTCAGTTCCTGTCATCAGCAATTTACAGTATATTTGGGGAGGTCTCTAAATTAGAGGATATGTTGGCTGTCTTTGCATTTTGTTGTGTTTGTTTCTTCTGGATACGGGTTAATTCAACTTTGTAGTAAATCACAAATTTGCTTTGTTTGTGTCCATTCTTCTCCCTACCTATGAAACTGGATATAGTATTTGTGTTCTTCTTGGTCGCTATAGCCATGCTATCTCAATATAGTTGATGAACACTGCAATAGAAGGTGCCCTCATATAATCCTGTATTAGATCTTAAATATGCATAATCTGCATATTTATGATATTCCAACTCACATATTAGGTTGGCAGTAATCATCCTTAGAAGAGTCAAACATTAAGAAATGTTTGACAGAATTTCTCCAGAAGCAATGAGCCTTGGTTTTCCATGAGAAAGATCCTCGTGATCATTCTGACTGTGGCAGGAATCTGGTACCAGAGTACTGATTCAGCTATAATTTCATAAATGTGAACCAGGTGAGTACGCCTTTCAGGATTTCAGTTTCTCAGTGAAAGAAAACCAGGACAAGGTTTATGTATTTAGCCAAACAGGAATATAGCTTCAGCTCCAGGGCTTGGTTTTTCTCAGCAACTTAACATCTGCTTTGGTCTTGATAACATTAATTACTTTCAAAAAAAGCTGGTGAAATTTTCTCAATATTAAAGCATGGGAATTATAGATGTAAATACATACTGTGTGGCATTTTATCTTTCCACAGAGGTGTGCACATGCAAGCGTGTGTGTTGTGTGCCTCATAAAGCCCTAAATGCCCCATCTGTGGACTGGAAAGAGGGTGTGCCAAGAGTGCAACGATGCTGTTGAAGCTGAGGTGATGTGCACACTCCTGGTATCTGTCCCAGTGTGTCATTCATCGTTTATAGTTTCTTATTATAAAAACCTCGGTTTGTTCATCAGTAGCCTCTCTTAAAAGACTTAAAAGTTTAGGTGTACTTGAAGGACTTTGACATTTTGGTGTAGTCCAGTGTTGGAGGGTTATTCCCTGAATTAATACATTTAACTTAAATTTTTCTGGCAATAATGGGAACATCAAAAATTCGACTGATTGAAGGTTTTGTATTTTGAGAAACATGAGGGATTGTAACCCTATACTTAGCACTTTGGATCAAGTTGCATCTAACAGAAGTATTTGCATTTTTATATTAATGAATGTGTTCACTTTAAATAGTTATTCCTCTTACTACAAGGGTAGATTTGTCTTGGTATATAATTGGTAACTTTTCATCTTCTCTTAAAACAGTTTCTGGAAGAGCAAAATACATTTTTCTGAAGAATGATGCTGAAGTATAGTTTTTTTATTCAATCTCGTATGATTAGTTAAATGTACTTTTGCTTCTTAAAAGTTATTGTATACAATGCCATTTCTTGAATTTTTTCAGTATGAGGTGATCTGACAGCCCCAGGAAGGACAGAATAACCTGATCAAACAGCAACTGTTACAGGGTAGTAGGATTTTGCAGAGTGCTACCTATCCTATCCTGAACTGAGGATATATGGATATTAAAAAAAAAAATTATTTGTGGCTTGCTTTTTTTTTTTATTGGTAAAAATGTCAGGCATTGCTAGAGAAGTCTGGATTCCTAAATTTTCAAAAGCAAAAACTACAAAAGCAATGAATGTAGCATTTTGAGTGACTCTTTCTGTATACCTACTATCTGTGGTTTAGATTTGGTCTCCTCATTACAGTAGCCACATCCTTCCCTTCTCATAATAGCTGTTTTTCTCACTTCCAGAACATAATTGCTTATTTCCTCCCTCTTCATTATTATTTGTAGTAGACTTAGAGACATCCCTTCTTCACCATATAACTAGATGAGCTGTCCTAGGATTGCAACAAATAAGCATGTGCTATGTGCAGAGCTTATTTTGATCCTTATGTTTTTCTAGTGTTTGCTGCTGTATAGTCCCTTTTTTCATAACGCCCACCTCCTGCCTACTACCATTACCATCATAATATAAAAACCCTAAATCAAACAAAAATGAGAAGAAAGTATATTCATTGCAATGCTTTGAAAATGAAGTTTAGAATCTAAGGATGTAGCCACTAGATGGTAAAGATGTTTTGACAAATGTAGCTCAAGAAAGCTGGCTAAATGCACTACTAAATTAGCAGATCAACCCAAAGAATTTGCACAAACTCTGCTGGTTTATGGTTTCTTGACTTCTCCAAGTCATCAGATATTAGTCAGTTATGCTACAGAGTTTACAGCATAGCATATACACTTCATAGCCTGTTATAGTCATAATCCATGTTTTAATGCTTTATGTCAGGCATCCCTGCTGTCCTCTAACCATTCTTTAATAATAAGACAAAAGTGATATTTTAGGGTAACAGTTAATAAATAACGTGACTTATCCAATCACACCTTTCACTAAAATATTATTATCTTTTGACAGGTTCATTACTGTAGAGACATCAGGGACTGATGAAACATTGTCTAATTCTACCACTAGTACATTTTCTGTAGTTGTCTTTCTTTTAATTTAATTCTCCTACTCTGAAAGCATACTGTCCATTGCAATTATTGAATGAACATTTAATCTAGCATAACTAAGGCATTTTAATCTTTTCTTATGGAAAAACGATTAAATGGTCATAATATTGCTCTGATGTACACTCATCTACTCCTGACTTTGAGAATCAAAGTTTTCTCCTTTCTGATAACCAAATCTCAAGTAAGATTTTAGCTTTAGTGGGTAATGTTGGCTGCCTGAACAAGAAGACAACTGTTATTTATTTCGTGATATTAAAGAGTCAGAAAAACAATTTGTGGTTATCAGTCACTTTTTATAGGATTGTTCCTGGAGAAATTCTGTATATGTTACTACCTTTTGCTGGGTAACATTTTTTAAAAAATACTATTTCTTAAATTGAAGGTGTTTGAATTATACAACCCCAAAAAATAACAGATTGAAACAAAACAAAAAGAAAAAGAAGTATGCCAAAAAGGCTTCCTGCATACTGATGTGATCACACGCCAACAAATCCCTTTCTTGCAGTCTGAGTGTCCTTTTTGTCTGACATTACATGTAATAAATTTAGTGGGAAGTGGATTTCAAATACAGAAACATACATGAGGAAAATAAAATACTTTTCAAGTTTGCCTGTAGAATTTGTCTAGAAGCACAGTCCATTCCTGTCAGAAAGGCAATTGAATAAGTAATCTGAATTAACCATACCAGAACAAAACAACAGCTCCAATTCCCCTTTTTTTATTGTGATATGACTGCTATCTATCCAGGACAGTAGTTTGTATTGACATCATTGAAAAGAGCACTAAGTTCACTGCTCTTGCAAAACATGCTGTAATCTGTAAATTCCCCTGGAGAGAGTGTATCAGATATTCACAGAACTCTACTTCCAATAAATCCACATACTTTTAAAAGAGATTTTAATAATGGGCAGAACTGTGAAAAAGAAAGTTAAATTTACCAGAGCAATTTGCTGCTCTCATTCCAGTCTCCCAAAGATCTGTTTTTTAATTGCTCATTATTTTGTTCTTAAATAACTAAATCTGTATACTTTATAACAAACAGTGATATATAGTTCTTAACTTTCTACCCACATAATAAACAAAAACTTAGGTAAGAAGTGACTGTCTTTGCACAGAATGATAAGTCATGCTTCTAAATTCAAGGAGAAAGTGCTGGTACATTTGTAGACCTTACAACAAGCTTTAGCATGTACTAAAAGTATGAGTTGACCAGGTTAATATTCAGGTTGTCACCCTTCAATAACTGCATCCCAAGAAAGAGTGAAACATGTCTTAGTCCACCCTTTAAGTTGAAGGTAAATATTCATGGGCATCTTCTTTCATGCTGGCAATGTGAAATCTGGAAAACTTCTATTCTTCTACTTCTGTACTAGCAATGAATGGAAAAGACTACTTCTGTTCAGTTGTGAACCTGCTAAGTCATTAGGAGTTTCCAAGTTCAATTCAGACTTAGATGTTTGTTCCTTTCTTTGCTTTGATCTTCTCTCAGTAGCATGCAGGCACTGTAACATTTAAGTCATGTCAGAGAGGATGGACACTTTGCAGCCTTGAACATTTTCTATGGTATTAGTTCACATTTTTGATCTTTTAATGATAAGGATGGATGACCTCTAAAAATAGCAGGGAAAACACGCATTTGCTTTGCATTAATTGATTTCTTGAACCCTAAAATTATTATGAAATAAGCAATAATTAGCCTTATCTTTGCTCCTACTAATACAGAAAGTGCATCTGATTTTAGATCCATGTTGCATGTTAAAAGAGAATGAGGTCTCTCTTTACGAGTTATCTAAGGACACATGAGGAATGGGAAGACTTTTTTTTAAAAAAAGAACAGGCCCTCTCTGCCCCTTTAGCTGTGTCAAGCTCAACATCCCAGATTCTTATTTCCTAACATGGAATAACCACGTCTTTGAGTAGATAACTGGAAAAACTGGTTGCAGTGTTGGATCATGTAGCTGGAGAACATGCTTCCTAGCCATGAGCACTGGAGAGCAGGATTTCTTGCCACGTTCTGACCCAAAATATGGCAGAGAATTAGTATCTCTGCCTTGCTATGTGGTGGGTAAAATTTCTTCCTTTTTTTTCCCCATCTTCGCTCTTCAGTTAATCAGTGATCTTGATTTCTTTTCATGCGTGTGATCAAAGGAAAGATGATGAATCTCTTCTATTTTCATATTGTAATGAAGGATGGATATTGGTGGGAAAATGCTAAAAGAAGGTTGTCACTCATGTGCGTAGCTCTCCACCAGTTTTTCCCTCCAGTTAGAAAGCCATTTCAAAGAGAAGATGTTCTGACTGGTTCTGTCATTCTCTACAAAGCTAACCAAAGATTTGACGCATTTGCATTTTATTCCCAACTCATGAGTGCGCTGTTGAAGCAAATCTGTCTCTGACTCTTCTTACCAGTTTGGTTCACATCATAGGGTAGTATAAGGGTCTGTGAAATTGATCCATTTGGTTGAAACTAAACTGGAACACACAGTCAAGGAATGCACCTGGTGCATTATATGTGGTAATGGGTCTGAAATCACAGGCCCAGTTTAATGCTCCCTCGTGACCATATGGTTCGTGACTCAAATCCAAAATAAGGGCAGCAATTTGCTGAAGTCATAGCTTGCTTAATGACAAAATAGAGACTTTGTATTTTCTCTCTTTGCCACAAGTGGAGGAACAGTCCTTACCAAAGATCCTTTTCTTTTGTATTCTTTGTTTTGAAAGTCTCCATTTATTTGCTTATTTTATTTGCTTCTTCCTGTTTTCTTTTCCACATCTGATTTGAAAATTATGATCTTATACAAAACTTACTTCTGTCTACCTTCCCTCTCTAACTTTCATATTTCCCTAAGTAACTTCCTGCACTAAAACAAAACTTATTGGCTTCCCTTCTAATCCAAAGGCATGCATCATTAGACATGACTTTAACAAGTTTTCTATTGAAATAGCATTTGTTTGCTAAATATGCTGATTCATGCAAACTCAAACATTTCAAAAACCTGGTAAATTATAAGTCTATTCTGACCTTTTTTGTATTAAAAATATCCTTATTTCCAGCACAAAATAACTGATTGCTTAGTAAACTAGAGTAATTTACTAAAAACTTTGGTGAAAGTCTGAAATGTAAAGGAAATATTTTAACTGCTTTAATACAATTTTTCCTGCTGAGTCTCAATGTGGGAAAAAACTCAAAAAGCTGACATTTGTCCCAGCTTGAGGATATAAAAAATAGAAATCTAGAAATATTTTGTTTAGCAGTAAAGCCATATGGTTAAGAGGAGCAAAATGCACATATGGCAACAAGATCATCTCCTGTAATTCAACCCATTAGTGCAAGAAATTTGTTCAGACAGGTATAAAGTTTGATTCTCATTTATGTTGCTGCCACCCCATTCTTATCTGGCTATAAAAAAATGTCCTAAAATGCTAATGGCAAATATAGCATATGCTCCCGATAAAAGGTGTCAAAATCTTCTCGCTTCCTTACACCAAATTAGTGTGTGTGTATGTAACATATGTATATTTGGGGAAAAGCTGAGTCTTTTTTTTGTTTTGTTTTGTTTGTTTTTTTTTTAATTGTTATTTTCCTTGGTCTGAAATTAAACAACTGTAGAAAAGCAACAGGATGATTGAAATATATTTACACTGACAGAGAATTAAAATCAATATATTCTCTAACTTGGGCATAATCCCTTCTTCCTACAGGGAAATCCCTGTTTTGAAAATTTCTTTTTATGCAAAGGCTTGATTCCACTGCCTGTGGAGAGACTTCTGTATGATGAAGCATAAATACAACACAGATTCATATATTTAGTTTTGAAGGGGTTTTTGGTAAGGGTGCTCGTTGGTTAGTAAACCAAATAAAAATTATGTATTTATTTTATAAATCTAAGTTCTACTGCTGGCTTTGAGAATATTTCAGTATCTTCATCATTTGTATACATGTTTTCCTAGTTTCCTGGAATATTACTGACAATTTACTACAAGAAGGCTGAAAGTCTTGCTAAACTGTTAGGTTGTAGAATACTGTGGTTAGGGAAGCTGTGTGGCAGAAGAAATATGAGAGACCATCCTTTTGGTCTGATGGGGGGTCTCTGGTAAGTTCCTCCAACTTTCTGTGCTTCAGATACTACGATACTGCCTGTTTCTCTGAAACACTTGAAAAACTGAATAGTATTAGTGGAGAACTTTAAGTAGACCTGGTATGAAGTTATGGTCATTGCAGATGGCAATAACAGTATTTTTTCCCAAAGGGTATCCTCAAAGAAAGTTGTACTGCACACAGTGGGAAATACTTATCTCCAAGGAAACTCCAAGGGACTGGGGCTTCTACATACTCTATCTCTGAGTTTCAACAAATCCCTGTATTCCAGCTTCCACACAGGAAGATGAAATTGAACTTCTGCTGTTAGAAGTGTAATACTAGCGTGTATTAGCTAACTTTACTGCAGAAAAAGCAAATGGGAGAAGACAGAGTACTTGACAAAGTCAGACAGGGAGAGCACAATCAGTACACAATGCTAACAACCCCCACCCCGTTCTGCCTCAGTGGCAACTGAACTGATGGTTAGTTACAGTGACTGTGATTTTTGTGCATTTAGATTCAAAGACTAACTCTTCTGACATTATATTCTCTATAATAAACTTCCTGGCCACTGCAAAAATTAAAGGCTGAGCTGAATAATAATAAGACTTCATAAGATCTTTCTGAGAAAATTCTCTATATGACATATCTAACATTTTATTAAAAAAGTAGCTCTGAAAATCACAACAAAAATGTTTAAATGCATTGCCAAATTGTTTCACAGATATAGCTCATTTCCTTTTGTGTGTTATTTATTTTCATGTTCAACAGCTTACTATCATTCAGTCTTTGCCCTCAGGTTTGTTTGACTAACACGGATTAAGAAGACTATCCCTAGGAGTAGATTTTACTGTCAAAATCATCAGGATCGGTGTAAATCCATTGCATATGTTTTAGGGGACAAATTAACAATACTATCTAAGTCTTTGATAATGCAATAGCTAGCAGGTATGCATAAAGAAAACCCCAAGCAGTGATACTATTCAGTGTCAGAAAATTGTTGTTTTAACATAAGAAAATTATACCAAAGTTTGGCTGATTTTAAATGGCAAAGTCCCCTGAACAGCTGAAGAGTAGGTGAAATGTTTCACAGGATTTTTTTGGGCAAGAGACTAGATTGACAAAACACATATATTTCCTGCTACTAACGGGGAGAGATGATCTATATTACTTCTACTTTACATATGTATCTACCTCTAGTTCTGCCCTAATGCAGCTTTTGGGTTGACCTGTGCTTTATAATATAAGAAGGTTGTCTGCAAAAATACTTGTGGAAAGACTCCCCACCAAAATGTTTTTAAATATGTCCACTACATGAAGCCAAGCAAGCAAGAGAAAATTGACAGGAAAAGTCAATATTGTGATTTTTTTGTAAACAAATCCTCTTCTGATTAAGAATGTCAAGAAATATTGCCATTGGTCCTATGATAAATCACTCTGTAGACATTTATATAACACAGGTCCCTGACTCCTGCTTTAGCCTCTGGACCATGCCACTTCAATGTCGTTCTGCTTTCTCCTGGTGTTTTCAGAGTGCATCAACTGTGTTTTGGCTTGCTTCCCAGGCAATGTTGTTCCAGAGCAGAGATTTTGACCCTCACTAGAGACACAGGCATATGAAATAAAAATAAAAATTAAAAAGAGGTAGCAAATAAAACTCTAGAGATGCAGGCATGATAAGAAAATCATAGGTGATTTGAATGATAGACCTTACCATTAATGTGACCTCTAAACTTTGGTCAGACTTGCAAACCTCCAAATTTGGATTTGCTTTTCATAGCCTGTGCTTACTCTTGGGTTGTCTTGGCTTTGAATATCAAATATTTTTGAAGACAAAAATCTTTTCCAGCTTCCCAGGAAAGGTTGCTTTGATTAGTGGTAATGGCCCCTATAGTAGAGGATTAGAGGTTCTGTGATGGGTCTTCTGAGTCTAGCCTAGCTACATCTAATTTAACTACAAGTGCCCGTTTTCAAATTGGAAAGACGTTATGTCAGACCCTTGAGAAGCTCTTAGTTCAAGCTGTAATGTGTTTGCATTTACATGCTTGGAAGCTTAAGACAGTCTGGGACTTATGTGGAAGTTCAATGCCTTCCACCTTATGGTCTAAATTATATGAAAAAGCAACAGAAAGAAACTCAGT
Source organism: Serilophus lunatus (assembly GCA_013399895.1). NCBI lineage: Eukaryota > Metazoa > Chordata > Aves > Passeriformes > Eurylaimidae > Serilophus > Serilophus lunatus. The sequence continues at coordinate 235,023 of VXBA01002315.1, forward strand.
CCAGTGAAAAACATTGACTAAGCAGCCCCTCAGCCAAGAAAAGTCAGTAGAATTGGTGTGAGGGATGGCCTCCCAATGACTTTTAATGGAATCCATAGGTGATCCAGTACTAGGAATAAAAAAGTACAGAATGAACCATTTTTTTTAACCTAAAAAAGGACTGTATGTGTGTCTCAATTGTCATCTGCATCAAAAGATGCCTGCTGGCACTGCCAATATTTTGAAGCATGTACATAGGGATCAGACACTTCCAGGCCTTTGTCCTTTTCTTGTGTGACACTGATGTCAGTATTAGCAGTATGAAAGAAGGGATTGGTGTAGAACAGTACAGTATATGGGCAACTGAAGCACACGCTTAGGCTTTTTACATGTGCATTGGGATAGCAAGATTGGAGTCAGACCAAGGTTTCTAAATTTCTGATTGCTGGATATCAATGTGACGTGGAAAGGCATTCAGTATCTTGTCTTTTCTTCTTCATTAAGGAATAGCTTTTGATCTTGAAAGTAATATCAGCAGTACTGAATGCTGTGAAATTGGTCCCATTTATGGGGTAGACAAAGGCCTTTGGTTAAAAGAGAACAGCTGTAGACTGGAGAACAAGTTGGCTGAGGGGCATGATGGCCTGCAAGAAACAGTGCCGTAGCTTCCCCTCTTCACAAGCTGTGCTGTCAGTCCTTCGTTTTCCACCTCTCCCTTTTTTTCATTCCAACTGTCTAATTTCCCCCATCCTTGGTGTCTTGAGTCAAGCATGTCAGTTCCCTTTTTCAGCCTTTTGTGTTCATTGATTGGATGTTGTCATCTCCTTGACTATCCCTATCTGCAACGGAACCCTCCAAACCTGCACCTCTCTGCCCTCCCGCTCCACAAACCTCTCACTACCCCTTACCCTGGGCTGTCGGCATAATGAAGGCTTGATTTCAATACTTCCCCTCATTTCTCTGTTCACTGCTCTGCAGGTTAATGCAGATTCCAAACTTCAACAAGCAGCTGTTAAACATGTCATTAACACTGCTTCGGCTGCAAATGAAACTCTGCTATTGGGATTATTCCGGGAGCTATAGTTTTGTGATGAGCTTTGTCAATCACAGCTGACCTGCTGTGTACAGAATGAAACTCAGATTATCTTCTTTCTTCCTCAGACTCTTGTCATTTTTTTCACAAAGAATTACTATTCTACTCCCCGAAAGATTGATTACTTGCACAAATAAGAGAGTCTGAGACATTAATACAAAATTCACAGGCTTTTCTTTATCTCAAACCTGCAACTCCCTCTACATTTCCTCCTGGTAATTATATTAGAATTGTGTACACTAGGAATTGCCATCTGATTATTATGAAACTAGTTTTGTCATGACAAAAATGAGCTTAAGTCTTGTTTTTTTGGAAAATGATCAGTACAGTGCACTGGATGAGAGAGAAGGAGATTAAATCCAACTTGCTTTCATCCATGAATGCTTTCATCTCTTTTTCAAACACAGGAAATGATTACCACTGCTATAAGCTGCAGTTCATATGAGTGAAAAAGGATAAGAAAATATTGAAAATTCTGTAACCAGCAGTAGGACATAATATAGGTCTCTGGTACCCACTGAGAGACATGCACTTTATGTTTCTATGCTGGCAATGTCAAGGGTTTCACATTTTAAGAGCTGCCTTCTGCTGAGGTGTCATTAGGTACTGTAGGATATGTTAATTAATTTGCCATTTCTCCAGGTTAGGATATTCTTTTATTGTAATAAAGAAAAAATATTCTAAACACTTTTAACTCAAATAACCTATCCTCATCAGTCACTTAATGTACCTTTCTTCCAGTAATTTCTGGAATTTTTGAATAGCCCAAAATGGAGCCCAAACTATTATTTTTTCATAGTTATTGTTAGTATATTTGAAGTGAGGAAGCATTTAATGTTGATCTGGCAGACTGACTTCAGTTCTTTTGTGCCCTATTTTATATACATTTATCTAAATATTGGCTTGTTTTGGCTTTAATTCCAAGAGAAAATTGCTTGACCTCTTGCACAGCACTTTCTCTTTTATTGAAGGATCCGTCCTAATGAGCTCTGCCTCCCATGATATAAAACTGAATAATTGGAATCAGATGCACAAGATATATTTAAATTTGAGCTCACCTCCCCTAATACTGCAATCCAGTAAACAAAACCACTTCAACTTTCATTGCCTCTGCCCAGTAGACCTCCCTTGACAAGGCCTGTTGAGCTTGTGTTGAAAAGTATTTCCTTGTGTCATTTCCTCCAAATCACCGTTCAGAACACTTGGGTTTATTAAATGGTATACTGAAGTCAGTAAGAAATTCAAACTCTCCCTGGCACCTAAGACAGGGAGCTGCTAAGTGTAAGGACATGTTCAAAGTCAGATCATTGCCTCATGAATCATGATCACAGCCAGAACAAGTGAAATAAAAAGACTGAGATGAATGAGAGCATGTTTCAGCATAAGAGAGAAGGAGCCAGCAAACAAGCAGCAGGCATAAGGTCTGAATCAAAGGGAGAGACCAGGATGATGAAGAGCAGAGGGCTGGTGAAATGTGGGTTCCTCTTCATTCCTGGAACTGGAACTCGAGCTGCTAATTTGTTTCTCTTTTAAACATTCTATCTAGAACAGAAAGAAAGGAGGAGGATGTGAAGTGTGGAGTGAGTGACAAAACGCTTACCAAACAAAACCCCACAATTATTAGTAATTGAATATTTCATATTTTGAGTCATTCAAGCTGCATGGGCCCCAAATAGCACTTTTAAGTATTCAATTTTTTTCTCCATTGACTTTAATTAAGTTTGCCCCAGGCTGGCAATCCTGATGAACGTGGAAAAGATTTTTTATAAAGTAGTAAGCCTTCTACTAGTGCAGATTTTTTTCTTCCTGAAATCATCCAGCTGTTATTTAAACTCAGACTCTTATTATGTCATCAGGTACAATCTTAGAAATATAAAATACAGATATATTAAACTACTGCACCATAAATATTTTCCACTTGGTGACTGTGAAAATTACCATATTATTTCTTGATTCAGATATGCCTGATGAAACTTAGTATTAGTGATAAGTGACTATATGTATAGTAACTTCTGTGTAGGGACTGAAATGAAATGCTTTAATGATAGGGTTCACATACATACCTGCATTAATGCAATTGATCTCACATTTTCTTCTCTGTTATTTAACCATTACAACGGCCTTAACAAAAAAAATAACCAAAATGACCATAGGGTAAGACCATTTGGAAGCAACTTTTCCCGATTATCAGTGAAATTCTTTTACTGACATATGGCGATTTTGTTGTGCCCTCCAACTGTTGAACTCACTGACTAAACTGTTCTTGATGGCAATGCACTTGTATCACAGAAGCCATACAAATCCATGCTGATTGCACTTATCCCCCAATCTGTCACCAAAATACAGCCAGTTTGGTAGCTGTGGTGTCTTCCCTGAGGTGTTAGATATGCCACTGTTAAAGCGTGGCCTTAGAGCACAAGGGGATCTTATAGAAGAATTTTTAGTAGAGAGAGGTTACAGCGAGGCTTACATGCTCAAGCAGTGCCTGGGCCTCAAAGACAAGGACGGCTCGGCCTTGAGCTAAGTTGAAGATAGAACTTAGAAAAATAATTAGACAAAAATAGAAAGAGTAAAGTAAAAAGATTGTAAACATAGGGGGTGTGCATATGCAAATGCATAACCAATTAATTATTAGTTGGGGCGCATGCTTTGTGTGTGGGAAAATGAACTATTATTTAAACTGCACCTTTTCTGCAATAAACAAGCATTTCACCATTACTTCTGTGAAGACTTGTGATTTGACTCAAAACCGACCCCACTACAGGATCTTATGGAGGCAGAGACACAGATATACTAAGAAAGCATTTTCTTCTTCTTGTCAGTAAGTTGTATTTACTGTCTGGATTCTCTGTCAATATTATTTGTTACACTTCATTCTAGCTATACTGGTTTATAATAGTGATGAGTTAAGATTTGAAAAGCACTGTGATTTGGAGTGCTAATGAAACTACAATTATGACAGAGTGAGACATCAAGGAAAAATAATCCCTACAGTTGTGTAAAGCTCAGTGTAGAGACCAATGGTGGGCTGTCATGCATTTGCTGAGACACTGCTGAGCCAAATGCTTACAAAGTAAAGAGGTGGAATGTCTTTGGAGGTCCTAGAAACCCCAAGTTCCCCATGAGATCAATACTAGTGATCTTGAGGTATATGTTAAAAACTGAGTGTTTGGGTGACTGAAAAATTCCATGGACAATGCAATATACTGTAGGCTTCATAGGTGTTACTGGTGACAGCTTATTCTGATGACTCTTCCGTAGCGAACGGGTAAGCCTCAGCAACCTGCAGCACAGAAGGCTTACTTTGAAGAACTGATTTCTCTCATAGTTTCCAAAATTATTTCTTTTTTAATCCAATTCTATGTTGAATAGCTCAGCAAACAAAAGGATGCTCTAGGCTTCCTAGAGCATTACATTAAAGCTAATCTGTATAACTCTGCTCCTCTACTCCTTCCCACCTCAGTCCACCTGCTGCAAAGCTTCAGCTCTTTCAGTTAAATTACATGACATATCAAAAGTTACTTCCTCTGGAGATCAACCTCAAACCAAGCTCTCTTCATCTATGGCCATATTGAATAGCTTCCTTTGGGCTTCTGAGACTATGGATGTTTTATATCCCTGTATTTTAAAAACTGGACTTGCCTTTGCAATCTTTCAGTGGCTCTTTTGGCCTGATTTCTGTCTGACTATGTTGAGGCACAGATCCAAAAAGGGGAAATGCATATTTGCATATAATCTAGAAGGATTATCTGCCATAGTGTCACTTACTAAGAGGATCCTGAATCACTGTCTCTCCTGGAAATTGCCAAAGATTTTCCTGTCAGAGCTTTGTTACATTGAGCCAGGCCATATCAACGATAGGGTATTGGTCTCCCAAAATATGGGCTGCGTAAGCTGATACAGAAAACACTGCTTTATGCACAACCCTATATGAGTGCTTCTCATACTGATATGGGAGTATAGAGGTATAGAGGGTATATGGGGTGTAGAGGCCATGTGGAGGTCTTCTGCTGTAAATATGGCTTTGTGATGCATTAGTAGGATAAAATATTAGTAGCAGTCAAAAGCAGAATCAGCTTTGAGTGGGTGGCTTTGCAGCTTACTCATATGAACTTAGTTTCATCTGTATATCAGTCTGAGCTGATATTCATAGTGTAGTTAGTGCTAATTAATTTTCATAGAAGGCAAAGTGATCACATCAATCCCAACACCAGGCTGCCTTGTTTTGGGGTCATCTGTGCAAGGCTGTGGCTGTTTTGCTCAGAAGTGGTGTCTTTGAGCATGAAGTGCTAAAGGTGACTATGTAACATGAGTATGAAAATCTCAACTACTATATTTTTCTGAATGGCTTTTTTATTTTCCAGAATTTTTCGTGGAAGTGGAGGAGTTGGGTGATCCCCAAAGCCTCCTTAACCCTTTTCTGAAGCATTCAGGAGCCTAAACATTCATTTTCTCTCTTTGCCAGCCTCTAAACTTTTGAAATTCAGTGACATAGTCAGCAGCAACACAACTCATCTCCTGTATACTAGGCGGGAGGCCAACATAAAAGTCTGAATTTCTGTTGAGCAAGCAGAATTTAAATGGCCTTGCCCAGGCTGCAGACAAAAATAGATACAAATGCATTCAGTGTAAGAAAACACGGGGTTATTTTGCTCTTCCCCCATGCTAGTTTTGCAGTATTTGGTGTTACCCACACTTACAGATCTCATCATACCAAAATTATAAAATGCAAAATTATTTGACTATTTTCTATGTCAAAAAGACAATGTATTAAAAACAAGTCACAGACAATTCTTTCCCTGTAAAGGTTAGGGATTCTCAATGTACATTCAGAGCCATACACAGAAGTGCAAATAAGTCAACTACCACAGCTATTTAATCAGGAGCGTTTGTTGATTTGAGCAGAGCCCCTATGCTGTGAAATGAAAAAAGAAAACCAAATTTTCTTGAGCAATCTTGCTGTTCCTGCTTCAGGTGCTAGGCCATTTCACTAAAGCAGCTCAGACGAGAATGTCATTAGTTCCTAAGCCCCAGGTGAATTTGCCACTGTTCCACATGATTAAGCCAGATAATTGTGTGTTGATAGCGAATGTGGTTGGTGAAATACAATTTCTAGGACCTTCCTAAACAAACACAATGTAGAAGTGAGTCAAAGTGCTGTCATTCCAGTCCTTTGTCACAGGCTTTGCGCTTACAGACATCTCTGGTGAGGACTGGCGAATAATTCTGTGGCGTGTCACTGTGCTCTTAAAGGTGACCTGGATCAGAAAGTGGATCATACATCTTTTGGCATGCAGTTTAGGGGAGGGAGAGGGGAAAAGGCCTAGCTAATGTGCCCATGAACAACATAGGCTTCTAATGTTAGACCGTTTCAAACTACGCATGCTGGAGGTTGATTTATCTTCAAATAACTTTACAATTCCAAACGGCACTTTCAGAAGTGTTTAAAGTGTCACAGTAATGTACAATTATATATCCTAAGAAGCAAGTCAGTGAAAACTTTCTAGGAGCTATTTTAAACAACAGCAATGCAGACCCAGTAAACAAACTTATGGGACTCTATCCTGTCTCTGCTTACTTTCTCTGTGACCTTGAATGGGTAACTAAAGATTTGATTTTTGACCGTGATTCTAGAAGAAGCGGAACCTTATATCTAAATTTATTTTTTTTTATGTTATAGGTATTCAGTGGCAGTGATAGCTTTAGCAGGAACACTACTGCCATTCTGCTCTACTGGCCCGTTATTTCTGCCCTGGTGCTGTACTGGCATAAACATGTATGTGCTGAATCACAGATGGGTACTGACTTGGCTGAAATATAGGTCCCTCTGCCCCAAAGAAAGATATTTTTTCAGCATATTTAGTTCTCTGATCCTGTCTACCACATGGCTCTCCAGCATTTGTGCAAGATATAGAGGTCAGAACAAACAAACGTGTTTAGGGTCTTGGAAAGGCAGAAAGGGAAAGCAAGGGGTAATTATGTTGGCAGTGCTGCCAAAAAGCAGTTGTGATTTTACTTGTAAAAAAGAGCAGCTAGTACTTAGTTTGGCATTGTGGGGATTCTATGTTGGAGTAGCATCCATCTGACATCTCTAGATGAAAGTCACTGTAGAGATGAAGGGCATTAATGGACTGATTCTGCACATTTAATGATAGTTACAACATATAAAAAGTGCCTAATTTTTAATAAAAGAATCCATTTTTACAAAAGGAAACAAATAGAAAGAAAGCAACTTAAGAGAAACTGATTGTCCTGTTTTACCTACATTATACCTTCTATATCTGGCAGTGCCAGGAAAATCTGTCTTTTGATTTTTAAGATGCATTTTTTTTCTCTAGTTATCATGCTTATTGGAAGCTGGGAAAGGTGGGATTGTTTTTAAGACAAAGTGGTGCCTCCAGAACACAGTGTAAGTGCATGTTTACCCTGGAGATGCACATTATGAGTCCACTGAACTTTGCACAGCAGCCTTTAAAACAAATATCAAAATAAAATGTGTGCATGCATGCAATACATATGTTTGTGTTTGTGTGTGCACTCATACTTGTGTCCGTGGATCACCTATGAAGCTGTGTTTGTCAACCAGAGGAAGGAGAATATAATCAAGAAAGGAAAAGGACTAGAGATGCAGGAAAAAAAGAAGGCTCTTTGCTTTTTTGAATATTTTGGAGACATTTATCAGATTATTATTTTCACCTCTTTCATGTCTTTCAGTAAACAAGCATATATTATGTACAATCAGAATCCTGCACTATCTCCTGGCAGTCCTTGTGCTATCTGAGGAAAGGAGTTTTCTCTTATGATTTGATGCCATTAGATGTTGATTGTTTATCTGTGCAAGCTAAACATTTTCACCACGCATTCTTCATTCCTATGTATATCTTCCTCATCCCTTTTCCTACATTAAATGACACTGATTGTGTATCTCTCAAGACAATGGAGGAGTCCCTCAAGAGACCATTTTAGCTTCATTTCATGACCATGTCTCTGGGTAGGGTGACTACTGTTTTCTCTCCTGAAAGTACTTTTCACTTAAACCCAAAGCATTGACTCAGAAAACTGTTTTCACCTGTCTTCTGGGTAGTTTATTAGTATGCAAAAGCAAGTGAAGAAGCCAGAACATGTGCATTTTCAGCAAGCAAGTATGGCTTTATCTACACTAAGACAAACTGATTACATTGATAGTATGACAAGCTGGCTTAAAGTATGCGCTTTCAATTCATTTTAATAGATTGGAGTAAAAGAAAATCTTAATTTTGATGTAATTAGTGTAAACTTTGTTCTTTGTATTTTAACTGTTTCCTGATTCAGGACAAATGAGATTTTGGGAAAAATATTATTGTATATGTATCTTTGAGCAAAAGTGCTCAGACATGTCACAGGCATTGATAAACCATACAAACCACAGACAAATTATATTATGCAACAAGCTGAGTGTATGTTTAATTAGTCGGGGGTGGGGGTGGNAAGGAGAAAAAAAAAAATCTTGCTAACAAGTCTTTTTAAAGACAACATTTGTTGGTAAGGTTTTGGGTTGTAAGTGTAGCCATCAGTGTTAAAAGACAAATAAATTTCTGATTCTTCACAAATTGCTCCATAAATTCTTAAGGGAACAAGACAGCTATGTATCCAAATGGCCAGGGCAGAGTTCTTAAAGCAACTCCAAATAATATTAAAAAAAGGAGGGAAAGGAAAAAAAAAAATTCTACACTCCTTTCAGGGCTGCCCTGATGACATCACAATGTGCATTTTAGAAAAAGCAGAGGCAGTTTTTAACAATTTCAAATAATTGGGTGAAAATAGCCTTTGTCTCTTCTTAAACTGCTAAATCTTTTTAATGCTTCTCAAAAAAACCCAACACACAAACAAACAAAACCCCCCCAAAAAACCCCAACCCCCCCCAAAAGAAGCTCCAAATGGTTTTAAACAGCTTTGACGAATGTGAAACTTATCTCTCCACTTGTAATATTTCCAGAAATAATGCTATTAAGTTGATTTGTGCGTGGACACAGATCATTAGCAAATTGGACCCTTTATGTCACAAAGACTCTAGTCAGTGTTTAACTCTTAGGGTGAAAACCATGTTCTAAGCAGCCTTTTAGAGTATAAACCTGGAGTTTGATAAAATGAGGCATTGATCTCTCTTACCCTTAATACTCAATGTCATGGACATTGTGTGCCAGAAACTATGCTGGTCACAGACACAAATTTGCCTTTTGCTTATGCCTGAAGGCAGTTAGCATCCGCCTGCTGAGCAGTCTCCTGACACCTCCTGCGGCAGAAAGGATTTTTCCATCTATCACTGACAATCTTTTCCGCTTATTGGAGGTGATCATATTCCTTGAATTCACATGGGAACCAAACACAGGACCATCCACAGCTATGATACAGAAGCCCACAGATCTGGTTCCCAGACAAAATTCAGAGCAGTCATCTACTCTGCTTTCTTCTTGCCTTTATTTTAGTGGGATGGTTTTAACTTTGGGCACTCAGAAAAGTACATTTCCCCTTCTGTGTCTCTTTCTGAGTTCCCAGAAGACAGGCTATTTCAATGCCCATCCGTATCTAGGGATCAGAGAATAACACAATCCACAGCTGCCATGTTATTCTTTTCTATTGCTGTTTAATTAGTCACTGCATTTTTTTTTCCCTGTTAAAGAAAAACAGTCATTTGGCTTTCATAGTTTTTCGACAGTGTTCCATACTGAAGACTAATGTCACAGTTTCTTGAATATAAACTAAATGAGCTAGAGCCGCAGATCTAGTCTGCTACCCTTTTGTCTAGCAGATTCAGACAGATGGTATCAACCAGTTGGAACACTTTTAGTTATAAGCCATTAAGATGAGCAGTGGGTCAGAGCCTTAAAAAATAGGTAAGTACGTATTTGCTTATAAAATGAGTTTCTAACTACTGAACAGTATAATTTAGTAAAATGGAGGCAAACCAATTTCTGTTATGAAACTGTTGGAATACCAATTTCTGACTCTGGTGATCAGAACTATTCTAATTTTCAGTTAGCTTTATTGTAAGTGTGAGTGAATTAGCAGAGAATGCTTTCCTTTTACACACAGTAGGTTATTTCTCAGACAACTGCATAACTGAAGTTCAATTTTTAAAAGCACACTCCAAAACTTCCACAGATTTCAAGAGGTTTTGATTTTGCTTTTAAATGTCCATTGCTGCTGCAAGTTTTCTTGCATTTTGCTTTTTTTNGCAAAAAGCTCTTTTGTTAAGCTATACTTTCTTCTAGATCTACACTATTTTAATTCAAGCTCTTCAGGACAAATACCATCTTTGCTTATCTGTCTGCAATGTGCATACAAACAGTGAAGCCCTGTGCCTGATGGGTTCTCCAGCTTCTAAGGCAATTAATGAATCCTACTCGGTCTAGACTTCTAAAACATCTTTACTTATTGTTGCCTTTTCAACTACAGGACCCTTGAGACAATGGCTGACTTTATTTATGGCAGATAACACGATATATGGTGTTGGAGATTAATTACAAAAAGTAATCTAAATGTAATGAACCCCTCCATAGCAAGGAAACAATTCTAAGAAAAATTTTGCAAGAGTTTTAAATGCTGTATAGTATTATTAATATCAACAGCTTTATTATAGCCTTGTGTTAACAAGTCTTTGTATAGTATATTAATAGCAGCTGTCTCTGCATTAATTATCTACTAGTTTAAATGTGACAACAATATGTATTTATAGTGGTCAGAAAACTTGCCATTATCTTAGCTAACTTTATCTCAGCCAAATAACTCACAGTATTCTAATCTGTAATGATAAAGTGGCACTGGTCATCAGTGTAACTACTTAATAATGCACATTATTTTACCTCAATGGAGTCCAAAGTATATTTATGAATGATACGTCACATTACAGATACATATAATTCAGTATAACATTTAACAATTACTTCACCACCTTTAGAAATATAGGAAACTATCTTGGGATTGGATCAACAGAATTCAAAATCGTTTAGTTTGTTGAACTAAAGTAAATAGTTGGTTTCAGATCTATTCAACATCTTCTGTGTTGCCCTGCACTAGTTATGCATAGCATCCTAGTGACCAAGATCCATACAGAAACATCTCCGTGGATTGCAGTGCACAAGATGCAACTGGAAGTCTTATTTGGTGATTCGTATGATGTGTACTTTGTGGCACACTCAGAAAATCTGTCCATAGCAAAAAATTAATAATGCAAGGCATCTAAACTCTAGCTTTTGTGAAGTATCAATACCATGTCAAGAAGATATACATTGATGTTGAACTGAGCTAAAATGAAATGCTTTGGTTTCATTCAAAAAAACGTTATTCAGTATTGCAGTTTTGTTATATTCAGCATTTCCTTTAGATCAGAAATACTGAAGTAGCATGTTTTGACATTTCTGAACTTTGTGATTTTCAGAAGTTTCAGTAGTCAATGTTTGGCTTCCTGTTCCAAATTGGGATAAAAGCAAATATGAAGACAGTGAAATTTTCAGTGGGACTGAAAACATATGTTCTTTGAGCCCTAGCTGTATCCTCATTCCACATAAAAGAGTTGCAAATATTTGCCAGGGATACTGAATTTTTGCTAGATTCACTTTATTCCCTGACAATATAAAACAGTGAGTATGCAACATTTGTACTACTATAATAAGTGACTTTGTTTATTAGCTGGCCTTCTTAGAAGTGGAAATTTAAGCATGAGAAAATGAAAATTCAGCACATGTTTGAGTTTTTCTGGAAATGCATAAATTTGGGCCTTTCTTGTTGCAATGATTCTGCTTCATTTTCCTCAGGGATTTCAGTGTTTCTGTCTGCTACATCCCTGTCCCTACATGTTCCTTAAGCAGAAAAAAGGGAGTGGGAGACGACATTTCTGCTGAGAATATCTGTGCCATGTGGGGATATAACAGCTGCAGGCCTCTTTCTTGACAACTTGCTTGGGAGAAGTTCAGCCACAGGGATTCCTGCAGAGATTCAAGCCAGTTAAAAATCACTTCCTGATTAGTCTGTCATTCTAACGTGAAATGTATAATATGGTCTTTAGTGTCGTCTACCATTATGGAAAGGTGTATACTGGGAAAGAGTGGAGCTTGACTGTCTGTCCTCTGTCTTAAGTGAACAGCAAAAGAAACTAACTCGTTTCAGCCTATCTATCTAGTGCGTCCCATCCATGTTTACCAAGAGACATGTTTGTAAATAGTCAAGGTGTTGATCTAGATGAGAAAGAATTTCTCGTGGCTGCCTAAAGGGTTGGAAAGTTTATCTTGCTTTTGTAGAAGGAAGAGTGAATGCCATACATTTGATTCCAGTGAGCTGTTATCTGTAACATCTGTCACATCCTGACTCCATGACACTGATGAAACTGTATCACATCTCCAACAAACCCCACCCCATTCCCCAAATTTCAAGATATACTGTGTTATTCTTCATCTCATACACAGTAGAGTCTCAAAGTGCCAAGGGAAGTATGCACAAGGGATTCACTGAGTGCTGGGGAAACCTGTGTGGTTTGCTGTGCAGACACCTAGATTACCCCTGGGCTTCGCTACTTGGTAACATTTCGGACTCCGCTGCAGCAATCAGGGAGAATTCCCCTATCCAATGGAGATGCTTCCTTGCTCATCTTGGTCTTTGTCTCATCTTAATCATCTCCCCAGCATGCCAGGTAGACTTCCTATGTACTGGCAGCTCTCAAGATGCAGTAATTAGGGACAACTAAACAGTCCAAGGAATAAGCCAGCTAAATCAAAGTACAGAGCTGCTCAGATGATGAGATGCTGTTACCTTTAAAAGGTTGGAAGACTGCTTTCTGAGTAAAGGGAAATCTTAAAGCAATCTTAAGCCTGGGCCCAGTGTAAGTAGTGTGGTTTCTCTTTCACTGGCTTTGTATGTCTGTGGTGGAGCTGAGGATGTTGAAGGAAAGTCCTGCAATACAGACAATATGTATGTGTGTGCGTAAGAATACGTTTTAGTCACTCAGTGCCTTTTGTATTGTTTTCCTATATTATTTGTTTTGTTTTGTTAAATACACAGGTATATTCAGGACTAATGTTTACAGGTAAAAATAGAAGTCAAACCAACTCAGGGTAAAGTCAACTGTGTTCCCAGCTTCCCTGGGTGGGACCTTTCCACAGTCCATGCTCATCTCCTAGATCTCTGTTCAGTGGAAAGTACTGGTGGCTTGAACCCCTTAATGAATCTTCTTAATATTGCAATATTGAGCACACACTTCACACTTCCCACAAAGCAGGTGCTAAATTTGTACTAATGCCATCTCCTCCCTGCAGAATTTGAACATGCAAGTGTTGCAACTGCAGAAATTCCCCTGCTATGATCCCTTCTGTAAGACCTGAGCAGCTTGCTTTGCTCCTTGAATACCTGGGAGGTTCATCACACAAGCCTGAGGCATGCAGCTTTTGCAGGCTGCTTGTTTTTATTTTATTTTATATTATACACTTATTTTAAGTATCAAAGGGCTCTCCCCAGGTGAAGATCATGGGTATAGCCAAACCTCAGTTTTGTTTGGAAAGTAGTTTTTAATATCCATCTGGAGTGTGGGTGAAGGTGAAAGTTGTCAGGCTGTGAAAAATGGAATTGGTGTTGGCTGACCTGAAATAGGCCGTAAAGTTCTATTCCTCACAAAGGCAAGATATATTATTGCTGTAACGCCATTATTCCGCTCCATCACTTTTAAACCTTGTTCCCATTATCTGCAAGTTAAATATAACCCTATGTAAAAACAGGAAGGACAGCGCTAAGTTGTCCAGCTTAACAGCACACACTTAAAACATAATAGAGCACTTGTTACTGTATTTTATGGAACGGAAACTCCAAATGTAAAGATGTATTAAGGAAATATCTCAAAGTTATTAGGGAAGGATATTTACAATTACAGATTGCTTTATATTATGCTTTTATGAACATCTCAGGAAATGAAATAGCCCTCAGCTGTAGAGAGTGAAGAGGGAGGTAATTTTCCTTAATACGGGTGATAAAATTAATCTGATTGAAATCGCTAGCGATTATTTCGCAGAATACTGAGTGGCAGTACAATCACTTACACTCTTTTATATTTTTTTAGTCAAAGCTCGTGTAGATGAAAGCTAATTACAAAGTAGTGATGTGAAGCGCTAAGGAAATAGTTTGTATAGCATAGAACAGGCACAGCTAATTGGGGTTTGTGATTACACAGATTGTTGTTAGGGAGAATTAACTACCAGCAGTCTCTCCTGCAAAGCTTCTCATCAAGGGAAAGTAAAAATAGACACTGGATCTGTTATTTATCTAATTATGCTATGAATATTTTCACAAGCATGTTACACACTCTCAAATGGTTTGTTGTTCAAAAACTTTCAGTCTCATGTTGCTTCTGATCAAAGTATCAATATGAAGTTTCTGACACTTGGATTTTTTTTCACTTAATATTGCACACCCAGTTCTCCCATGAAATTATGCCTGGGAACTGAATGGTATGAATTTAGACATTTATACCCAATGTTGTGGCAACTGTAATGCACCAAAATGAGTATTAGAAAAGTGACTGGATGAAGAAGGTTGCAGTGAGTGACCAAAGTGAGAAAAGCCAAAATAGGCTTGCAATAGCACTGAGAAATATTTTCTTAGCTATTTTCATTTGAATCATTGCACAAGCCTATCAACAACCAAAACCCTGCAAATATGCAAACAGGCAGACCTTTGTTTTAGGCTGCTGTATACAGAATGGGAAGAGGTGAAGGGAGGTGGTGTTCCATATGGAGACCCTGATCTTGTAAACTAATCTGCATGGGAGACTCCTTATGCTGCATGGAGCCCCACTGAAATCATTAGGACTCTGTGTGGTGCAGTGTGTAATCAGGCTGATAATAGAAGCTCATTGAATTCGTTACATGTTTTGCTGTGCTTTGTTACTGTCTTTTACTCGCTGACCTGGAGGAGCTTGCTGAGATTGAAAACTGTCTTGTGATGATGTTTCAGAGAAATACTTAAGAGCCAATACAGAAAGCTGTTAGAGTTCTGATTTCTGGTGGATTATTGTATTAATGGCTCTTACTAAATAACACATACAGCAGATGTTGGTCATCAACAGAATATCTGTGAGTGTTTTGGGGAAGGCCCTTGAAGGTCTTAGTGCTGTGTTGTAAAACTGTGTATTAGTAGTCCTAGCATAAATGTTTGCCAATCTCCACAGTTCTTGGGAATGGGGAAAGCAATCGTAAAATGCAGTAGCACTGAAGAAAATTAGCAAGCATTAATATCACTGCTGAAAGGAGCACCACACCTTCCTGTGAACATTGCTTCCTGGAATTACTGCCTCTTGGTGGAAGATTCAGATACTCCTATCTCCATGCATATAACATTTTCCTGTAATATCCCTCAAAGAACTACTTGAACGACACTCAGCTGCATTCTGCACAGTATGCATTCTGCTCAGTATTTGTAAGACATCTAAGGAGAAAACTGCAGCAGAGAAGTATTTTCCATCTGCATAATCTTAATTTTCTGCATTATTCAGAATGTACAGTCTTTCAGATTCAGTTTCGAAGCCTGAAAATGAATGGGTAATTCATAGCTGTTTAATAATTCATACATAAAATAAAAGCAAAATGTGTTAGAAGCAGCTTTCTAACTTTGGATGGTCAATTTAAGACACTTGGGTTTGGATTTGCTTTGTGAAAATTCTGAGTTCCCACAATCTCCTCTATGAGTTAAAACTGAAATGCCCCGAGTCAGAGAACCATTTTGCAGAAGCTCATATGGTTTTATTTTGCTCTTCTTTTTTCTTCTNGGCAACATCATGTTAAACTGTGAATTGTCCTATAATCCAGCAGTTTCCATTTGAACTAGCAGTACTGAAAACTTTTATCAATGTTCAAAAATTAATTCTGTTATGGAAATGGCCATGTACCTGGAGGTACTTCTAGTTGGTTGAATGTCATGGCTGGAGACAGAGCTTATGTCTTACTGTAGGCTCCAGGCATAGGCTACGTTTGAGGTTCCTGCGTGTTTAGGATCAGGTAACTTTGGACTGTCCAAGCACTAGTCCTCATTATCAAGAGTCACCCTCACCATAACCTTACTGACTGTACTTCTGTGGAAAACAGTGGGAAAATCCCAGGACAGATAATATATATACTCCCTCTGTGCAAATAAACTGAAAAAAATATTGAGTTGTAGCAACGCATACTAACCATCAATAAAAAATATAATATTTAATTTTCACAGAAAACAATAGATGTACAAATAGGCTGAAGACTATTATACCTTTAAATAAAAAAGTTGCTTGATGACTCTATTTACAGAACTAGAGTAAAATTTTTCCAGAGAAGCTTTTTGCCCTGGATAGTCAATTTAAGAAAAACTGGATCTGATTTTCTGACACGCTGAATTCCTGCAGCTTTCACAGACTTCACACTGAGATACTCAAAATCGAAACTCCCCTATCCATTTTGAGGAGCAGAACTGCTGTTACTGTGGAGAAACCTTGGGAGGAAGACCGGATACCCACACTTTTTAACTGGCATCCTCCCCTTAAGTCTAGTGTATGGCTTCCTGTTGGATTCTCTGCATGGGTCCTGAATGGAGGGAAGAAGTGTAAGGTGTGTGTCACAGCCTAAGTGAACCACATATAGCAGTGTTGGGGACTTTAGCATACAGCTCCTGTGCCTAAAAAGCTTAAATTTACATACACAGTGGAAAAACACAGCTTGCCCTCTCCTGCATCAATGGACCTGCAGCTTCTGCCTCAACCCTCTGTAATGTTGGTCCCCTTTAATGGGACTCATTTAGTGAATTTTAATTAAAGCCACCCTCTCATGGAAAAGGACTGTAAACACCAACGTCAGACAGGTGAAGTGGAGCCTCAGGTGAGTCACAGAGTGCTTTGGGAAGGAAGGAAGCCCAGCAGAAGCTTGCATCTGGCCACTTTCTCTGTTCTTGTGGTACTGCCAGCACTCTGCTGAGCTACAGGTATTATTTCTCAGACATGCCATATGCCTTCATTGTAAGGACATGGCATTTCACAGTCCTCTGCAATAGGGACAGGAATAGGAAGAGGAGAAGGTATACAGAAAAGAAACCTTATCCACCAGTTTGTTTAATTTATATTCGGAAAAATATCAAGAACAGAGTTACAGCAGACAGAACTGCCCATGGTAGGCATAATATAGCCTAAGAGGCTCTCATTTTTCATATCAATACCCAGAGGACATGCAGTATCAGATAAGTTGTCCACCTTCTTCAGTAAAGTGTTTATTAAATTGGCTAGCTTCAGATGAGCATGCTGGAAAGTCTGCAGTAGGTTGTTACAGAGACTACTTGTCCACAGGGAAGGTTTCCTCCTAATCCACAAACTGTTTTATACCCTGAAATATATGAATATACAACCTTTCCCAAAAGTCTTGGAATCTTTTTTGTTTGTTCATGTTTCTGCTCTCTACTACAATAATTGTGGATACATTGGTTATTGCCCATAGGAGTTCAGTATATGCAGTATAACAATATTGGGTCACACACATGCACATAAATATTTGCTATTCATTTTATTCAGAAAATGCATACAGGTATAATGAAAAATTATATAATTTTTTCATACTTGTACTAATGGTCTGAAACTAGCAACACACTGTATTCAAAATGTATTAGCAGTTTTACTGCCATTCTGTATGAGTAGAAGCTAAAAATTATATTGTATGTGTGCATGTAAATGATGAAAGATCAGAATGTGGGATAAGTAATTTTCCTGTGCTACTCTACTTTGTCCACTCAAGTGACAGCCACTGAAAATGAAACAGTTTTCGATAAAAATTCTTTAACCTGAAATGAATGTCTACTGAATAATTAGAATATCTTGCGCATAAAAAGTAATCATGTATCTTCCACTCAAGAAGAACCCTTCATAGCTGATCGATATGCCTGGATCTTTAATGCCCACAAGATGTAACACTCGGGTGAGAGGTGTCACCATGTCACACTGCTTAGGGACATATCCTTCCTCAAGCACAAAGTTTGGTTTGCCGCTCTGTGCAAGCTGTTTTGTACTATTTTTTGTACTCCTGGGCTTCATGGCACCAACGCCACTATGCCTCTGCTTTGCTGTGCTGACAGTCCACACTCCCTAGCAGCACATTGTCTGGGACAAAGTGGACCTTCCTGGTTTTGGCCACCTACATTACAAGCTCTATCATTACTAAGGATCTTGGGATTCATTTGGTGGAGACAAATTTCTTTCCAGCCAACTCAAGTCTTAAGCATTTCAAGACCTACCTAAAGCTACAATTTACAAGATGGCTTTTGGGAAAGCATAAGCCTCATTGCCAGGCCTTGTATCTGTCAGAAAACTGAACGTTCAGTAACGCTTGGGCTCCCATACAGTCATGTGCACTTTCAGCTAAGAGTAAGGGCCAGAAAAACTCAAGTGTTCCCTCAGTTTGCAATGCAGAAATGCCCCAAATGAAACAACCAAAACCACAATCAAAAATAACTTTGATTTTTATTTTTAAAGAAACTTTTTGATACCAACTAATGGGCTAGAACTCAGTAAATCCGATGAACTGCAATGTTGATATTAATTGCCATTATGCCTGTATATTACACAGACATCTAATTAGGAGAGTGTATGGAATATAGCAAAGACATTCCCACAGACTTACAGTCCACAAAGGACATATTTGAAGGAAAAAGGAAAGAAAAAAAAATCTCATCTCATTGATTTTAAGAAGACAGACTTAGGCAGAGGACTGAAATACTTGCATTTGAGCCATTGACTTGGGGAGTCAGTTTCCACACTCAGTGATACACATAGATCTCAGCATGTGGTAAAAAAACCTAAGAGGGCCATTGCTTTGATTTGTTTTCATGTGCGCTTCAGGATTAATATTTCTCACTGTTCAATACAGATAGTTGGGGAATGATTTTTCTATCCTATATAAATTTTTTAGTGTTTCAGCTTTGAATGGGGGTAACTGTGAGACCAGCTGATTTTTTTCCAAAATGTACTTACAGCTCTTTTTTTCCACTGAACAAAATATCTGCAATGTTGTATTTCTAGAACCCACTTTTGCTCTGTTTTGATTTCTGTGCTGGTTGAACTGTCCCCATACTGACCTCTCATCTATCTAGGGTGGCTCAGGAAAACTTCCTGCATCAAAAGCCACCTATCCCCAAGTAGGGGGTAAGAACATCAATTGTTTCCTTGGGTCCTGGAAGCTTGTCACAGTTTTACTATACCTACTTTGCAGGTAGTAACTGAGCCATTTATAAGCATGATAGAAACAGATACGTATACCCGGAGGATGACAGACTATGTTAATGTAGACCTTTTTATGATCCAGAATATTCTATGAACACTTGAAGTTGCAATTGATTCACACCTTCAGTTTATTCATAAAAAATCCCTGACACATATAATTTACAGAAGTACTGCTTTTAGTCCACAAAAATAAATTATCTATTAACTAGAATGCACCTACAAGCTCTGTGGGATTCATGTTAGTGGTGAGAAATATTACAAATTACATCCCCTGAAGGTTTGGACTCGGTCATGAGGTTTTACCATGATGCTTCCAATACAATAATATTCAGTAACGAGGAAGAAAAGAGGGAAAAACGCTGTTGGTGTCTTGTGGGAGTTTCTCTTCAATTCTTTGCCTGTGGTGCATTTTGCTTGAACATTACTGCAGTAGGTTTTATCTACATGTTTATCTAGCTGTCTACACCATAGGATATATTGACCAGGATATTATTCCCAACCTACATTTAGCTTTGTCCTGGCTCTTAAATCTTCATTGTTACCTAATCCCTTGACAAGCTCTACAGTGTTCAGCTCCTGAGCGCCTCAACATTACAGTACACAACAGATTTGCATACAGCTAAATCACCCCATGGAAAATTCCCTTGGTGCCTATTTTCTACTTAAACTGGTGATTAAGTACCTCTATCTACTACAATTTGAAAAGCATCAGCATGTTCCTGAGTGCATATTTTGGCTGATTGAAGAAGTAATTTAGTTTACATGGAAAATACCAAAAAACCCCAACATTTTATTGTTTTTTCCCCTTCAGTGTTCCCCATGCTATTGTTTTTGGATTTGTTTTTCTGGAATAAAAGAGAGGTAAGCCATATATTTCAATGACAAGAAGATTAATAAAAAAGGATAGAAGGGAGAGGAGTATCCCTTCTTTTGGAAAGTAAAAAAAATCTCACAGCATAAATAGAAAAAGAATTAATCAAATATAAGCATGTCTATTGAAAGCTTCAGAGAAATTTTTTTCAGCAGCCCAAGAGTCGATATATACATATATAGTAATAGAAATCCACTTATTTAAAATTATGAGCCTCATGGTTAGAAAATGTTGATCTTTCTGAATGCTAAAACTAAATCCGCACATGGAGTCTTAATTTAATTCTCTTGTGTATTTGCGTAACAGGACAGTCTTAGATTCACGTTCACTCTTTGGCCTTTGTACCCATTTGCTGGGACAAAGCACCAGTAACTGTGGTAGACCCAGACAGATGAACATTTTCTTTGCCTTGAGGGAAGCAGAGACACTGCTCAAAGCAGCTTCTATCCCATTTCCCTTTCTGCTTGACTAGCGCAGACAATGTGGCTGCACAAATGGGTACCATCAGGGCTCTGCTTCAGTTGATGGCAGCGGACAGGCCAACCAGTGTGACAATGGCTGTTTTATCACAGTATCAGCAAGGTTGGAAGAGACCTTAGAGATCATCAAGTCCAACTTATAATCTGACAGCAACCCGTCATATGAGATGGAGATATTCATACCTTGCGCTGGACAGGACCATGGAAAAACATTTCCATCGGATCACCATGCCACTATGTCTCTGAGATGTTTTTAAAGATGATACAAAATAAAACCACACTTTCCCCCATGACTCCCTTATTTTGCTGGATACCTCAAATACAAACTTTTCTGAAAACTCAGTGAGCTGGCTCTCACTAACATACTAGCATGTTTTTAGTACCTAAAGTAGCCCAAGGCATGGCTTTAGAATCTAAGTCTATACTAGCTAATGAAATGACCAGGGGCTGTTTTCTGAGATATATAGATGCCACACTCATATCTATAAGGGTAATTTCTCCTCTCCTGCCTTGCTCCTACCTGGAGACTGTCTTTGTTTCAATCTGTTCCTTGAATAGTACCTGGGAGACTACTAGTGGGCATGTGCCCAAAATGTGCTGAGGAATATATTAGCAATTAATCAGCATGGATGGTCTTGGAGATCTCTTCCAACCTAGTAACTCTGTGATTCTGTGATGATCATAGGTCTGGTTCCAACCCAGATTCGTAGCAGAGGGAGCTGCTATAGGCCATGTAGAATGATGGCAATCTTACAGGTGACTTGTTGCTCTCTGACACAAAGCTATGACCTGTCTTCCATACATTTTGCACATCTCCAGGGCTTGGTAGAAGAAACCTGAGGCAAATTAAAGCAGGGAATAAAGATAATCTGCAATCTTATTCACAACCATGGTCTCTACCTAAGAATTTGAATTTGCTCGTGTGTTGGCCTACTTTAGGTACAGACCATTTCCATTTAAGGGAAGTGGAACCAAACTGACTTCCTTCTTGTAGAAACCAGAGGAACCAGTATACTAACCTGATCAGCAGGATATTTGCAATATCAAACACACAGAGAAAAAGGTGGTGTCCATGTTATTTGGAGTCCCAAACAATTGCAGATATTTAAGCAATAACTCATACTCCACTTAGGAGGCAGGAAGCAGACAGTTTAAGACATTGACTAGTTAGCACATTCTGGGCTTCTGATGCTTCTGATTTTTTTGTGTGTAGATATCCATAAAATATTTTCCATTTCCCCCCATATTTTATGCAGCTGTACTGCCTTTTTTATCTGCTTACCACTCACTTCCCTCTAACGAGTTTTGGACCTGTTGAGTTCAATGAGGTTTTTTAATCAAACACATTTGAAAGAAGATGATCTCTTATTGAAATACTTAGTATTTTCAGAAATATTGTCAGCTGAGTAAAAGAGCATCTTTAATTCCCTGTAAAAGTAAGACAGGTAGGGTTCAGTTTTTGCATCCCATTTGGCAGCAGCAGCTTGCGGCTGATCAGCAATGATATACAGTCTAACAGCTTTGTTTTGTCTTGTCGAGTGTTGGAAAGACTGTGAGGGAAAACTGGGTTATTCAAGGAAGAGCCTTAAAGGAGCAAACCACAAAAATCCATAGGAAAACTTTTTCATTAGCCTGTCTTGTCTTAGACAGCATCTAGTCTAAGCTCTAGAGATGCCTATTAGGGGACAACCAGGTTATATTGGACATATCAGTTTCTGCTACATTACTTAATTTCAGTATGTCAGTT
Organism: Serilophus lunatus; assembly: GCA_013399895.1. Taxonomy (NCBI): domain Eukaryota; kingdom Metazoa; phylum Chordata; class Aves; order Passeriformes; family Eurylaimidae; genus Serilophus; species Serilophus lunatus. The sequence goes on from VXBA01002315.1 coordinate 257,439, forward strand.
TAGTGGCCTAAGTGGCTTCATCCTAGAATAGCTTGTCAAGAAACACGTATCTTTCTTCCCATCGGCTTTGAAGAATTGCCTTGTTGTGCACATTTTCTGGGAATGCCTCCAATGCAAGTAAGTGTCATGTAGGCTTCAACTATACTGAAAAATCTTGTATACAATTGTAAAATTCAGTTTTAGACACATAATGCATATTGATACTATAGAAGGAAGTACATTTTGAATACAAATCACTGCTTGGTCTGGATAGAAATAATTTTCACAGGCTTTTCCTGGCATATACAAAAGAGCAAACACTACACTTAAAGAATACAAAACTTATGCAACATTTAATGATCTTTTTCACTTTACTCAAATCAACTGTATGCCTGCACATTGTTTAACCACTGTATACATCACCTTAGTGGGAAAAAATATCTACTACCTGTTCTCAGTCTCTAACTTGCTTACAGAAAATTGATTTATCCAGAATAAGATTATGTCCTGCTTCTCCAAAAAGGCTATTTTCATGTCAGATGTCCATGTCAAATCTGAAACATTTAAAGTTTAGGATTATTTTGAATACCAACAAACTGTTTTATATGAGGGAAAACTCATGGTCAAAGATGACACAAAACATATAAATTAGAAAGATATTTAAAATGCCAAACTGTGCCTACCCAACTCAATTAAACCCACAGAAAGAGAGGCTGCTGTCATTTTCTAATTGACATGGATTAATCTGAACATCCTCAGGTGTGTCAGCCTAGGAACAGCTGAGGCTGACACCAGTGGCTGCAGCCACAGTCATTCCTTAACTTCACTCATGTGTTCACTTATATCAGTAGGAGGTAGTGTAGGCACTGCTCCTGACAGCTTTAAACCAGGGGTCTCCTAGAGTAATTAGCTAATGCATTATTGTTGATTAGAATCAGGTCATTTGAACATTGAAGGATGCAGTTGGGAAAATAGCATAAATCCTATTTTGACCTAAGCAATGGAAAATTTCAGCCCACATAGAAGCATTTTAACATCCTCCAGTGGGGTTGGCTAGAAGGCAACAATTCAGTCTAACGAAAAATCGTAAGTCTGAATATTTAGTTGATTTTTCGTTAGTATGAAGCCCATCCCAGACAAGTCAGAGCAGAGCAGCTCTGAACTTGAGAGGTTGCAGAGCCGTAGGTCTGATTAGAATGTACTTGCCTTCCTCTCTGCAGTCCTGATGGCCATAGGATGTTAGGCTGCTTCAGAGCTTCTGCTTGTGGAGACTGAACCTATGATGCATTCTGGACATGAGACCATTCCTGTGTCAGTTCTATTATTTCGGTAAATTAAAAGTGGAATTTAAGTAATGTTTAATCCCTAAATGCCTCTCAGTGTGATCAGTACAGGCCAGGATCCAGTCAAAATAAAACTTCCCAGTTAATGATGAGTTACAATTTGCTGGGTTTATAGATGCCTCTAAAAAACCTATATAAAATACAAGCTCAAAGCTTTCCATTTGGAGGTGAAATAGGCCTATCAAATGTAAACTCATAGCTCTGAGACAGGCCTGTGATGCTTGATCCTTATCCATTGTAAAATGCTATTTGCTGCCACTAATGATTTGTGATCAGATAGAATAACATTTTGTGCTTCTGCTAAAGCACTTATTTGTATTTGCATATATATATATTTATAAAATTTTTGTTTTAGCAGTCTTTTCTATTTTATATGTTCCAGGCTGTTCTCTAACTTTCAGGGAGGTCCCAGACTTAGAAGATTAAGCATGTACATATTACGAAATGGTGTGTCTGCCAGGTACTTATAGTCCTGCTGTAAGTATAAATGAAGTATTTAGGGTTGTGCCTTGGCTCTACACTCTTATTAATTATTTTACAAGCTACCTTTATGTCATATCTATTGTGATCAAAGAGTATCCCTCTGATCATATATTATTAATAGCGATGCATTAAGGATAATAAACCAATAGCTGAAATTATAGTTTTTGTCTGTGAATATTAATGCAATTAATATAAAAATATCAACTGATGATAATTAGTATTAATTAATATTAATTAAAATAAGGTGATGAGGATTTCCTTATGTACATTATGCTGCTTAGTATCCAGAAGAGAACAGGAGCAGTGGATACCAGCTACTGAATGTTAGTACTGTTCATACTGTTGAACGTGGAGGCTTCATATCAAGAAAATTATCAAGGACAATACTTCTATGAAAATGAAAACTGTCATATTTTGCTTTTCAAATGAGAGGAAAATAGAGGGTAATGAAAAAACGTTACATGCCATAGAACTGATTTTTATTATCAGGCAATCTAACCCAGAGTCCACTTCATTATAAGTCATAGCCCAAGTCATTGCTTCAGAAATAAGTGATTTTTTTTTTTTGGCTGTAGAACGAAATATTACAGCTTACATTAGTACACTGCGACTTGGGAACAACTGCTTCAAGAAATTTGTGGGTCAGATTGAGCTGGCTTCTTTAGGGTTATGGTTTTATTACTCTTCTGGAAATGAGACCTATTAGGTTGGGATCTTATTATACTTTTTTTTTTTACTGTTTACTCTTCAGGATGCAGGTCTGATTTTTACAAGAAAACAATAACTTCTTTCTTAAATAAATTCCACAAGTAGGCATGCAAATGAGACCATAATAGCTTGGAAATGCGGTCTATGTTACAACGTTAAGAGTTTGGACAAAATAAAAGGTATTCTCTATGGAGAGCAGAACACGTGTTTGTTTCCTGAAGTGTTTGTTCAGAATTCACATTAAAAGGAAGACTTCTTGGCACTCTATAGTAGTTCATGAACATATCCTTAGTCCATCAATAATTAAAATTAAGCCCATGTCAGATGAATTGTTTAGAAAAGTTAGAATTTATAAAAAAGCTGAAATGCACATAGAAAGCAATTGTACCATTGCCTTCTGGAAACTTGAAATGAGTCATTATGGTGAACGGCACTAAGAAACTAGTCAAGGAAAATATCATGCAGCTAAGCTGTACTAAAGAAAAAATTCTGTCTAAGAGTACTTGCTCATAACATATGTAGTGAAATAATGCTGCATGTTATTGTAAATTGCACAAATGAGAAAATAAAGAGTTAAAAAGACCCAGCAGCTCCTCAGTTCAAAAAAACTAGATCCTTGCTCTTTTACCCAGTAGGGTTGTTTGTATTTAGGATTGGATGCAATGAATATGCATAATACTAAGCTTTATTCTTGTCATTGTTTAAAGCATATGCTGCCTCTGTGTTGGCAAACCATATTTCCCACTTGGGACAAAGCACAATGGCTAGCACAGAAAGAAGTGAATCAGTCTGTGTTTGTCATTACACTTAGATTGGGAAATCCCATGACCCAGTGCTTTTTTTTTTTTTTTTNCAACCTTTTTGAGTCTTCTACCAGGCAGCAGATTAAAATAAACCAGGTAGAGAATTTGAAGGAAATCCTCTGTTCCTCTTGCACCAAGCTCAAGTTTCTGGCTGGGTCTAGGGAATTGTACAGGGATTGGAAGGGAACTTTTGAAGATTTCCATCTACTTGTGTATCTGCATGTGTACAGATGGTGGGAGTTCTGGAGCTCTCCAAATATTTGCTGATTCACACAGGCTAAGGCAGCTCTGCTGATTCAACCCTCTCTAGGCTTTGCTGAACAGAGCAAGGTTTCTCTTGTACTGCCCCAAATGGCTATGATTTAGTAGGATGCAAAATACATCCCAGGTAAGCCTGGTAATTTAGGTGGGAGAAGAGGTGCTTTGACCAAATGGAGACTTCTAAGTAATGTCTTCGGCTGCTGCACCCTCACTGCAAACCCTTACATATTGGGGTATACCATCACAGGGGCAATACCATATTAACATATCCATTGTGCCACCTCCTTCAGAACACTGAGAAGTTTAGAAACCACTGAGAGTCAACCTGTCCCCCGAAAACCCTTACAATGTAACCTGATAAATCAACAGAGATGGGAGTGACCAAGGAAGCAATATATGCCAAAGTCACATTGCTGGCCTATGGAAAGTCAAGAGAGAGACCTGACTGAATGGCCACGACAGTCCTGCCCATTCAGTCATACTCTGCAAATAGAAAGTGGCCATGTTTCCAGCACATTCTATCAAAAGTATATTATTGTGCTTACACTATTGAAGTAATAAAATTTTGCCTTACCAAAAAAAAGCTGAGAAGTGTGCAGCCAGGTATTTCTAAGATGGATACCTGAAAAATTAAATTGAAATTCTCTTAGCTTTAGTTTGAAAAATGCAGTTTTTTCAAAGGTTTCAGAAGCTTTGTATAAGTTAGGCAGCTACTACTGCCTGAGAGAAAGGTGTAGTTTGAAGAAATACGCCTTTCTTGCAATGGGATTATGTGAAATGATACCAGTGTTCTTTGCAGCTCACTTATGCATTTATACTGTCACAGTTTCCACAAGTTGAATGTCTGCAACTTAAAACAAGGAGCAAATTCATGGTTTGATTCTCATTAAACGATTGCATGATTTTAATAGATAAGGTTTACTTGTTAAGAAATCCTCCAGATCTTGTACTGGAAGGGAAGATGACCTTGTAAAAGCATGTAGATACATTATACGAAAGAGCTGAATTTATCTCTCTTTTTTCTCACAGAATTCAGTGGAAAAAAAATGCAAACTACTATAATGAGGGTTATAAACTACCATTGCTCAAATCTGACTTTAAAATTTGGTTTATTTAGAACACAGAAATACACATGAAATTTAATCACCACCTCAAGTCACATTATGTACTCTCTGCTCGACAGGAACTGAGCACATAAATTAGCTGAACTGGGAGTTAGTCCCAGATCCATCCTTACTTGAATACAGCACCTTTTGCTAGGAACCTCCAGCAGGGGAAGCTCTTAGCACATCAGTATCTTCACCCTTCTTCAGACGAGAGCAGAGAGCAAAGTTTAGTCAAGACGGGACTGGGGTGGGGTGGAGGAGAAGGTGGCAGGGGAGTGGGAGGAGGGGGGCAAAGGAAGGGAAGAAAAAACTCAATAGTGCCAGAAATAGTCGTATTAGAAAATTAGAGAAACAATATTAGTTTGGTTGGATACCCTTGTTGCACTTTAAAAGTTTGAATCACATATAGATATGGTATGTAAAAGCAGGGTGACTGAGAGTATTTTTGTATGAAACTTTGTGGCTCACAATACTCTTTCTGTGAGGGAATGGAGTCCAGTTTGGGACTGACAGGCAGCCTACAAGCTTTGTGCCAGCACACTAATCCCTTGTCTGTGAGTTACTGAAAACTACTTGCATTTTTGTTCCTAGTTCACCTTGGTGAAAAAAACAATTCCACATATGATAAATCCAGTGTCTGCAGAAAGGCAGTCACCTAATTGCACAGTGAAGCAGAAGAAAGCCTTGCAAATGGTATACAATTTTCAAAGTGTTCGAAGCCTTAGGCAAAAGCCTTTCAACTATGTCTAAAACTGAATGATAAAATATGTTGTACAAATTATCTGTGAACAGGAAACATGTGGTAGTGGCAGGGGACTGAAATGTAGCACTTGTAAAGAAATGGGATCTGCCAGTCATTTATACCCTTTTACTTTTCCCTCAGTCACAAGTTCCATCGAATTTTTTTTTCACCATCCGTTGATGTTCAAGTTTATAATAAGACATTTATCAGATCTCACTAGGCCAATTACAGCTTTGTAGCAAAAACAACAATAATACCTCATATAAAGCTAAAGGTTTAGTTTTGTCCCTTCCTTCATACTTTTTGATAGAATTTCTCTTTTATCATTGCGAGGACGTGTGTGAATGGAATTTTGAAAGAGTTTCACTACTGCAGAAGTGCCTGGGATGCCAGTCATCTGCACTTCAGACTAAAGTAATCAAAAGTTGAGAAAACTTTCTAAAGTCCTGTCTATAAAGCAGTATTAAGAAATGAAATAAAGAGAGCAAGAGGATGAAAAGGTAAATGTACAATTACTCTTCAGCAGGGATAAAAAAACCCCAAACAACACACCCAACACCTTCTATTCTGAAAGCTCATTTCTGCTTCCTTGCTCCTAAAGTTCCTGCAGTAATAGTGTATCTTATACCTTCTGTTTTTTAAAGAGGCAATCTTTATCACCAATACCAACTGCCGTGCACTGTGGTCCTCATTGATGGAACTTTTTATAGATTACTTCCAGAAAACACCTCAAGACTGAAGGGGAGACAAAACAAAAACTTTTACATTTTGCTTCATCTTGCACAACAAAAGCATTTCCAAGTCTCAAGAAATTTTTTGGCATAAGTTAAACATGACATTTAAATGCGGTGCTTAAAAATGCCACCTGCAAGCAGGTAGAAAAAAAATAAAAAAAGATAAAACTACAAAATAATAACAGGATTTTTATCCACAACATTTTTTAGATAACCTGATACATTTTTGCCTTAGTTCTTAAAAGTATCTGAACACATAAATACATAGAAAAGTGTGTGAAAGCCCCTTGACAAAGAAAATCTCTTAACTGACTGGCTGAAACACACTCTAACCCTGTGATAACATGGTTGGTGTAATCTGGTGAACTGGTAAACATGTAACATTAGTGTCTGTCAAATTGATTTCCTGCTGATATTTCCTGTTATGTACATGACACAGGCAAGTACATGTAAAATAATTAAAATTTTGTTTGCATTTGAGATAAAAAGTCTTTCAAGTTCTGCTAAAAGAATCTCTCAGAGGCAAAAGAATTAAAGTTTAGCAGCATTCTGAGAGACTAATGAAGAGGTTGTGTGATTTGAAGGTTTGTTCATTGGACTGGGACTCATTCACATATCTAGGCAAACAATAAGGTGGTGATCTAACCTAAGCACTGGGAAAGATCTCAAGAACATTTTTTAAAAACAATTTTGTACTTAAAACCAATCATAACAAAACAATTTTAAAAAAGTGTTTTACTTCAAGCTGCGTTTTTTAACAAATTTGGGTCATTCTTCTTGAAAGATTGAAAATAGAAAATTTTAAATAGAAAACATTAAAAATTGTATTCTGGACTACTTTATCAGTTTTCAGATAAGTTTTTCCTTTAAAAATGAGTCAATTAAATCTTTACAACTAACCAAATTCAGTATTCAATCTCTTGTCTATTTTTGGGCCATGAGAATTTACTGCTGAAAATTTGAAATTGGCTTTGCTTCCTGTAGCTGTGCCTGTACTGCACACCAGAAAACCTCCTCAGCCTTGGTCTCACATCCAGGCTTGGATCTGAGAGAGAACACAGTGGCTGCTTCTCATGATGCATGTCTGGATTTACTTTGCTTGAAAACAAGAAAAACATGGAGCAGTGATGATGTCTGTTTGATTTTTTCCATTGAGCTAGACCCAGACAGATCTGGGAAGCATTCTTGACTTCCCTGCTTTCAACATAGCTTTGAAATATTGAGATTTTTATTTAACAGCTTTATTATTAAGCTAAAAAATCCCACTTGTTGAGTTTTGAAATTAATGTCCAGTTCTACTATGTGATAGCTACATGACTTCTGGTCAGTATCTGTATCTTTCTGGGCTTAATTTTGCCTATATGTACAGTGGGAGCAATAAGAGCAGGTTCCTTTGGACAGAGTTTTGAAATTTTTAGGAAAAAAGGGCCATATAACTGTATTTGACTGCTCCAAATTATTTGTTTTCATATTTCTCATGCTAACTCCCATTTAACTCTAGCTTTTCACAAGAACAGAGTAAAATTTCTGCTTCTGTAAACTTTCAATTCTACATACTTCTTACATTCCCTAGACCTAAGTTCCTACATTTATGGACAAAAAAAAATTCACTGAAGATTAGCAGATATAAAAATATCACCTTTAGCTTAGGAAATGTGTGAGCAGTTGAGTACTTCAGTCTAGAAGAATATTTGGACTTCACTTGTGACACTCATCCTGTTCTGACATTCTTCCTTCATCATTTGATAATCTGCTTCTTCTCTTTGTAAGGATTGAGCAAGTGTATTGATTTGCTGCATCAGAGACTGTAAATATCATGTAGATGTTCTCAGCAAATTTTTTCCCAATCACTCCAACTTTCATCCAATGAAGTCCTTTCCTTTTAGTTTCAGAGTAAGCCACCCTGGCAAAGAAGCAACATTGGCAGAAGATGCTGGCATTTGTCCTCATGCTGGTGCTTCATTGGAGCAGTAGGTCTCTGAAAGCATGCTCTAAGCATCCCTTTACCAATCCATATGCATGGTGTTGCTCTGATACTCCAGTTGTTCAGTGAATTCACTGGTTTCCCTTTGCATTTCCAAAAACATTGATTGATCCATTGTTCTTTGCCTGAGCTGGTGCTCATTTGCCACATTAAACTGCAGCTTCATCTGTCCGTAATGGGTCCAGCTTTAACTCTGCATTGAACCTCTAGGGACTGAAATACCACAGAGTCATAGAATCACAGAATTAACTAGGTTGGAAAAAACCTCTGAGATTATCAAGTCCAACCTATTACCTAAGACCATGTCATCAACTAAACCATGGTACTAGCTGCTACATCTAGTCTCTTTGTAAACACTTCCAGGAACGGTGACTCTACCACCTCCCTGGGCAGCCCATTGCAATGGCTGATCACTCTTTCTGTGAAATTTTTTTCTAACTTCCAGCCTGAACTTCCTCTGTTGCAGCTTGAGACTGACCACAACCTCCTTTCAGGTAGTTATAGACAGCAATAAGGTCTCCCCTGAGTCTCCTTTTCTCCAGGCTAAACAGCTCCCTCAACTGGTCGCCATAGGGCTTGTGCTGCAGCCCCTTCACCATCCTCATTGCCCTTCTCTGGACACATTCCAGCATCTCAACATCTTTCTTAAACTGAGGGGCCCAGAACTGGACACAGTACTGGAGGTGTGGCCTAACCAGTGCTGAGTACAGAGGAAGAATAACTTCCCTGGTCTGCTGGCCACACTATTCCTGATGCAGGCCAGGATGCCATTGGTCTTCTTGGCTACCTGGGCACACTGCTGGCTCATGTTAATTTTTCTATTTATCAGTACTCCCAATCCCCGCCAATCACCTACGGCACTTCCTAGAAAATGCAATGCAATAAAAATTGTCCTCCTTCTGGAATATATTGTTGGCTTCTGGAGACATGACATTGGATTTGTTGATTCTTGGCTCTGACCTGGTATGGATATTCTTATACTCCTTACATCAGGTTTCTGTGTCATTGGTGAGTCATCTAGTGAATGGAGACAGAGAAAGCAGAACATATTGCACTTGGTAGTTTTTATATCTAACTTTATCCCTCAATGAACATGAACACATGAAATAACCAGTACTGAAGTAATGTCCTTTCTTTGCAGGCCACCTTCACTTTAAAACTATCATGTCTTGATTCTAACTAATAATCTCAGAGTAATGACATTCCCATATCGCAGACTGTCTTTTCTTTCTACTGAGGGACGTGACTGCTTTCCAGGGGAAAATCAACTTTGTGGCATAGAGAGATAAGCAGCAGAAAAACATACTGCACAATTGCTAGTGATTGGTTGTTAGAGTAATTTTAGAGGTCGAAAATATCCTGCTTGACTTCTGGTTGCCTGTAAAGAAGAATGCAGTGCATCTACTATCAACCAAATCCATTAGGATGTTTCTAGTACCCTGACTATTTTTTATTCTTTGGAGTCTTCTGTTTTGCAATATAATACTTAATAATGATTGTCATTTGTTTGTTTGTAATTTTTTTTTAATCAGAACTCTCAAACTGTGGCACATGGACCTGTTCTGGTCTACAAATCACTTTTCAGCTATATTAATTGTCCAAAGGACTGTGTGATATTGTCTCTTGACCTTGTTCCAGATGGCAAATATCACTAAAAGCACTCTAAAAACTAAATATTTGCCCAATATCACAATTGCTACAGTTGCTAGTGAGATGCTGTGTGATCACAAATGAGAAGGAAGGTGGTTCAAGAGTCAACCCCTCTAATAAGATGTCTCATTGCTGTGATAAATCCCTGTATAGTGTGTCATATGTCTAGTGAAGTGAAAAATATTATTAATCTATTTTCTGGTGTGCACAGGTGTGAGGAATTTCCTTGATACTGGTGAAGATGGAGTAACATAACGTTACCACAGAAAGAATATAGCTACTTAAAGTGGCATTCTCTGAATAGACAGATAAATTCTGCCTCTTACAGACTCTGCTGAAGGCAAATGGAGAAAAGTATACGTGTCACTAGAAGGGCACATCGCTATAAAACAAAGACAAATATTTTTTGCAAAGATGTGCCATTGCTCTAACTTGTCACCTTGTCAAAGCAAAAAGAAGTCCTATGGACCCTATGGGATCTGTGCTAGGCAGCTGTTCTATATTTCAGGATATCCTAATAATGAACAGCCCACACTGCCATTAAGTAGTTCATCAACAGAGAATTTCTCTTTTGCAAGGTGTCAAATCGTCACTTTTCCCATGCACCGAATGTTCCTGAAATTTTGACCCAAACTCTCTCAGCAACCTGAATGAATGTTTTTGTTCTGTAAAGGTGGAAAATACTCTTCCAAAGCTCAACCAAAATCACTTAACATTTGAATTAACAGGCCAAAGTACTGCTAATTCACTGACTCAGAGGGGAGCTAAATTCAGACCCAGTGAGGCAGACATCTCACACTGTGGATAGTATTTACTTTTCCTCGGTGCTCCTTGCAGTGCCTGGAATACCCTGCTCTAGCTTTAAGCATTCTCTGTTGACTAGTTCATATATTATAGCACCAAAATGATCTTCCTTCCAGCTCAATAGGAAGCTGAAGCACTACAGGTCTTTGAGAGAAAAAGGGAACCGAGAAATGGGAACGAGTGTTGCTGCATAACCAGGAACTCCCACATGAATAAGATTAACTAATGTTTTCCCCAAATTTCTACCAAATGGCTTTGATAAATGACTAAGTACATAATGTCATTTGATTCAAGCTAAATTCTGTGCTGTTTTTCAAGTCCCAGTTTGAAAGAATACTGCTTCTGAGAATGTTACATGACACAGCGGGCCAACACGTTTTTTACAGTAATAATAATAATAATATACATTTTTATTAATAATTAACTTTTTAATATCCCAATATACTTCCTAAAAATCATGCATAGAGTGCTGCAGATTTGCTATCATTGGAAGCAAGACAGGGCAAGGAGGGAAAACCTTGTGAATGAACTTCAGCAATCCCTATTTTATAGAAAACATATGTGATTTTCAATGCTTACGTAGGCAAAATGAGTTCTCAGTTCTTTAATGATCAAATTTTAAAAAGTCCAGTGGAAAAGGGGAAACTAAATCTATTAGGAAAGGAAGAACCTTCTTTAAAATTGCTGCTTTAAGATCAGGATCTTGTGGTTTAAAAAGAATAAGAGGCTTCTGAGCTAATTTTTATCCAAAGTTTCCTGAGAGGAACAGCCAAATTCTTAATCCTTTTGCTCTGCAATATTGTATTGGAGGGAGAAGAAAACAGGTGTAAGGTAAAGTTTTCAGCCTTGGATGAAACACTGGATAACAGACACTGACACCTGCTACTGTTTTAAGACAGCCTTTAGCTTCTTGCTGAACTATTAGAGGATGCAGTGGGTGGATATAAAAAATAGATATTCATGCTATCTTGAAATTTTGGCAGGACAAGACCCTATTTCTGTACATTTTGCATCGTTCCTCAAATTGTCCATGAGCACCCCAGAATATGTCCATGCTGTTCTCTTTTTCCATCACGTGTGTGACCCATGATGCCTGCACCATGCTCTGGGCTCATATAGGTGACTCTCTTCTATAAATACAGTGTCCTCCTTTCAGATGAGTTTGCCAATGAGATTTCCTTTCTATTTAGACAAAATCTCACTGAAGTCACAACTTGCATAAGAACAAAATACAAACTGGTATTTTCAGAATCCTCAATGGAATTAAGGTCAGTGTAGCACCTTGTGGATTCTTCCGGTCAGCTGTACACCAGAAAAAGACGAGACATTGTTGTTTTATAAGTAGGGTTCATCTAGCTTGACCTAGACCTGCTCCCACTGCTTCGCCACAGAGTGTTACAGCTCTGACAGCAAAGTTTTCCTGTCAGGGATTTCTGAGGGACAAAATGCAAGAAGAAACAGAGACCTTATCTTTGAACTGTCAACACTGGCACCTGTGTTGAAACTCAGGATGTAAGACTACATTGTTGGTCTAATGCTCTCACTTTCACTTTTACTTCCAGTAAAAATCACTATTTCCCACTTGGCAATGTTTAAATATGGGCTGTATAGCATAGAGGATGGAGCAAGCCTACTGTGCTCTGCTCTGTCAGTGGCTGCATGCCAGTCCCCTGTGTGTGATCCTACTATTTGCATTGCTATTATAACTGATGCTATTTCTATTGCTATGCTTTTCCTCATTTCTGCTGAAAGGTTTTATCAAAGTTCCCTTCAGGGTAAATCACTACTCTGTAACCTTATGAGATTTTAAAAATATAATTTAAAGCTAAAGCCTAGAATCATATTTCTGTCTCCATCTTGTGCAAAGAAGCTGTCAATTAGAGACTCCAGGTAGGAGCAAAGATCACTGAAACCAAAACTGAATCAAAACGCGGATTTTTCTGCCTGCTGAGGAGTTGACGAGCATGTTTGCTGTTCTTCAGTTGGCAAACTATTGCACTTATAGAGAGTGAGAAAGTTTGTATATTATATTCCCATACAATACTATCCCAGAGAATCAAAGTGAAGGTCTAAGGGAAATAGGGAGTACCAACAGCTTTCCAGTTTTCTGGTTTAATGCCGGAGACAGCTACCAGAAGGCTCTGGTTCTGTCTCCCCAAAAGATATGACTTATACTGTAACTTGTCAGAATAAGTTCTTCTCTTTTGATCTCTATTTTAATTTCCAGACTTTTGTTTAGCAGCACCACTAGTTATGCTAGGACATCCTAAATTTTGCTACCTGTCACAGCTTCCTCTGGGACAGTGTAATTTTGCAGCAGCAGTGCTGAAATACTGTCTTAAACATACATACAAACACATACATACTCACTTGCAAAACAGAGCACAGTGTATTTTTTCAGGTTTCCAAGCTGACTAGGATAAAATTACAAATGATCCAGAGCTACAAGCCTTTGCAAAGATTTCCAAATTCTCTTCCCAACTCCTCTGTCCTGACAGGTAGAAGTGTTCTCTGATTATATTTTTCTTTCCTGGCCGTATCTATTCTCTTTTTCTCATGTGTGATGATTAAGACTAGGTAAAAATCCAGTGTGCATAAGCCTAATTCACTTAAGTTACTTCTCTAGAAATTCCAGTCCATTTCTTATAAGCTGTAGGTTTTGGAAAACTAGAGAAACTATTTTAGTTTAGATAGTGCCTTCTTCATTGTCCAGCCATTGTTATCTTAACTCTGTTGTTACTTGTAATTTTCTATTTTACAACTTCCTTTGAATATGACTGCAGAGAAGGAAGACTGATGTAATTTACAGAAAGTGAAATAAATTCATATTATTCAGATGCACATAAGATACATTTGATATCTATACAAGAATACTGCAAATATTTCCTAGATATTGCCAATATATTTAATACAAATTTAAAGTTTCTTTTCCTGTACTGCTAGAGCTGTGGTAGGACTTAAAAGCCAAGAACAAAACTTTGTCTACAGAAGAGAGTAGAATAGGATAGGTAGACAGCCACGTAGACAGCCAGAATGACTCAGTTAAGCTATCCAGGGGATATAGATAAGGCAGTATCACTAACAAGTAGCAGAAGCAAGGCTCTACTTTTTAAGGCTCTAAATTATTAGACCTAGTCAACTCTTAAAGAGGAAAAAGAAGCCATCAGGATTCACAGTGCTCGATCAGGCAATAAGTCACTGGGACCAACAGATATCAGTTACAGACAAGACAATGGGATGGCTTATGGAAACCTGGAAGGAGAGAGATGTTCCAGCACCCTTAGTGGAATGTGTTAGTTCTTGAGGAAGTATAAAATTTACAAGGCCTTTCTCATACCGAGATAGGGACAAGAGTAACTACAGCCAACATTGCTAATGATGCACTGTTGTCAGAGACAGAAGGACCCTAAGTATGGTGTATTCAGTGGGTTTCAAGGGCAAAAAAGAGAATTTCACTTTCATATGAACAGTAAAGAGTTTGTTAAGCACTTACAGCTGTGAATAACTTTTAGTATTTGAGTAGTTCCACTTGCTATATTGGGATGTATCATATGGGTGATGTTATCCACAGGCATATATAAAAGTATTGATCCTGAGAGGACATCATGAATTATTCCACCAATTCATAAACTGTTCATTAGAAAGTAAGTTGCTTGCACAGATTCAAGCATATGGGTTTTAAAATGTCACTTATGAGTGAACTTTAAAGGAAACAATTCTCTAAATCTGGATTAAAATAACCCCACAAAACCACAAAAAAAACCAACCCCAAAACAAATAAAACCCCAAATAAACCCCCAAACCAAACCAAATGCAAGAAAAAACCCGATTATCCACTGTGTTTCTCCTTCCGTTCCTTTCTTTACTGGAAAAAGTCAACTTCCGTGGAACACCCAAAGATTGATGATACAATCCCAGAAAATCTATGACTAGGCTTGCAGCTCTTTCCTGAGTAAAATGGAGAGGCTGGCCACGACACACATTATTTAGTATGGATGAAAGGTTCTGGACATTACTTAGGCTGATCTAATGTTCATCCAGAGTCACAATGTTGGAGAAGTAGTAATCATGAGCATTGGTGCATGGAGAACTCGTTTATCACTACAGAACCACAAAAGAAAGAGCCCATTTGAAATGTATTTTCGGGTGCACTTTGAAGCACTAAGGTTAACAAATCCTTTCGTCACATACTGTACAGCCCTAATCGAAGTTCTTTCTACTTGGTCCTGAGCAGTATGTAATTTTAAATGAACTCCCTACGGAAATAAAAAGGGCAGTGTAACTCTGAAAGTGCACTTCTGTTTGAAACTGGTTTACCTGCTTTTATGGCAAGTCTTTCTATGACATCCACAAATGACACAGATAATTTTCTTTGTTGTTCAACATGTGTGTTGGATAAGTCTTGCTATAGAGATGGTGTTACCCTTTTCCTTGCCAGTGTCTATCTTTTGCTCAGTGATCACCAAGAACAAACTTAATTTAAAAATCAATACAAGACCATATTGACAGAAAGACAGCAAGGAAGGCATAGGCCTACCTGAAGTGATTTTCTCTTCTTATTCACACAAACTTTTTCCTAAACTGAAATCGAAACCTCAAAAGATCTGTCAGTTTGAATTTTTTAAACAGTGTTCAATGCATCTCTTTATAAGCTTTGTTTCAGACAAAGATAGTATTGCAAGAATTCTGTAATAAAACTTTAATATTTAAATTCTGTCCTCAGTTCTTTGAGATCAAGAAGGCTGACTAGCATCTGAATGTTTGGGATTGAAGTCACAGCAGAACTCTTATTTGTGCTCCAGACTTCATTCCACACTTTCAGGACTAAAAAAGTAATTTGTCATCACTGATTTATTTGCTTTCCCTCTTCTCCTGTAACAGGATATTTAGCAAAGCAAATATCTTAGAACGGGGAGGAAAAAAAAAAGGCAGCTCTTAATTTGCTTTACTCAAATTTTACATGTAATTGAAATTACTGGCTGAGAGTACCAGCAGTCCTTGCCTGGAATTATGTTACATACCTTGTGCCTGAAAATGACCTAACACTGGTTTTATACCAAATAAAATTTCACTTGATTGATAATCCAAAAATACAGCACTATGGCCTCCTTTTTTTTTTTTTTT